>JAZKJV010008679.1:0-374660 GCA_037367405.1 Ottelia alismoides
TAATATATAAAACCCATAATACAACTAGACATTACATTAACATTAAAAACAATTATTGCAAACAATTGAGAAAAATATACATACGAAAAACTCACATTTAAAAATAAATATGGCAGCGGCAATAAAGGATATATAAGTTTAGAAGTATACATAAAATCCATAGTACAACATTTTCAAGCCATGATTTTTTAGGTACTAAATTAACATTAACACAGAAGCAATCATTGTGAACAGTTGACAAATAAAATAATAATTATAAAGCCAAGGTATTCAGAAGATAAAAATCAACGCCTTTCTAATACTAAACTTAATAAATAACAGAAATACGTAAACTCTACAAAAACTAAATCAAATCCAAATCAAACAATCGGCAATCTGAGACAATTTTAAAACTATCAGAAATAAAAGAAGCGACAACAACACCAACAAAGTTGTTTCCCACAATTAAGTAGGGTCGGCTACATGGATTCTTCGCCTCCATTCAGATCTATCTTGGGTCAATCTCGAGCTTATATCCAAAAAACTAAAATCCCTTCATATAGTCTATTTCCAACACTTCTTGGACCGTCCTCGCCCTCTCTTAGCCGGCTCAACATCCCAACAATAGCATCTCCTAACTGGTGCATCAGCTGATCTTCTTTGCAAATGACCAAACCATCTTAAGCGGTTTTCTCGCATCTTATCCTTGATCGAAGCAACACCAACTTTTTTTTCTGATTGCATCATTATAAATCTGATCTTTACATGTGTGTGTCCACATATCCACCTTAGCATTTTCATTTCTTCTATAGCCATTCTGCACATGTCTATGGTTCACATGCCAACATTCAAATCCATAGAGCATAGCATGTCTCACGGTTGCTTTGTAAAAACATCCTTTAATTTTAGAAGAATTTTCTTATCACAGAGAACAGCAGAGGCTCCTCTCCACTTTTAGCCAGCCTACATTTATTCTATTAGTAACATCTCCATCAATTTTCCCATCATGTTGTAAAATAGATCCCAGATATCTAAAAGAATTTCTCTTCTGAATGTTATCGTCACCAATCTTCACCTTGATTCATTCACCATTGCTTCCATCAAAGGTGCATTCCATATATTCTATCTTAGCCCTACTTATACGAAATCCTCTAGTCTCCAATGCATGTCTCCAGACCTCAAGTTTCTCATTTACTCCATCTCTAGTCTCATCAATCAACACAATATCATCAACAAATAACATACACCAAGGTAGCTCATCCTGAATGTGACTTGTCAACTCGTCCATAATTAAAGTAAAAAGAAATGGACTCAAAGTTGAACC
Source organism: Ottelia alismoides (assembly GCA_037367405.1). Classification (NCBI taxonomy): domain Eukaryota; kingdom Viridiplantae; phylum Streptophyta; class Magnoliopsida; order Alismatales; family Hydrocharitaceae; genus Ottelia; species Ottelia alismoides. Next base: position 1,304 of record JAZKJV010008679.1, read on the forward strand.
TTGATGTAAACCAATGTTGATGTCAATATAGTCAGTCTTCCCAGATGGGTTCCTTACAAAAGATAAAGCCCTATCATACATATCCTTTATGAGGTTAATGTATAGGACATGTACTTGTCTCTTCTCCAAAACTCTCAACAATATCTCTCGTGGGACAGAATCATAAGTCTTCTCCAAATCAATAAAGATCATATGGAGGTTCTTCCTTTTGACTCTATAAACCTCTATTATTTTCCTCGGCAAATGGATGGCTTTAATAGTTGAACGACCTTGCATGAATCCGAATTGGTTTACTTTAACTTTGGAAACTTACCTCAACCTTCTTTCTATCACATGTTCCCAAATTTTCATAGTGTGGCTCATCAACTTGATACCTCTGTAATTTGAACAATTTTGAATGTCTCTTTTATTCTTATAAAGAGGCACCACGATACTCCTTCTCCAATCTTCAGGTATTTTCTTGCTTCGCCAAATAACATTGAATAGATTCGTTAGCCAGGTCAAACTGCGCTTACCTAAAACTCTCCATACTTCTACATGGATGTCATCCGGTCCTACACCTTTCCCATGTCTCATAACCTTCAAAGCCTCCTATACTTTCTTTCTTTTATTCGTCTATAGTTTACATGATTCATGTAACTTTCACTAGTAGCTAGATCACCCAAAGTGATCTCTCTATTTCCTTCCCCGGTGAAAAGTTTATGGAAGTAATGCTCTCATCTAGTCTCTATATCCTTCTGAGTAACAAGCACGTGACCTTCCTCGTCCTTAATGCATCTCACTTGAGAAAGGTCTTTGGTCTTTCTTTCTCTTACTGTGGCCAACCTGAATATATCCTTCTGGCCCTCCTTACAGTCAAGATTTTTATACAAAACTTCATACTCTTTTGACTTAGCTTCGCTTACAGCCTTCTTTGCTTCCTTCTTCGCTATTTTGTAGTTTGTGAAAGTTTCCTCTGTTCTATCCTTAGACATAGCTTTAAAGCATGTTCTTTTAATTTTTAGCTTCTCTTGCACCCCTTGACTCCACCACCAAGCCTCCTTTTGACCTGGAGCTCCTCCATTTGATTCGCCTAGCATTTCTTTGGCTACCTTTCGGATACAAGATGCCACTGCCTCCCACATCTCGTTTGCACTTCCGCTACAAACCCAAGACAAGTCTTCTAAAACTTTCTCCCTGAAGCTCGATTACTTCAGTGGAAGCTTCCACCATCTAGTTCTAGTGATCTTAGGCCTTTTCTTTACCATCCCTTTTATTTGCACGTCCAAGGCTAACAAGCGATGTTGGGTTGTCAAACTCTCTCCTAGGATTACTTTGCAGTCTTTACAACACAACTGATCTCTTCTCCTTAACTTAAAGTAATCTATTCATGTTCTAGCCGGGCCACTCTTATAAGTAATTAAATGCTCCTCCCTCTTCTTGAAGAGAGTGTTTGCTATGAAAAGATCATATGCCGTTACAAAATCTAGACTGACTTTTCCCTCTTCATTTCTATCAACAGAAACATGTCCTCCATGAACACTAGCATACCTTGAAGCATCTTTTTCCATATGTCCATTAAGATCTCCACTTATGCAAATCATCTCTCTTTGTGGGACTCCTTGTAAAATCTTATCCAGATCCTCCCAAAAAGTTTGTTTAGTCCTTTCATCTAAACCAATTTACGGTGCATAAACTAAGATGATATTCAGAATTTCTTCTTCAAGCACCAATTTTATCAAAATAATCTAATCCCCAAATCTTTGCACCTCTACTACACAATCCTTCAAATCCTTATGAACAATCACTCCAACACCATTTTTGCCCTTATCTTTACTTGAATACCAAAGTTCAAAGCATGTCTTCTCGATCTACCTTGCTTTCTCTCCAACCTATTTAGTCTCTTGAAGACATAGTATATGAATCTTCCTTCTTTCTATCGTATCCACTATCTCCATCAATTTTCCAGTTAAAGTGCCAATATTCCAACTACCAATCCGCAACTTCCTTTGCAATCTCTTTTGGAATAACTTCTTTACTCGTACGTGTCCATTATGCGAGAACCCTTGCAAATTTTGGACTGTATCTGGGCGGTAATGCAATGGAACTAGCTTATTTACCCGCATGCGTCACTCATGCAAGAACCCTTGCAAATTTTGAACTACATACAGGCTGTGATGTAGCGGCCCTTGCCAATTTTTCATTGCATTCGGGCGATGCAACGCGTCGCAAGTAGGGAATGCCCCAACGAAATCTATATGTTTGCTTAAATCCATGTTGAAAAGATCCGGCTGTCATGAGGCAACTTCCTAAATAATATTTTTTTAAAAAATACTGTTTAGGAAGTTGTCTCCGACTGTTTCACGCTGGTTGTCGGCTACCTAATGCAACCCTCCTCATTTACCTGGGTTTGGGATTGACCATGGTTGAGTTAAAAGTAATGTTTTATTAAAAGTAAAATTTTATTTATGTAATATTTTGTTAAAGTAATATTTTATTTTATGTAGACTTGCAATAAGATGTTTGAACAATGATTTGCTTTTATGCATAATCATTGTATTATACCCATTCAAACACGCAATATTATCCTTTGAAGACATCCTAAATTACACTACAATTTATATGGTAAAGGACAACTAAAATAAAATGAAATCACTATTTCAAAACCACACTAAAATAATTTCAATACATATCAGTATCCATTGTAAGGCTGCAATATGGTTCCTCTGAAGCTTCTAATATTGACACATTAATAAAAGTACAATCAATGTTTAGCCATATAGATCAAATATATCAAGAATCATCATCACAGTTTTTACCATGAGATTGATTTGTTGATATCTTTATGGTATCTTTGTATCCGAAAATTTAAACTATTGGTATGTATTATTTAGGATCTTAATAGATTTTTTAAAAAAGTTCAAAGTATTGGACATGCGAGCCCACAACGAGCCATTATTCAATAAATTTTATTACAAATAATTCCCTAATTTGAAATAAAAAATAACTAATTTACATAATAGGTCCCTTTGTACAAATAGGGTTATGTACCATAACCATATTAATAATCATACATATGTTGATTCAATTGTTCAATCATAGAGGTTGGTGCTTGGATGATATCTGAGAAGTTAGATTGAGGAGTCATCAAGCACTGTTAAGTGATTGATAAGAAAGGATCTCCAGACTGAGAAGGAGATGCCAATCCTTCTCTAAAGGTTGATATCTGACTGACCTCTTGATGCAGGTCCTCTGTATAAGAATAGAGATTCAGAAGTGTCAGGTAAGTTAGGTCAAAGAGTTGACTTAACGAGGTCAAGGTACCCAAAACCTTATGTAGTATGCAATCACGATATAGGCACGTATCCTCTGACCGGAGATAGATGTATTACTATATGTTTGAGCATGTACATCAGGCGGACCATTAGGTTGATGACCTAATCAAGGTCTATACATGATGAATCTCCATTTCATCACCTTTATTCTTAACTTTAGGCCTTTAATCCCCAGTTAAATGCATGTATATATCATCAATTTGCATAAATTAACATATATTATTTATTGTATAAAATATTGTATAAAATACAATGTTTAAAGCTAAAATAAAAGAATAAAGAAAAGAAAAGAAAAATAAAATAAAATTCCAAAGGTATTTTACGACTCTAAACCTCGAGACCTAGGCATCTTGATGATTGGGTTGACAAGGAATAAAATAGGGACAGATAAGGGATAATGATAAATAAAAATCCCAAGTTATTTTGTCAAATAGTTCATTTGTGGGACCTATTTTATTCTTTATTATTTATGCCTCAAATCAATAAACTTTATACATGAAAGTTGTAGATAAAAATAAATAAAAAAATACAAAATTTATTTCAAATTGTACATTCTACACTTAAAATAAAAAGTCAAAACCCAAGCTTCATAGACCCATATCTTCTCCATATAAACTCAAAATGCATCAAAATCACCTTTAATTATGACTTTTTATTAGCTATTTAATGAAGGTGGTTTCACTTAATTTGGAGTTAAGATGCAAAAATTAGATTTTAGACCCCTATTGTACATTATACCTGGATTAAATAATCATTTTATTTATTCTTTAGTTTTTATTATTTTATATTTTTATAATTTTGTAAATATTATTTATAGTATATGTACATATTTAGAATATAATAAAACCATAAAAATTACACTAAAATAAAATAATATATTAAAATACATAGATGACTTACCTATACTTATACATATATAATAAATACATCTATTTATTCAAGTGTACAGCTAATATCAAAAAATACAGATAATATATAAATAGGGTATAAATAAATAAATAAAGTGTATAATATAAAAAAAATATAAAATAAAAATAAAATACACATAATATATGTAAATATACCTCTGATTATACATGTAAATATTAACTCATAATAAATAACTCCATAAAATAAATAAAAGTAGGAATTAAATACTACATAAAATAACAAATATTTTTATTTTTATAACCTAAAATAAATTAATCCAACTAATTTTTATTCATTTTACAAGGCATTTTTACCTTGTATTTATCTGGTTGGTCCACGTGGACCAACCAGATCACTCGTTTATTAACCCAACTCAACTGCCCCCCTCAGCCTTCTCTGCTCTGACACCTGCCTCGAGCACTCAACTTTTCACCTTTTTCCCAAAGATCCTAATGATCTATTCACCTTAAGCATTGAACAAGAACTTTCGATGGGATCTCCGCGATTCATGCAAGATATTTAGATCCCATAAATATGCATCGAATCAACCTCCATTTGATCCGCATCTTCGCCCGTCATTCTGTCTATAAATAAGCTCCTCCACCGACCATTCAATTTTTTATCCTCTTTTTCCCACTTGAACCCCCTTCCTTTGATTCTCTAGAGCTCTAGGTGATAGTTGGGAGGCTCGCGGAGGGTGGTATGCAGCATAGAGTGACGGAGGAGGTGCGATCCAGGTGGAGCTTCGGGGATGCCTCTGCTCCCTGGAATAGCCAGGTAAAAGATGTCTTTACCTAGCTTTTTAGCATTTTCATTACATAATGTAGTTGTAGGTTAAGTTCCCCCGATTTAGCAGTATTTTAGTTCGAATTTAAAAAAAATCTTCGATCGCTAGAGCTCTCTTCTCCAGCCATGTTCCGTTGTGCAATCGATACATTCCGACTCACATTGCATATCCATCTCGTGCCCCCTCAGCTTCTGCATATGGTCCACCCCTCGATCCATCGTGGTCCTTCTTGGATCAGTGACCTGGGTCTCCTTCTCCGCCCTTCGCTAGAGCTCTTCCATCCCATCCTATTTCAATGCGCAACAGCTTCAAGTCAGGGCGAGGCAAGTCGCTTTGAACCCAGGATTCTTCTTCTACGTGTACGAGCCACAAAGGACCTGAAAAGGGTTAATTTCAGTGCAGGAGAAGCCCCCCAAGTACCCAGTTCCTTATCGAGGCCCAGGCCCATCCCTAGCGAGGCTCGGATCCTCTTGATGGCATCAGTTGAGGAGTCCTCCAGGAAACGTGGAGCTGATCATCGGCGAAGAAGGTGGCCAGGACGATGAGCTACACACGATAGAAGGGAGGACAGAGAAGTGTTCTTCCATGTGCTTCCTCATATTTCCAGAGTCGCTGGATCTTAAGCGTGGCCCAGATCTAATCTGGGCTGTCGACATCAAGCGAATCGGTGCCTCCGTCCACCCGATATGTTCAAGTGCGCCCACATGGCACGCTCCTGATCGTTGGATTACACCAATAAAGGGGTAAATTGTACAAATACCCCCTGCTTTATTTTTTCATTTCTAATCGTGTAAGCAATGTTTGCAGTATAAATAATCATGTGAAATTTGCATGAACCCTCTGTTCTTAATTGTATTTGCCTAGGGGTCCGTCCAGCTCACCTTACATGGGAGACCACGTGAGGTGGGTAATTTGTAGGCGTACACCCCCGATTTTTGTAATTTTAAATTAATTGATAAAATGTAAATATCAATTGTAAACTTTTGGGAATTTTGCATGTGAATCCCTACCTTATATTTTAATTGTAAATATGCCATTCTAGTTTAAACATTTTGTGCATGTTTGGCTAATTTTTATAAATATCATCCATCCTCAAAAGTTATGGTAAAATAGTATAGAGTTCATGGATGCATGCTCTTTCATGTTATATAATTAGTTTTACATTTTATGCAATTTGCCTATTTATTAAAAATGAAAAAGAGCACATTTTGTCCCAATATACGTTTAAAAATCCAAAAAAATTATAAAACCTTTTTGAGAAATCCTAAAAAAACATATTTTGTTTATTATTTTATTTTATAGCCTCATATCAAAATTCCTAAAAATATAAAAAGAAAACAACTAAAAATTAAAAAGCTCCAAAATCCTTATACAAATTATAAAAACTCTTCAAAAATACCAAAAATATTTGTTCGTATTTCATATTTGTATATAACGTATTACTATATATTAAAATTAGTTTTAACAATTTTGCACTTATTTATTATTTTTAAATCTCAAAACAATCCAACATATTTATTTAATCCATGTTTTGGGATATTTTGGACTTTAAAAATACATAAAAGTTAGCAAAAATCGCTGAAAATCATAAAATAGTAGAAGAAAATAAAAAAACCCAAAAACATTTTATTTTGAAATTTTAATGATTTTTAGCTATATTTATAATTATAATATCCCATATTGCATTATACACCTATATAAAGTTTATATTATTATTAACTATTATAAATACCTTATAAATATTCTTAACACCTTTAAAAAATAAGAATGATTGTACCTTAGGGAATATTTCTGATTTTTGTATATTTATATAATATATATAAACCTTATATCATAAATATATATTCTTATATTCTTATATATATACACATATTATTAAAATTAAAAAGGATATAAAAATCAAAAAATGAAAAATGAAAAATGAAAAAAATCAAATAAAAATTAAAAAAAAACAAAATCTCACACAAAAGACTAATATGACACTTGTGTACATAATTCTCTTTGATTAGAAATAATCATTAGACTACTCTGTTTGCTCTCTGTGATTCGAAACTCTACACACTTACATGTTATACACATGTTTTTGTAGAGTTAAAAATAAATTGTAACTCGCAATTTTTGTTATTCATTGATTCGTTATTTATTTATGGGTTTACTTGTTGATTGACCTCGGATTTTGTGAGTGGTTTCCTCAGCGATAATATATTCTCGCACTTTGTGAGGATATCTCAGACCCCTCGCAGAAATCGTAGTCATCAAATGGCGCCATTGTTGAGGGGCAACGTATTGTAGCCTAATTTGTACATAGTTGTCTTTTAATTTTTTTACATGTACATATTCTTCTACCTTTTTCCAACTTGTACATGTTTCGGCTTTTATTTCTTTGAACACATTATTTGATTATTCGTGCCAAGACATCTCTTTGTTGTCTTTGATGCGAGCACCTGCCACGCGGGGATGACTATTTAGGAGGTCGATGCAACCAAGCTTGTCGGAGAATGACCTTCTTGCCCTGACTAGTAGGAGAGGCAACAAGCATAGCAAGGAGAATGCTTAGCATAAATCTTAGCTTAAGATTTTATTTTTTTTGGTGAGAGAGTTATTTATTATTCATTATTATTTGTAATAATAAAGGAACATGGACATTATACTCTCGGACCTATTTTACTAAGTATTTGTTCACTTGGGGGTCCCTGTGGTTTTCTTTGAGTTTTCTCCGCCTTTCACTTTCTTTCTCCCTATTTTTCTCTTTATTTTCATTTGTTTTCCAATGTTTTGAGTTTTTTGCCTTTGTTTTTATTTATTTTGTGTGCATGAAGCCCTCAGATTTTAGGACTGCTTGTATTAGTACTTAGGTCCAAACCCTAATAAGAATCATGTTCCTATAATCTTTTACATTTGTATCTAGTCAAATTAATAATTGTCAACTATTTAGACTTGAATCCACGTGTCGAGAGATGCACCATACAATGCTTGCAGGACCCCTTGTGGTATGCACCGAGGTGTCTCCAAGACAAGACTCTTCGGTTCATTTTCGAATAATTGACATTTAGTTCTTCATGACTAATAGCAGTTCATGCTTAGGGTGATTTTTTCGATTGCACACCTCCATGTAGATAGGTTTAGAAATTCTATTTTATATACCACATGGATAGAGCTGGGAAGCACTGTTAGTCCTCTAACTATGCATGCGACATTAGATTCTATGGTGAGATTTCCGTCATTGAATCAACTTTCACGGTTTTTTTGCTATCTCCCTTTGATTTTGAGCACCCAGGAAAATTCACAAAATTGTCAGGTTCTTGTATGCAAAATATCAAAAAAAAGTGAAAACCTAAATATTTAAAACAAGAGGACTGCTAAATAAACTTTGACCTTAATTAAAATCTATAATGGACTTTATTATTCTGGGTTCATAAAGCCTTCATTGTATTCAGGTACCTTAGGAGGGGATCGAAACCCCTCCCATGAGTGAGGAGAGACCCGCTAAGGATTAGATTCCAAAACCCAGTCTATAATTGCCTTGTGTATCGCTTGGATTTCTGAAGTATTGGTGCTTCTATCGTACATGGACAAGTAGGACCTGGTAAACGATGATGTTCACGCCTTGTGTAGAAAGTCGACCTTGTCTGAAGTACTGAGCTTAGGCCATCCCCTCACGGGTGTGTCTATCTCATCGTCTCGCGTCAAAGTAGGGCCTTGCACACCCACATGTAATTCCATTGCGAGCATGGTCCGAAGTATTGGTTTCACCTATCGTCTTCCTCACTCTCATTCTTTGGCTGAGTAGGGATTTAAGAAGGGTTACAAGGACCTCAAAAAATGCAGACTAGTGGTCACAAACGAGGAAGACAAATATGAAATATTTTTCCGGCAGTACTCTCGCTCCCATAAGGTTAGCGTCTAAGAACTTGCTAAATTATATGCTTGAAATAATAACTCTAAAAATAAAAAGATAAAAATAACTGATCCCTTATAGCTTCACATGTCTAGAGTTGGTGAACCCAATTTTTTATTGTGTATTGCATGGATCTAGATTAAAGATTAAAGATCAAAGTCCCCCGCACTTGCGCAAATTTTGTCTTATGTGTCTCCTCTTTGACCCATGCTCATTTCGAGCCTTTCTACTGTTTTACATTCCTTCTATTCCTCGTTCACCATCGTATCCTTCCTCCTACAACGATCCTTCTTTTCCTCTACGATGTCGATCCATGGATGGTCTAATCAGGACTCCGCAGACACCTATATTGATTCCATGGACTCGACATCGCCAATAATTCGAGGCGATTCCCGAGAACCTGGTTCATACCTTGCGAACCGATCTCTAGACTCCTCATCTTATTTATACTCTCTTTATATTTCTTTATAGATCAGGATCTCTCTTGTCCTATTTCTTCCCGTTATGAATAGAGGTTGATTTTAGTCTACATCTTTTACTCCATTCACAAATGTCAGGTATTGACCCTAGTCTCATATTCATCACTTCATGTGGTATTCAATGTTCATCACTTCATGTGGTATTCAATGTCACGGTTGGTTTGATTGGGATATCTCTTGCATTGCAGATAGAAGTCAGACATGGATTCCAATACGAAGTTCATTTCATCAGACTCAGACCTAGAGATGGCTCCTCAAGGCCAAGGCAAAGGACATCAGTCACCACCACAACCTGAGCAGGGCCAGGCACTCGATCAGAATCAAGTGAATGTTCAATTGCTCACGTCCATCCATGGCATAAAACAACAACTAACTGGGAAAGCATTAGTTCAAACCGCATTTCAAAAGATGCAGAATGATTTGAGGAACATACCAAGAGGAGGAGGAGGGATGAAATAACCCATGATGATCAAGAAGAGGAGGAGCAAAGAATTGAGAACACTAAATCTACTCTAAAAGAGACTTATAATCTTGGAGACAGCCAGATGATTGAGTGGATCCGCATCCCACCAGTGCATGCTCACTTTGAGCTCAAACCTCAATTCCTTGCTCTCATGCCCACCTTCCACGAGAACACCAACGAGGAACCCTGCATTCACCTGCAACAGTTTTCTCATATATGTAGAAGCACGCACTACCCTAACATCCCATTAGGTGTAGTCAATATGGTCGCATTTCCCTTCAGTCTCAAAGACAAGGCCATGTACTGTGTTAACCATTTGGGGAAGGTCGTGACGACCTAGGAGGAACTTAAGTCTGAGTTCCTTCACAAGTTTTATCCTATCGGTCGGCTCAACCAGATGCGAGCCCGGATTAGCAACTTCTCCCCGGCTATCTACGAGTCTATTCATGAAGCATGGGAGTGATTCACGGATCTGTAGGAGAGGTGCCCCCACCAAGACATACTGAGGACCAGCTTGGTCCAACATTTCTTCGAGGGTCTGAATACTAACAGTCAGAGGCTAGTAGATGTCGCATGTGGTAAATCCTATTTTAACAAGGATGAAGATGTAGTCTAGTAGACATTCAAGGAGATGTCGAAGGAGAGCCTCCCCTCTCTTCATCCCCGCGCTTATCAGAGATAGGCCCAGGTCCTCCGCAAGCCAGTCCACATGGAAGCATCTCACGAGGCAAAGAGAGATGAGAGTTCCAACCTCAGAATCATCGAGGGGCATCTCTCCAAGATTGATATAATAGAAAAACAATCACAAGATTTGGAGAAATTAGTAGAGATCGAATAAAGAACTCGAAATCTAGATAAATTGGATCAGATCACCAAGCAAATGGAGTTGTCGGTGAGTACCATCAATGCCTGCCAATTGGCGACATCATCTGAGACTCCGGTTGAGAAGAAAGATGAGCCATCACCGCCACAAATAGCCTCAGCCCAGTCTGCAGCAGCTTGCAGTCCAGCATGTGTACTACGTGCAGACGTTAGAGCATGCCCTACAGTAGCAGATGGTGGTCTATTAGCCACACTACCAAACATCTTTTGATCTAGTATTCCTGCTGCCACCCCTCATCAAAGAAGTAGACGACATATGGAACAATGATGCACTGTTGGCTAGTCCTAGTGGATAACCCCAAGGTCAGTCTTCTACCATTCGGTCGTACCACCAACCTCGGGGTAATCGTTTTGTCCAGCCCCCTCAGCTGCAACACCACCAGTCTCCACAATATCATGATAATTGGAGATAGAACCAGCATTACCAGTGGCTATAGTATCGCTTGCACCATCCTTATCATTCGTATGCAGCTGCATCTCAGTAGCAGTACCCTCCTCCTCACTACTAGTAGTATCAACTTCCTCCACCTCGGCATCATTATCCGTCCAACCACCAGCAATCTCAGCATAATTCACCACAACATGGTCAAAATATTGAACCATCCGAGGCGATTCCTGTGAACCCGAGCCTCGATTGTTTGGCCCAGTTGGTAAAGGGTATAACAGAAATGACACATAAGTTGGATGACCTAACGACCACCAAAACTCTGATTCCAGCCCAAGTCGAAGCCAACCCTAATAGTTTTAAGCGAAGAGAGCAGGTAGAATGCAATGTCCTGCCTGTGCTTGTAGAGTCAGATGATTGTGATTTTGTTTTATCTAATGTTGTTACTCTCTTGAGTAGTATTGACGAGTCTGAAGATGCCCTAGTTAATTTGCGTGAATTATCGAGCGTTTAAATTCATGTTGTTTCGTTGTAGGCAGGCAATCAGAATCGGTCAAGAAATAACCACAATAATGTATTTAATTTTATTCGAAGTGGTTTATTGTTTATTTAACTTGGGTAAGTCCCAAGGTCGAACTTTAGGAGGCAAAGGAACAACATAGAAAATTGTCTATCAAAGTTCGTGCATGATTTTCAAGGTGATATTTTTTGTAATTTTTAATGCAATTTGGGATGCAAAATGCAAATCAGGCCAATTTTAGGGACTAAAAAGTAATTTTTGACCAAATGATGTCTAAAAAATATGAAACTTGACTGAGATGACAATTATGATGAAATGAATGCACTATAATTTTTTTTGGATTTTTTGGATGCAAGATAAATATTTTATGAATTTATGAATGCAAACAACATGAATTTAAATATTTAATCATAATAAATATTAAATCTATTTATTTTCAAGGGATAAAATTATCCAAGATCTATCACTAGATGATCGATCTCAGAAAAATCCTAAACCTCAAAAATACGGGATATAATATCTATTAAAAATAAAATTTCAAAATATGCAAAATGATTTTTATATGGCAAATCATGATTGCAAATTCAAATATTTTTGGGCATGATGTAACATACAACTAATTCTGCAATCTTGATTTTTTGACAATTTTTCGAGCAATGGTTAATTACTTATGAATTTTTAAGCACAGATTGGGTAAACTATGCAATTTTCTTTAAGAAAATTAATTAGTAACTAACCACAAATCACAAAAATATCACAAATATGCCATGATGTAGAAAATTAGTTGTAGAACATAGTGCCTATTTTTAAGAAATAAAAATAATGCAATGTAGAGGTTCAAAACGAAAGGGCAACATATGGGTATTTATGCAATTACAATAATTAAATATAAAATTACAGAACATGGGCTAAACGGAATTGACCGAAGCTTCTAGGGGGAGATGTAAAATTACCAAAGTCACGTGCAAAGCACGTGACCTCTGGTGGCAGCCCCTTTCTGTGATTTGAAGAAGCGTTAGGGAGCTCGACATAAAATGTCCAAGAGCCATGTGCCTCACACGTGACCCTGGATTCTTTGGATCTTCCTGCAGATTAGCGGTCTTCCAAGGGTGTTGGTGTAAATAACCCAAGCCACACGTGAGGATCACGTGAGGGAGTGTTTGTTGAAGACGTTCCCCCCAACGCACGTGCAGTGCACGTGGCGGGGGACTCGGGCCTCACGCCCGGTGGTTCGTGGAGCGGCGATAAGCGGTGGCTGCCGCAAGGATGGTGCTCCGGTAGAGGTCTTTGCTGGAGTCAATGGGAAAGCGAGCGGAGGAGAGGCGTGGCTCCGATGATGAAGGCATGGTGGTGGGCGGCGAAGACGGTCGTGCTGTTGATCGATGAAGCGTTGTCAATGGAGCTTGGAGGCGTCGGGGTTAAACAGAGGAAGTCTGGAGAGGCGCTGGACGAGGCCTCCACGACGTTGGGCTGGAGGCCTTGGTGGAGGCGTGGCGGAATTCGGAGGAGGTACGGCGGGCGAAGGCAGAGGAATGTCTAGAAGAGTGGGCTCCCCCAGTGGTTGATGATGCAGGAGGAGGTCATCGTTGGTCGTTTGAAGCTTGGAGGTGCAGAGGCATTGATGGAGAAGTTGATGGTCATTTGAAGGTCGGAGGTGCGGAGGCATTGATGGAGAAGTTATTGGCTCGACGGCTCAAGGATGCCGGAGCAGAGTAGTAGCAGGTGGAAGATGGACACTGCAGAGCTACAACGAGGCTATGAGCCTCGGACCTCGTCAAAGGTAAGGAGGAGGAGCTCGGGCTGTCACAACCGAGCTTCTCCTCATTTAGGTGCTAACGGCGGATGGGTTTCAAGGACGGGGGTCAGGGGAGTTAAATAAGAGGTGAGGCGATGGTGGAAGGCGACCGGAGATTGGATGCGTTGAAGATTCGATAGAGATTAGACGAGATGTGATTGGGTCGAGGAAGAGATTTGGTGACGATCGGGAAGGTGACGGCTGGCCAAATCAGGAAGGTGGCTGACTAGATTCACGTGAGAAGGCAGAAGGCGACGGAGATGGCACACAAGTGTCGTCCCATCAGTCGAGATCAGACGACCCTAGTGCTGCCACGTGGCAAACAATTTTTTAATTATTTATTTTTAATTTATTTTATTTTTTTAATAAAATGAAATAAATACGACATAAAAATGGATGACACGTGGTGGCTCCAGAAGTTGCCACGTGTCAGCCCCACAAAAATCGAAAAAATAAATACATTGATAAATACATAAAAATAGTAAATAACCTCAGATCAAAAAATTTTCTTCACAAAAATTGCTCGCCTCGATGAGATCTACAACTTTCATGCCGAAAAAATATGATAAAATCAAAGATAAATATTTACACATTAGTCTATTTTTTGGATTTTTATTAAGTAAGAAAAAAAGAAATAAAATAAAATACGAAAAAGACGATTTTTGTACAGATAGTTAGTTAAGATGCGGAGTCAATTAGTTTCTTTGATTTCAAGCTCAGTTTGGATTTAGATTTTTATGCATTTTAATAAAACTTTTATCAAAGAATACAAATGAAAAAGAATTAAAATAAAATGAGTCAATTACGTACATAAAATAATAGGTCAAAAACTGCTAAATACAAAACGTACAAAGAGGCCTAAAACCCAACTTTCACATATGAGCTCCGATTCACTTGAACTTGGTCTTGTTTTAAAGGTAATTGAATGTACATTAGTTCAAAAGTGTGTAGGACCAAATCAGACACTAGATGAGAAAGATATCGAGGTTTTAATTCGGAAATCCTAGAACTAGGGTTTGGGTTTTTGGTCCACTTATTTAGGTTAATGATTTTTTTGTATTTTTCATGTATTTTTCTTAGTGATATGTACACAATGGAGATAGTTTCAGGTCATTTGGAGTTTGCATGAATTAGTTAAAAATCAGGAAAGTTAGGCTAGTTTACAAGTCATTTTAGCCGGGATTTTTGGCTTCTTATTTTGTGCAGAAATAAGTGATAAAATGACATTCTTATCAAAACATGCATGTATGCTAATTACGCAATATAAATGAATAACTGCCAATGATTTTAAGGGATTTGATCTTAATTCATAACTTTTAGAGTGATGAATATGAGATTCATCATCCTCCTATACTTAAACCATGCTCGTCCCTGAGCATCAAAAGCGATGCAATGAGGTGAAATGAGATTGAGTTCCATACCAAGATCATGAGCAAAAGGTGAAAATGGAACTAACCTAACCTTTGGATTATTAGTGTGGCGGAACTTCTGTGAGACTTAGAATTTTAAAATCAACAACCTTCAAGTTCTACACATCATTGTCACAGTTTCAGCTCAGAAGTCATCTTAGATCGATCCTCCTCCCAAAGCATACCCCATGAACATTGAACAATTGACTCATGTGTGTGAAAGGTTTTAGCTCTTCCTATCCAGAATGTCGGACTACCATGCAAACCTCCTCTCCAGTAACTCGTCCTTGGGGAGTCAGGTATTTCCTTCTAACGTCTATCATGTTGTGTTCACAATCGAAATGGGGGAAAAGTTAGAAAAAGGAGAAAAGAACTGGAGGGTGGCAAATGTAGTCACCTCTCCTTGTGAAACCGACTAGTTTAGCCAAGTCTCCACCAAGATCTGTAGGTTTTCTTGAAGCTTGGACTTTTTTTGGTCACATATTTATTTGGTGGTAGGATTCTTTGTATTTGGATTTTGGTGGTTCTGCATGGATCTTGTTGTGCCCCTACAGATATATAATCTTTTTTCCATACATGTTGCCTAGTCGTCCATCCCTTTTTCGAAGCTTTATTTCAACCCGTACTTCGGTCTTTAGATTTCCATGCTACCAGAAAAGAAACTTACACAGTCTTTCAACACCCCGTCTGAGTTGAGCTAAGTGCATAGTGTGAGAGCACAAATTAATTCTCTATTCCAGAGTCGTACCCAGAATGAAGAGACCAGGTTAGACACTAAGAGTCAAACACAGCCCATTGTCATGTGGAACTCAAAGAATTAAGTCATAGACCTGAAGTTTTTAAAATCCTATTTCTCGATGAAGTTCCTTTGAAAATTAGGTGGATTAAGGTCAAGTCCAGACCATTCTCGGTTTCTGCTCAAAACTCGGTTCAGAACCTAAGGGCTTTTGAAAAATGCAAATGAATGTAATGCTGGATGAAGTGCAGGTGTGTGAAACGTAGATAATTTTTTTTACTTTTGAATTTTTAATGCAAAAATGAACCCACCCCGTAAATACATATAGACTTACGTGAAAGTACAACATATGGGTAAAATATATACATAGTATATATACACCCCCTATACTTAGCAAGTGTTGTGTCCTCAGAGCACAAGAAGCGTAGAGAATATATTGCTCGGGCTAAGCGTAAGAGAGTGAAAAGGAAAAAGAAAAAGATAGATCAGTCTGCCCCTTATACATAGGTTGTGAACAGGCTAAGTATAGAAGAAGAGTGAAACTGAGGTGCTTGTGAGATGTAAATGAGGAGGGTATATACAGATGAGCATCGGTTCCCCCTATACTTAGGCTCTGATCAGCCTAAGTATAGAAGAAGGGTGGAAATGAGGCGATCGTGAGATGGGGAGAATGGTATTTGTAGATGGCATCGGTCCCCCCTATACTTAGGCCTTGGCCTAAGTAGAGGAAGAAGATGTACAAGGAGACCAATGTGGTAGGGAGGGAGGGTGTGTAGCTGATGGTTAAGGCAATTTTCGCTCGATCTTCTTGTGAGCATGTGGTGGGAGATCGTAATGATAAGAAGGGGATGAAGCATATGATTCCCAACCATTATCAGTGTTATCCTCAAAGAAATCATGCTGGATACTAGATGAAGCGTATGAGTCGGATGAAAGATAACCATCATCGGAGTTATCCTCAAAGGTATAGTATTTGAAAGTGGAGGTACTCCAGATATTCTTGTTCTTTTATTGCTTCAGTTGTTTTTTCAGAATTCGTTCCTTCTTGGGGTCAAGTGATTCTTCCTCGGATGATGAATATTCTGAAGCACCAGTCTCAGTCAGCTTATAAAAAATTATTTCAGTATATTTAATGAGACCAGGAGAATTAGCTTTGGATGAATAATAGTGAGAAACGAGAGTCGTCCAACGGAAATCGATGTTTGGATCCTTACAAAGATAAGGTTTTAAGACTGCCGAACAGACCTCACTCATGTAGATTACCTTTTCCGGACATTATGAGGAACCATTAGACGATTCCTTTTCCGGAAGGTCAAAGGCAGCTTTCTTTTTAGATGAAGGAGCGGTCATTTTGTTTCGTGAAGATGCTGGTCCTGGGAGTGAGGTGTTGACACTTGAGTCTCCATATGAATAACCATTGAAATTTTTCTCCTTGGTTTGCGCACGCCCCGCGTATTTGTCCTTGATTTTCTTAATGTCGGTGCACTCCTGAGTTGGATCGATTTGGTCAAGGTAGTCAGAGAAGGTTGACTCAGGGTGAGCCCATGCGTATGTCTCAGGATCATATAAGAAACACTTTTCTATGGTGAGAGTAGCGGGAAATGGAATAGTAGGGAGAGTCTCTGCATGTTTGTTCTCAACTAACTTGATGTTGGAGCAATCCCGTGTTGGGTTATTTTGATCAATGTGGTCAGAGGAGATCTCGACCAACTCGGGATGCGCCCATGCATAAGTCTCAGGATCATAATCGGAGTCATTTCCCATGGTGAGAGAAGCGGGAAATGGAACATGGGGAAGAGTCTCTAAACCAATAGTCTCATCAACAACCACTATCTCAGGTGTAGCAACGGGGTAGGGCTTATCTACCACTTGATGATTTCGGCTGTCGAGGGTTTTGTGGGTTGCCTCAGAAAATCGTTGTTCCTCAAAGATTTGTTGAGATTGAAGTGCTTCCAATGCTGTAAAATTGATTTCCCGAGTTCACACTCAATAATTGCCTTAGCCAATGCCAAGAATGGCTTTCCGAGAATAATCTGAGACTGGATGAATTCTCCTTGATGCTCAATATCAATGATCGTGAAGTCTACTTTGAGCGGAGCATCTTGGAATGTAATGATGATAGAAATGGTTCCTCTCGGGTGTTTTATCGATCGATCATCCAGTTGAACGATCTCTCGTATCTTCCTGATAGGTCCGAGTTTGAGCTCGTTAAATACAGAGGTCAGGAGAATATTAATTGGTGAGTCGTCATCAATTCGAGCATGGGTAAAAATTGTGTCTTTAATTCCATAGTCAAATCTGGGAAACCGCTTCATTATACGGCTCTTGGTTTCTCTCCTCAACACCAAGGAGGTGGCCATTGACAAGATATGTCTTTCAGTCTTTGTTCTTATCTTGCCCGACTTTTTCATCATTAATTTGTTCATTACAAATCCTTTAAGGTCAGGGAAGTGTTCAAGGGCTTGTATAAAGGGAAGTTTAAAAATCAATCATTTCTCTAGTGCTTCCCGTACAACAAGATCCAAATTCTTCAGATCTTCTTCAGTTTCAATTTTTATATATTTTTCTGGATTTTTGATTTTTTGGGTGTTTTTGAATATTTCAATTTTTTGGTATTTTCTGTGCAGTGTGTGGATGTGGTGTCTTCCATAGACGAGCAGGGGCTTTGATGTGCTGAGCGAGAATCTGAGTCAGATTTATTCCTATGGGAGTAATAAGAAGAGGTGTCGTTGTCAAAGTCATCCCTAGGGTGAGCATAATCCATGGGTTTCTGAATATCCTCAGGTTTCTCAACATGAGATCCAATCTTTTCCTCATCCATTTTTATGTCCGAGCTACCAGAGAGTGAAATTAATCGGTCGGCAAACCTTCTAAATTTATCCTCCATTAAATCAAATCTCTTATTTATCAGCGAAATATCATCCTCCAAAGAATTTTCAGGAGTAGTCTGTGTGATTTCTTTTTTTGAATTTGAGATTTAATTATTACATCTTCCATTTTCATGTATAAGCTAGGAGAAGATCTTCTTGGAATATTGAATATATGATCTTTATATTCTGAAAATTTCTCCTCTAAAATCATGGAAGGAGTCTGCTCAATAGGATATAACCATATGTCTTATGGTGTGATTCAGGCATGTGTAGTTGGTCTGAGTAGAGTTCATTCCTTTGATCATGATTGGTCGGACCCTTATACTGTGGAGTCAACATACATGGATTATGTGTGTCAATATCATTAATCTAGTCCTCTGTATGAGTGTCATGTCTGAAGATGGATTTGTTATGGTCAATCCAAGATGATAGTTGCTCATTTCTGTTCAAGGTTGGAGTAGGTGGAAGATGTGAAGACGTGTTAAATTCGATCGGATTTAACATGTGGTTAGAATCTCCCATGAATGATGGATTGCTATTTACAGAATATGAAGGATGGATTGTATGATCAGAATAGAGAGGATTGACATACGAAGAAGTGGAGACCTCAATCGTTGTTTGTTTGTATGATGCGAATATAAAGGATTGTCATTCATGAAGTAGATCAGATTTGTAGAGATGGTTGCATCCATTTGTGGGTGAGTCTCCTATGGAAGTTGGATGATGTCTAATTGGAGGAGGTTTTGAAGCTTTGGGTCTAACTGAGACGAATTCATTTTCATAGTATAGTTCTGATGGATAATCAAACAAATGTCCTGTCATTTTTGAAAGAGCTGACATAATGGATGACGGTTAGCGATGTTCAAGTACCTCGGATATTCAATAGAAGAAACCTTAACTGTTTCAGATCAAGAAAGGAGAGTGATGGCACAAATATACGGTTTTTGATATTCGAAATTGGTTCACGCACACAAATCAAACACAAATCAAACCCCAGGTTCACCAACTCACACAATGAAGCCGCAAGAGTTCGGCAATTATCTTTCTGATTTATGTTGGTGATAAATTCAATCTTGGAAAAATTTTAACGAGCTGTTAGGCACTGACAATTTTCTCAACGATTGGCCCGAATTCTAACGACTAGTTGCACCAATTTTTAGCCAGTATGGGAGTAAGTACGGACCGTAAAATGGCTACCTGTGTTACTTAAGGACGGAGCCTTACGCAATGTCCTTTAAACCATCACTCTGCTAAGGAAATCCAGACCGTTTACCGGGTACCCGTAGATCATCACCGAGAAGTAGCTAATCGTTTCTATAGAATCAGTAGTCAATATGAAATTCCGGATTTGGGCTCTAACCTTAAGTGTCATCTCTCGCTCACTCAGACAAATAAATGAATCCAAGGTCGGGGTTGCTCTCCCGTAAAAATTCTTGATTTTATGGGTTAATTAAAGTCGGCTATATTTAGCACTCCCAATTTTAACTAAGCGGTCATTGAAAAATTAAGTGAGCACAAATAAACGTCTACTATCCAATCCCAATTTCCTTTAAAATTATGTGACAAAATAGGAGAGAGAAATTCGAGAAAAGTCGATGCATGTAGAACAATGATGTATGCTTAGATAGAAGACTTACAGTGATTTCTTGCAATCTCCATGTGGGATGCAATACAAGAATTGAAAATTTTAATCTATATGAATGCAAGCCGATAAAAACCGCACTTAGTAGAAAGTTCTATTAGCCAAGAAGAAATGAGTTAAATTTTTGACTAATTTGAATGATCTAATGTGCATTTCGATTAAAGTGCAGTGTGGTCCTAGGTTCTATGAGCACAATCAAAAATTAAAAACTCTGATAGCCGTATGTGCAGGTCTATCCTAAGCACCACTCAAGTCAGACCCCACCCTCACCGGAGAGTGAAACAGGCTACGACACACCACAGAAAAAGTTCAAGGTCTTGTTACACACACGAGAGTCCAAATGAACACCGCTATAAATGAGCAAATAATTACAGAAAATAAAATCCTAGACTCTACGCTCTCTCATGACTCGACTCGATCTTAATTTTTAATACAGCTTTTCGGAAGCCGGTGAAGATACGTCGGTTCTTGAAAACCGCTCCACGTACTCGGATACCTCGCAAGAAAAATAAGAGAGATAATGCAAGAGAGTAACACAAAAAATAATAAAAAATAAAGTAAGAAACTAAATGCTGAAAATAAAATAAATGCAGATAAAAAATGGAAATTTACGATGAAAATTTGGGGGTCAGACTACCCGAATAAGGAAAACCGAACAAAAAAATTTTAGACAAAAAACTAAGCCGTTTGCCTCCCCGCAACGTCTCTATCTGACGAGTCCAAATATGCCCTAGTTAATTTGCGTGAATTACCGAGTGTTTCAATTAATGCTGTTTCGTTGTAGGCATGCAATCGGATCGGGCAAGAAATAACCACAATAATTTATTCAATTTTATTCGAATTGATTTATTGTTTAATTAACTTGGGCTAGTCTCAAGGTCAAACTCAAGGAGGTAAAGGAACAACCTAGAAAATTATGTATCAAAGTTCGTGCATGATTTTCAAGGCGATTTATTTTGTATTTTTTAATGTAATTTGGGATGTAAAATGCAAATTAGCCCAAGTTTAGGGAGTAAAAAGCAATTTTTGATCAAACGATGTCTAAAAAATATGAAACTTGGCCGAGATGACAATTATGATGAAATGAATGTACTTTAATCTTTTTTGGAATTTTTGGATGTAAGATAAATATTTTATGAATTTATGAATGCAAACAATGCGAATTTCAATATTTACATATAATAAATATTAATTCTATTTATTTTCAAGGGATAAAATCATCCAATATCTATCACTAGGTGATTGATCTCAGAAAAATCCAAAAGCTCAAAAATATGGGATTTAATGTCTACTAAAAATTAAATATCGAAATATGCAAAATGATTTTTATAAGGCAAATCATGATTGCAAATGTAAATCTGTTTGGGCACTATGTAACATACAACTAATTCTACAATTCATAATTTTTTGATAATTTTTCGAGCAATGGTTAATTACTTATTATTTTTTTAGCATAGATTGGGTAAAGTATACAATTTTCTACAAGAGAATTAATCAGTAATTAACCACAGATCACAAAAATATCACAAATATGCCATGATGTAGAAAATTAATTGTAGAACATAGTGTTTATTTTTAATAAATAAAAATAATGCAATGTAGAGGTTCAAAATGAAAGGGGAACACATGGGTATTTGTGCAATTACAATAATTAAATATAAAATTGCAGAATAGGGGCTAAACGGATTTTACCTAAGCTTCTAGGGGGAGATGAAAAATTACCAAAGTCAAGTAAAAAGCACGTGACCTCTGGTGGCAGCCCCTTTCTGTGATTTAAAGAAGCGTCGGGGAGCTTGATGCAAAATATCCAGGAGTCACGTTCCTCGCACATGACCCTGGATTCTTTGGATATTTCTGTAGATTGGCGGTCTTCTAGGGGTGTTGGTGTAAATAACCCGAGCCGCACGTGAGGATCACATGGGGGTGTTTGTTGAAGACGTTCCCCCCAACGCACGTGCAACACACGTGGCGGGGGCTCGGGCCTCAAGTTTGGTGGTTCGCGAAGCAGTGAGAGGCGATGGCTACCGCAAGGACGGGGCTCCGATGGTGGTCTTTGCTGGAGTCAATGGGGAAGTGAGCGGAGGAGAGGCGCGGCTCCGATGACGAAGGCATGGCGGTGGGCGTCGAAGACAATCATGCTGGTGGTCGATGGAGCATTGTCGGTGGAGCTTGGAGGCCTCGGATTTCAACGGAGGAAGTCTGGAGAGGCGTTGGACGAGGCCTCCCTGGCGGTGGGCTAGAGGCCTTGGTGGAGGCGTGGTGGACTGCGGAGGAGGTGCGGTGGACGAAGGCGGAGGAACATCTAGAAGAGCAGGCTCCCCCAGTGGTTGATGACACAGGCAGAGGTTGTCGTTGGTCGTTTGAAGCTCGGAGGTGCGGAGGCGTTGATGGATAAGTCATTGGTCGTTTGAAGCTCGGAGGTGCGGAGGCGTTGATGGAGAAGTCGTTGGCTCGACGGCTGAAGGATGCCAGAGCGGAGTAGCAGTAGGTGGAAGATGGACACTACAGGGCTACAACGAGGCTATGAGCCTCAGACCTCGTCGGAGGGAAGGGGGTGGAGCTCAGGCTGTCACTACCGAGCTTCTCCTCGTTTAGGTGCTAACGGCAGATGGGTCTCAAGGACGGGGGTCGAGGAAGTTAAATAAGAAGCGAGGCGATGGTGGAAGGCGACGGAAGATTGGATGCGTTGAAGATTTGATCGAGATTAGACGAGATGTGATTGGGTCGAGGAAGAGATTTGGTGACGATCGGGAAGGTGGTGGCCGGCCAAATCAGGAAGGTGGCCGACTGGATTCGCGTGAGAAGGGCGGAGGACGGCGGAGATCTCGGAGGCAGGCGGCGACATTGATTGGGAAGGGGGTAGAAACAGAGGAAGGGGGTGGTGCACAGGTGCCGTCTGATCGGCCAAGATCGGACGTCCCTAGTGCTTCCATGTGGCAGATGATTTTTTTATTATTTATTTTTTTAATTTTTTTAATAAAATGAAAAAAAATACGGCAAAACTGGGTGATACGTGGCGACTCTAGGAGCGGCCACGTGTCAGCCGCACAAAAATCGAAAAATAATTACATTGATAAATACATGAAAATAGTAAATGACCTCAGATAAAAAAATTTTCTTCACGAAAGTTGCACGTTTCGATGAGATCTACAACTTTTCATGAAGAGACTAAAACCAAAATCGATCATTTGTGCAAAGTTATATTTTTGGGGTATCCCATGTTCATAGAATACCTTGATTTTTGGGTTTTATAACTTTTTATCATTTTAAACTATATAAAAATTCGAAAAAAAATATGATAAATTCAAAGATAAATATATACACATTAGTCTAATTTTTTGGAGTTTTATTAAGTAAGAAAAAGAAGAAATAAAATAAAATACGAAAAAGATAATTTTTGTACAGATAGTTTGTTAAGACCCGGAGTCAATTAGTTTCTTTGATTTCAAGTCAGTTTGGATTTGGATTTTTGTGCATTTTAATAAAACTTTTATCAAATAAGTCAAATGAAAAAGAAATAAAATAAAATGAGTCAATTATGTACATAAAATAATATGTCAAAAACTGCTAAAATACAAAATGTACAAAGAGGCCCAAACCCAACTTTCACATATGAGCTCCGATTCACTTGAACTTGGTCTTATTTTGAAGGTAATTGAATGTACATTAGTTCAAAAGTGTGTAGGATCAAATCAGACACTAGATGAGGAAGATATCGAGGTTTTAGTCCAGAAATCGTAGAACCAGGGTTTGGTTTTTTGGTCCACTTATTTAGGTTAGTGATTTTTTTGTATTTTTCATGCATTCTTGTTAGTGATATGTACACAATCGAGATAGTTTCAGGTCATTTGGAGTTAGCATGAATTAGTTAAAAATCAGGAAACTTAGGCTAGTTTACAGGTCATTTTGGTTGGGATTTTTGGCTTCTTATTTTGTGCAAAAATAAGTGGTAAAATGCTATTCTTATCAAAACATGCATGAGTGCTAATTATGCAATATAAAAAGAACTGCTAATGATTTTTAGGAATTTGTGCTTAATCCATGACTTTTAGAGTGATGAATCTGAGATTCATCAAGTATGACCTTGCCTCTGTCTACCACTATCAGAGGGAAGAATAAAGCTTCATCTGGTGAATCATCGTCTTCTGCATCGTCCATGCCTACCACAAGTCTGGGCGAGGAAGAATAAGAAGGAGGAGCCACGCCAGCTACTCGCCACCAACCATCGAAAGAACAAAAGAATCAGGAAAATGAAAAAAGACCAAAAAAATGATTGCAGTTGAAGTGAAGATGCACCAACCACGGAGGATCCAGCTCCAACAGTCGATCCAATGCCAACCGATAAAGTAGTGATTGCAACTTTTGGACGTCCACCCATGCTCAAGATTGTACACCTTTTTGCATTCTGGTTGTACAAAACAAAATGTAGTAGACATGCGTATTAATGTAAATAAAAACAATACATTTGGTTTCAGTTCTGTATACATTTCTTTTCCTGATGCAATTGAAAAATCAAAAAAATTGAAAAACAAAAAATGCATTATTTGATCCAAGGGTTGTCGAGATTATTAGAAATTTGATTGTTGAATTACCTTTGATGAAAGCCATGGAATATATGCTTGCAATCAAGAAAGGATTGAAAGAGGCATGTACAACAAAACGTCAGCCCTGCAAGAATCGATGTCGCAAAGTAGAGAAGCACGTCCCCTCACCATGGCTACCATCGCAGCAATCAACAATCTCCCAGAAAAGAAGCCAGACAAAGGAACACTTTTAATTAGATTCAAGATTTTTGACCAGATATTCAAGCGAACCCTTCTTGATAGCGGCTCTTCAATCAACCTCATGCCTGCCTCATTGTTCACAGAATTTGTGCTGGGTTCGCTCAAGCCGATATGCATGATCCCTTTGTTCGCTGACCGATCGATCAAGTGACCCAAGGTCTGTTGGAGGATGTTGTCACAAAGGTGCAGAACATGCAGTTTCCTATTAATTGTGTAGTCCTTGATATGGACTCTCCTATCTTATTACTCCAGACCTCAATTATTCTTGAATGACCTTTCCTACGAACTGCAGAGGCCATGATTGACTATGGGTATGGAAAGATCACGTTTCACTCGAGTAACGACAAAGTTACAATAGATATGGATAGTGAGCTAAAAGTTGTATCTAATGAAATACAAGCAGAAGCGCCTGCAGCAGACTGTGACATTATTGCCGAAATCAGAGATACAAAATTATCTTTGAATGACACGTGGACCTTGGAAATCCTCTATCCTGCGGAGAACCTAGAAAGCACAGTGGATACATTCTCCGATGTAACCTGGGAGACTGATTCTCACTTGTTATGGCCCTTTTTTATTCATAAGATTCATGAATGTCCGAATATAATGAATTCATTAATGATTTGTTTGGCACATTGTCAGCTGAACCACGAGTGTCAGAGGTGAGCAACACCTCCAAAATCATGGCAGATCATCCACCTACCAGTTCAATTTTCTGAAGTGACTGAGAAGCATGCTAGATCAGAATCAGAGTTAAAGCCACTTCCGACAAGCCTCAAGTATGCTTTCCTTGTGGGTGTAGAAAACATGTATCCATTCATCATTAGCGGTAGATTGACCTTAGATCAGGAATCTCGATTGCTCGAGGTTTTAGAGAAAAAGTGCAAGGTGCTTGGTTAGCACGTATCAGACCTCTGCGGGATAAATTCTGCTTTGTGTTAACATCATATTTACTTAGAAGAAGATGCCAAGCCATCTCGAGAGTTTTAAAGGAGTTTGAACCCAAATTTACGGGATGCCGTCATGAAGGAAATCACGAAGAGTGTGACGCAGACTTCATTTACCCCATCTCCGATTCAAAGTGGGTGAGTCCCCTGCATGTGTATCCAAAGAAATCAGGACTCACCGTGGTTAGAAATGAAAGAGGAAAGGAGATTTCTACTTGGGTACAACATCCTGGCATGTGTATGTATTGATTACCGCCGCCTCAATTCTACAATGTAGAATGACCACTTCCCCTTACCATTTATTGATCAAGTTCTGGAAAGATTGGCCGACAATGAGTTCTTCTGCTTCTTGGATGGGTACTCCGAGTACAACCAGGTGTCGCCTCAAAGGACCAAGAAAAGTCTACCTTCACTTGCCCGTTCTGCACCTACACTTTCAGGAGAATGCCCTTTGATTTTTGCAATGCACCTGCCACATTCTAGAGGTGCATGCTTGCAGTTTTCGTTGATATGGTTGGTTGTTTTCTCGAGGTGTTCATGGACGACTTCTTCGTCTATGGTGACAACTTTGATTTGTGTCTTGAGCACTTAGACATAGTACTTCAGAAATGCCGAGAAGTCAATCTCAAACTGTCTTGGGAAAAGAGCCAATTTATGATCACTAAAGGGAATGTGTCGGGCCACATCATTTCCAAGCATAGCATGTAAATCGATCCAACAAAGGTGGATGTTATTGCTAATCTTTAGCCACCTCGGAATGTTAGAAATATGAGGTCATTCCTAGGGCATGTGGTTTCTATAGACGATTCATCAAAGATTTCAGCCGCATCGCCCAACCTCTAACTGAATTACTGTGCAAGGAGACCGAGTTTAATGCTGATCAACAGGTTCTCCTATCTTTCAATCAGCTGAAGGAACTAATAACTCAAACTCCCGTCCTAAAACCACTTGATTGGTCTCCCCCCTTCGAGATCATGATGGATGCATCTGACTTTGCAGTTTGAGCTGTGTTAGGATAGAGGAAAGGCAAAGTTCCCTATGCTATTTACTTTGCCGACAAGATGTTAGATGAACCACAGAGAAATTATACTATTACAGAGAAAAAGTTGCTGGCTATGTTTTCACCCTTGAGAAGTTCATATACTATCTTCTTGGATCTAAAGTCACGATTTATACTGACCACTCTACTATCCGGTATCTACAACAGAAGAAGGATGCAAAGCTTAGATTAATCAAATGGATCCTTTTCCTCCATGAGTTCGATTTGGAATTCAAAGACAAGCATGGGTTCAAAACATGGTAGCAGATTACCTCTCCAGAATTGAACATCAAGTACCTCCACGGACCACTGCACTCATTATAGACATCTTTCCTGACGAGTCGATTCTTGCCATGGATTCTCTCCCTTGGTATGCCGATGTCGTGAACTACCTCATCTCAGGTGTAGTCTGACAAGATTGGACGAAGATCATGAAGGACAAGTTCTTGTCCACCATTCATTTCTACCAGCGGGAAGATCCATATTTATTTAGGGAAGGAGCATATTGTATTTAGCGTATGTGAATCCCTTAGGAGGAGCACCATAGTGTCCTCAAGAATTTTCATTCGCTCGAATCTAGTCGGCACCACTCTGGAGACTGGACGATAGCGAAAGTATTGTAGTGTGGCCTATGGTAGCACACAATATTCAATGATGCCGCAACATATGTTAAAGGCTGCACTGACTGTTAAAAAATAGGAGGAACCCTCACATCTAAAGATTCGATGCCCTTGAAGTTTATTTAGATTTTTGATGTGTTCGATTCTTGGGGCATTGATTCATGGGGCCCTTTCCTAGCAGTCAAGGATTTGAATATATCCTTCTTACCGTTGATTATAAGAGTCGCTGGGTAGAAGCTATCCCCTCTCAAGCTACTAATAGATGTACTGTGTGCCGATTTCTGAGAGAGAACATCGTTTTACGATTCTGCATATAAGATGTGGTAGTCACTTCATAAACAAAGAGGTTAGAAAATTAATGGAGTACAACACCGAACATCGAGTCGCTTCTCCTTATTATCCTCCGACCAATGTCATGGAAGAGTTATCAAACAGAGAATCAAGACAATCTTGCAGAAGTTTGTGAGGAAGGATAGAAAGAACTAGTCTCAACTCTTAGACTCTATCTTTTGGGTATATATAACTGCTTACAAGTCTCCCTTGGGCATGTCACCCTATCATCTTGTATATGGAAAGCTGTGCCATCTGCTCATCGAGCTAGTTCATAAATCATTATGGGCAGTGAAAATTTGCAATCTGGACTCACAGAATGGTGTTCAGCAAAGAAAAAGTGGATCTGAACAGGCTCCTGGAATTCCGAGAGTATGTGTAAGATAACAACTTGATGTACAAGAAGAAGGCTAAACGTTGGCATGACTGACACATCAGATGGAAGATTTTCGAGACTGGGCAGGAAGTGTGGTTATTCGACACAAAGTTGAAAATATTCTCGGACAAATTAAAGAGTAAATGGACAGGGCCATTCATGGTAAAGGAAGTTCATGACAACGAAAGCCTCTCGATATTAGACTGGTCACCTGATGCACGACTAATCATCGTCAACAGTCAGCTACTGAAGCCATACCTTGAGCATGATACTTTTTTGGTCGTTGTCGATGCTGTTCAAGTGATCAGTAATGGAAAGTCCTCCACAACCATGGTAGCATCAGAAGATTCAGATAATGCTTCTCTAAAACTCTTTCTTTAGTTTTCTTTTTTTCTTTTCTTCTTTTTCTTTGTTATTTTATTATGTTCATTTTTCTTTTGCTTCTTTCTTCCATTCCTCTCACTCATCATTGCTATACTTAGGATACGCTTCATCCTAAGTATAGGGGGATGAGTTTTTCCAGACATTCATTCTTGATTCCTCACATGTCTCCTCTTTTGTGATATTCATGTCTATACTTAGGGATATTTTACCCTAAGTATAGGTGGAGACAGGAAGAGTCGATGATCTGTTCATTCCCACCTTCGACCCACTTTGCAGGAAGAATACAATCTTCTATACTTAGGATTAATTGTTCCTAAGTATGGGGGGATGGTCAACTTCTCATTGGGTCATTCTTTATTCTTCAGTCATTGTAGTATAGGCTTGTCTATACTCAGCACGAGTTATGTCTTCTCTTTTTCTCTCTGATCTACGAAGACATAGCCCAAGCTAAGTATAAAGGGGTCGTATATACGATGTATATACTTTAGCCATAACTCATGCTTTCCTATTCTCAATAAGTATGGCTAAAATACAATTAATTAATTGTAAAGGACTCACCTATATAAAATTTATCATATTTTTTGTATATACTAATTAATAAATCAAGTAAAAAATTTTGCAAAATATTTAAAAAATGGTTGGAAAATTTCTTTCAAAAATATTTTGAAAACTATTTTGGAAATTGTTTTGTAAAATGCATCCAACCTTTGTAAAAATGTTTTGTTTATAAAAAATTTCATTCTTTTGTATGAGTAAAATGTCTTGAAAATCTATTTGCAAATGGTTTCAGAAATGGTTGGAAAAATAGTTTGAAAATCTATACATACTATTTGAAAATTCTTTGCAAAATGATTTTCAAATTTTGTAAATGTTCGTAAAAATTATTTGTCACATTAATTTGCAAAATAAAGTTTTCTAATATTTGTAAAAATCTTTTCAAATTAATTTGAGAGCTATGTGCATAATTTAAGCAAATAAAAATATTTTACAAACCTTGTAGATACAAATCTATTAATTCATAACTCACTTAAAATCTTGTAAATACAAAGATGCACTCTAATGTAAATATATGCACATATTTATTTGCCAAAACTTTCTGTTTTTGAAAAATCATTAAAAATTTGCAAAAGTGAAAATTCGGAAAACATTTGCAAAATCTTTTCTTGCATAAAAATTTGCAAAACTTTTTCAAAAATCCTTAAAAAGTTTAAAACCAAAAAATTACGTCACAAAATATTTTCCCTGCATTATACATAGCATTTACATTTTTCAGATTGTAAAGTCTGAAGATTGGAGCTTGGTTGGAACTTAATCCACTTAACCACATGAACCTTATAGGAACTCGAATTGAGATACTTCAGGTCTGATAGACATAATTCTTTGAGATCAGAGACTTGGTTCAATGTCGTCTTGACTTCTTAAGTAGAATATTTTAGAACGCACGTGTGACTCTTGTTGATAATAACCTAGCTTGCGCACCTGCACCTTCCACTTTGCTCACCTCAGTCGTGGGCACACCTGCACTTTTCACTTTGATAATAACCTAGAGGGTTGGATTTGCCGGTATGAGACACAAGCCGATGGAAACATCAGAAATCACACATTTGTGGCCATTCAACCCCAATCCGATCCAATAGCCATAAGGTCTAAAGACAGAAGTTATGGGTTGCAATAAATCTTCAAAAGAGGGATAGTCTACTAGCTCAAGAGGGAAAAGTCCATATGTAAATGTTGTTGTATATAGTATTCAAAAAAAGGCAAAAATCAAAAATTCCAAAAAGAATAGATGGGCAAAACTCAAAGAAAAATCAATTCCTAACGGATGATGTATATGTTTGTATACTCAAATAAGCAAGCTTGATCTTCAAATTCAAATGTATGTGAGCATGTAGCTGAATGACTTGGCTACACTGGTCAAGCATCCTATGATAGGTAGCTACACTAGCTACCGTCCATTCTTCTCTCAATCTCCTCTTTTTGAGCTGGTTGTACTTGAACTTAGAAGGGAATACCCCGCTTCTCGAGGAAAGAGTTGTTGGATTGGGGAATTAGGGTCACCATATTGGAGAAGACTGACTTTTACCGCTTCAGCCGAGGAGAGCTATATATCACTTACATTGTACAAGGTAGATTCATAGTCATAAGGGTTTGCTTATGAGTTGACTTATTTTAACCTGACTATTGAGGAGATCTGGACAGAGTTTTGTGACTCTCAGTGGTTGTTGTGTTTCAAGTCTGGTTCTCAATAACGTTCCGACCAAACTAACGATCCAAAGGTCCGACTGAGCTCCAAACTTTGATTTAAGAGGACAAGTTTAAGAGTTAAAATCAATCCACTTTATTTCTTTTTCCTTTCTCTTTTCTGCACTTATAGGCATAAGTGTTTGCTAGGGACTAGCAAAGGCAAGTATAGGGGGGTGATGAATCTCCATTTCATCACCTTTGTTCTTTCATTTTGGCCTTTAATCGCTAGTTAAATGAATGTATCCATCATCATTTTGCATAGATTGACATCTATTATTTATTGTATAAATATTGTATAAAATCTAGTGTTTAAAGCTAAAATAAAAGAATAAAGAAAAGAAAAGAACATAAAAGGTATTCTATGACCCTAAACACCGAGACCTATGCATCATGATGACTGGATCGACAAGGAACAAAGTAGGGGGAGATAGTGGTCAATAATACAATAAAAATCCTAAGTTATTTTGTCAAATATTTCATTTTTGGGACATATTTTATTCTTTATTATTTATGCCTCAAATCAATAAACTTTATACATGGAAAGTTGTAGATAAAAATACATAGAAAATACGAAATTTATTTCACATAAAAATAATAGAAATTGTACGTTCTATACTCAGAAAAAAGCCAAAACCCAAACTACAGACCCATATCTTCTCCATATGAACTCAAAATGCATCAAAATCACCTTTAATTGCATATAACTTTTTACTAACTATTTAATGAAGCTGGTTTCGCTTAATTTGGAGTTAAGATGCAAAAGTTAGGTTTTGGATCCCTACTATACATTATACCTGAATAAAACAATCATTTTATTTATTCTTTATTTTTTATTATTTTATATTTTTATAGTTTTCTAAGTATTATTTATAATATACGTACATATTTAGAATATAATAAAACCATAAAAATACCCTAAATAAAATAATATATTAAAATACATAAATGAATTACATATACTTATACCTATATAATAAATACATCTATTTATTCAAGTGTACAAATAACATCAGAAAATAGAATAAAATTATATTTGTACATATCTAAATAAGTTATAAATATACAAATTAAGTGTATAAAATAATAAAATATAAAATACAAAATAAAAATAAAATACACATAATATATGTACATATACCCATGATTATACATGTATATATTAACTCATAATAATGAACTCCATAAAAATAAATAAAATCGGGAATTAAATACTACATAAAATAACAAACATTTTCATTTTACAATCTTAAAGTAGTTAATTCATTTACTGATTATTATTCATTTTACAAGGCATTTTGCCTTGCATCTATCTGGTTGGTCCACGTGGACCAACCAGATCACCTCGTTTGTTGACTCAAGTCAACTGCCCCCTCAGCCTTCTCTTCTCTGACACCCGCCTTGAGCACTCAACTTTCACCTTTTGCCCAAAGGTCCTAATGATTAATTCACCTTGAGCATTGAACAAGAACTATTGATGGCATCTCCATGATTCATGCAAGATCTTTAGATCCCGTCAATATGCTTCGGATCAGCCTCCATTTGATCTGCATCTTTGCCCTCGGTCTATAAATAAGCTCCTCCACTGACCATTCAAATTTTATCCCCTTTTTCCCACTTGAACCCCATTCCTTCAAATTGCTAGAGCTCCAGATGACAGCTGGGAGGCTCGCGGAGGGTGGTACGCAGCGTAGAGCATCGGAGGAGATGCGATCTAGGTGGAGCTCCGGCGATGCCTCTGCTCCCTGGAATAACCAGGTAAGAGATATCTTTACCTAACCTTTTACATCGCATTTTCATTCCTTAGTGTAGTTGTAGGTTTAGTTCCCCTGATTTAGCAGTAGTTTACTTCGAATTTTTAAAAATCTTTGATCGTCAGAGCTCTCTGCTCCTGCCATGTTCTGTCATGCAATTGAATTGTTCTGACCCGCCTTTCGTATCCATCTCATGCCCCCTCGCCTTCTGCATATGTTCCACCCCCTGATCCATCCTAGTCCTTCTTGGATCAATGAACCATAGCTCCTTCTTCGCCCTTCGTTGGAGCTTTTCCATCCCATCCCATTTCGACACGCAATAGCTACAAGTCGGACTGAGCGAGTCGCTTCAATACCATGATTCTTCTTTTGTAGGTACGAGCCACAAAGGACTTGAAGAGGGTCGATTTCAGTGCAGAAGAAGCTCCCCAAGTGCCCATTTCCTTATCAAGGTCGAGGCCCCTCCCCAACGAGTCTCGGATCCTCCTGATGGCATTAATCGATGGGGGGTACTTCCAGGAAGGTGTGGAGCTGATCATCGACAAAGAAGGTGGCTGGGGCGAGGAGCTACACATGATCGAAGGGAGGATGGGGAAGTGTTCTTCCTCATATCTCTAGAGCCATTGGATCTCAGGCGCGACCGAGATCTAATCTGGACCATCAACATCATGCGAATTGGTGCCTCCGTCCATCAACACTGTTCAAGTGCGTCCACGTAGCACGCTCCTGACCGTTGGATTGTGCCAAATAAAGGTGTAAAATGTATAAATACCCCCGCTTTATTTCCTTTCATTTCTAATCCTATAAATAGTGTTTTTAGTATAATAATCATGTGAAATTTGCATGAACCCCCTGTTCTTAGTTGTATTTGTTTAGGGATCCGTGCCAACTTACCTTACATGGGCGGTAATGTGTGGTGGGTAATTTGCAAAGGGACACCTCTGATCTTTTGTAATTTTGAATTAGCAGATAAAATGTAAATATCAGTTGTAAACTTTGGGGAAATTTGCAGGTAAACCACTGCCTTATATTTTATTTTCAAATATGCCTTTTCAAGTTTAAACATTTTATTCATGTTTGGCTAATTTTTATAAATA
Organism: Ottelia alismoides; assembly: GCA_037367405.1. NCBI lineage: Eukaryota > Viridiplantae > Streptophyta > Magnoliopsida > Alismatales > Hydrocharitaceae > Ottelia > Ottelia alismoides. The sequence continues at coordinate 34,965 of JAZKJV010008679.1, forward strand.
TCATTCATGCTCCGAAAAAAAAAGAAAAATAGGATAAGGTACCGGGATGCATTCTCTTTCACGTATATAATTAGTTTTGCATTTTATACATTTTACCTATTTATAAAAAATAAAAAAGCACATTTTGTCCTTGTTTACGTTTAAAAATCCAAAAAAATATAAAACCTTTTTTAAAATTAAAAAATATATTTTTTATTATTGCATTTTACAGCCTCAGACCAAAAATCCCTAAAAATAGAAAAAGAAAACAACTAAAAATTAAAAACTCCAAAATCCTTATAAAAATTATAAGAACTCTTCAAAAATACCAAAAATATTTGTTTATGTTTCATATTTTTATTTTATACATTTGTATATATTAAAATTAGTTTTTGACATTTTTTACACTTATTTAGCATATTTAAATCTCAAAATAATTCAGCCTATCTATTTAATCTTTGTTACGGCATATTCCTGACTTTAAAAATATATAAAAATTAGCAAAAATCTCTGAAAAATCACAAAAAAATAGTAGAAAATAAAAACTTAAAACCATTTTATTTTACAAATTTTGATGATTTTTAGCTATATTTATAATTATAATACCCATATTGTATTATATATATATCTATATATAGTTTATTTTATTATAACTATCATAAATATCTTATAAATATTTTTAATATATTTAAAAATAGAAAGGACTATACCTTCGAAAATACCTTTGATTTTGTATATTTATATAAAATATATAAAAACCTTATATCATATATACATTATCGTATATATATTCATATACTCTTGTATATATCTACATAATATTTTATAATATTAAAATTAAAAAGAAATTAAAAAATCAAAAATTAAAATAAAAAAATGAAAAACAAAAAATCAAATAAAAAACAAAATTACAAAAAAAAACCCACACAAAAATACTAAAAGGAAACTTGTGTATATAATTCACTTTGATTTTGAATAATCATTAGGCTACTTATTTGTTCTCTGCGGTTCGACATTCTGCACACTTACACTCTATACACATGTTATTGTAGAGTTAAAATAAATTATAAATCACATCTTTTTGTTATTCATTGACTCGTCGTTTATCTGTGGGTTTACTTGTTGATTGACCTCGGTTTTTGTGAGTCGTCGTCTCAGTGATAATATATTCTTGCACTCCATGAGGATATGTTAGACCCTCACAGAAACATCTACCACCAATACACCTGTGAGTTGGTATCCACATGAGGGCATATGAGTAATACAATCTCTCAAAGGGATCATATAGGTTCGCTACTGAACCGGAAGACATGAGCTCACTTATGAGATATTGGATTAAATTCCTTGCATGATCGTCTTGCTTTGGAAGCTTGACAGAATTTGTAGGTATGATATATGTTTTTGAAAAGTATAAGATTGATACTAACTCCCAATGATCAAATGAGAAATTTAATGATAGAACCCTTAAGGAGACAATTCAATTATGATCTAAAACTTCGGGTTTATTCTAGGTCTTCCAGTATGCAAGATGTACGAGTATTAGGAATACTCGAGGGAGATGCGATCGTAAACGATCATATAACCATGACACTTCCATTCCGAGGGAGTGATGAAACATGTTTGTATTTTAGTGGCTCCTCTCCACATATTGGTAATCTAATCTTAGTCCAAATGTTGGACATTGATCTGAATATGATTTGGATGTAATGAGAAGATTAGATTTACAGTTTGATTTGATCAAACATCTTCGATGTGTTCCCGAGATCTAGATTTGAGATATGATCTCAATATCCAAGTCACTATGCATGGAATGTGCAATTGCCATGTACTTATCTCCAAGTATCAGCGGAGAAAGAACATTATTCTTGAAAGAGTTCAAGAGTAATTCTATTGTTGCATAATGTATATGAGCATTTGAAATATTGATAATTAAGTGCAGTTTAATTATCCTGAATAATGTAATTATGATTCATGTTATTTGGACATGTGAGAATAATTCTCTTAGATAATAAAATGTGATTTAATTATTAAAGATATGATTAATGTGGATATTACTATCCATACCAATCATGGATATTATAAATATGATTTATAATATGTTAGAGAGATTTATTTGTAAATAGAATTTATAAATTAAATGTTGATGTGAATTGGATTCACATTAAATAATTAATTGTAAATACAATTTACTTTTTATATTGGATGGTTGAATAAGATTCATAATTGTCTATGCATGATTGAAATTTTCGCAAGATAATTTGGAATTATCTTTGAGAATTTTCATTTAATAAATATTGTTGCATAATTATATGGATTAATGGGTAGAAGGTATAACTACCTTCAAAAATAGAGAGATGTCCACATTGATTTAGTCAAGGTGGACGTCCACCCTATATTTAGAAAGGCGATTATCCTCTTCCTAATTATCCATATATTAATTGATTTAATATGACTTGAATTATCTTTAAAGGCTATATTTGATTTATCTTAAATTAATTAGTTGTTGCAAATTAAAGCAACATTAATCATGGCCATTGATTTGAAATGAGGAGTGCATCTCCACCGTCCAATATACTATAAAAAGAGAGGGTAGGGCTTTCCCTTTCCTACACAAAACTTCAACCCTTGAGTTGAAAGCAATCTCTCTCTCTCTCTCTCTCTCATTCTCATACGCATCCAACCTCTCTCTCTCTCACACACACACAATATCATGGTCGCCCACCATATTGTTGTAGAGAGCCTTGTCATCACTGCCATGCCGTTGTGCTGCCAGATCGACTGCTCGTGAGGAAGACCACGGATTTCATGAGACAAAATCAGGAGGTTCCTCGCTTGTATCTTCAACACATATTGCAGGAATCACACGTCTCAACCACACATTCGCAAGTGCATCCTACGTCGGATCAAACTTGAGACTCTTACTTTAGAGATAAATGATCGCAAACACCCTTCAGGAGGTATTTCTATAACTCATTTGTGATCTTGGTGAAAGGATTTGAGAAGTCTTCTCGAATCATGTGGTTTCATCATTTATTTTTTTTTAAATCCGTTGTCCCTTGCAATCAGTATGACTAATTTCCCTAGGTCGTATTTGATATGTCCTTTATGCTTCCTGATGCGCTAAGGCCTAAACCCTATCCTTCATAAAGTTCAACTTCAAATAACACTCATGAATGCATCCATCAAAAGTTTAAAAATGTATAAAAAGGTAACATCATTAAAATGTTTGCTTATATAGATCCACATAATATCCATTATAATTAAAAAATAACTTCTATTAAGTTCAAAAGTTATAGACGGCAAAGGAAAAAATTAACATTATCGGAATCAAGCATTATGAAGTTAGTAAACATGATGGACATGATTTTACCATAATCACCTCATATTACATCCTACATACACTCAAGGCATGTAAAATAAATGGCTTTGAGTAAAAATTTTTGGATTCAAAATAATAACTATACCAAAAACAATGACAATGATTGCCCTCAATAAAAGAGATAAAAACAATAAGATAATGAATATTTAAACTGTAATTAATTTCAAAACTACAATATAAATATCATAAATAAATTCACCACAAAACCAATATCTAAAACTATCATTTGGTTCTTGATCCAAAACAAAAACAACAATTATAAATTGCAATGAAAATTCATTTTAAAAATAAAACCTAATGCAACACCAATAACAACACGCAATAAATACCCCCAAATTCAATAAATTAACAAAATAATAGTTACAGAAAAAATAGGCTAACAATATGTTATTATCTTGTAAATAAATCCATAAATAGTTCAAAATAAAACCACAAAAATAGGGAGCTGAATTGTGTATATATTTATTTGTAAATAGGCTAAACTTTACGTATTTTCAATAAATTCTTGTTAACTCAAATTGACATGAAATCAACTCCATTGTATACATATCACTAATGTAAAAATAAAAAATGCTAAAAAAACTACTTATATATGTCAAAGAAATCCAAAATTTAATTTTGAGACAAAAACTATAAATGCACAAATCTTTCTCATATAGTCTCATATGAACCCACGCTCACTTTTGAATGTACATTCAATTCTCTACAAAAACAACATCACATTAAAAAAATGAAGTTCATATGTGAAACATGAGTTTTGAGACCAAAATGTATATTGTATATATTTTTACTAACTTTACACTGTTATTTTATGTGCATTAATATTATTATTGACCTATTTTATTTCATTTAGTCATTTTTTTTGTATTTTAATAAAATAAATCAAACTTACAGTCCAAAAAATCAAAAAACATAGAAAAATAACGTGTTTCGACTTTATATATGCAACATATTTAATTATTAAAAATCTTAAAATTTAGATTTGTGTTTAATTTAATGTCTAGTATTTTATTGCATTTTATTTTGTATATGTTTTTTTATTAAAAATCAAAGGGAAAATATAAAAACATAATTTTTATAGCATTTTTATTTTTTTAAACACGTTCAAAAATTATAATCTTGTACATATTTCATATTTTGAGTTTGGGATCTTTATGAACTTTGTATATCTCATTGAGATCTACAAAATTCATGTAGGCCATTTTCCCATTTGAAGTTGTCTTTAGTTGTTTTTATTTTTTTCTTTGTTTTCATTCGTCTGGTCAACCTTTCTGAGCCAATTGTACACGTGTCTCTATGCTAGTGGTGCACAATTCCACATCAATAATGGTGTTGACCTTCACTGTCCAAAGTCCCTCCCTCCAACCACAGTTTGTCACTGAAGGCTAGGGTTTAGGACTTAGCGCATCACAGAAGCGTGTATGTCGCATCACATACGACCTCGGGCAACAAGTCATACTAGTTACATCATGCAGTGGAAATTAAAATTTTTAGCGAGATGAAACCACATGATTCGAGAATACTTCTCAAATCATTTCATCAGGAACACTTCTCAAATCATTTCATTAAGATCACAAACAAGTTATAGGAATACCTTTTGAAGCGTAGAGGAGACGCTTGCGAACGCATAGATGAGACATGTGCTTCTCGCAATCCAAGCCGAAAATCCGAGCAATGGACACAGAAGAAGACATAGATCCACGAGCAATGGGCACAAAAGAAGACATAGATCCACGAGCAGTCGATCCGGCATCACAATGGTGTGGCGACATTCTCTAGATTAAGATGTGGATGGTCATACTTGGGAAAGAGAGAGTGGGGCATGTAGAGAGAATGGAGGAGAGAGTTTGCTCTTGCAATTATGATGTGTTAAAAGAAGAGCTAGGGTTCCCTTTCTTTTATAACAAATTGGATGTCCGCGGATCCTAGTCCATGTGCTCACAAAATCACTGTGCTTTCAATCAATCGTCATGATTTTGTTACATAAATGAGCAACAACAATTATTAATTTAGTTAATCAAATATGTTGCAAATAATTTACAATACAATAGATTTAATTCAAATCAATCTCACGTTGATTTAAAGGAAAGAGGAGGAGCCTCCATCTCTTAATAGAGACGACAATCATACAAGGAGTAGGACTTTCTGGACGTCTCTCCTCCTAAAGGAGAAGGTGCTCATGTTTTTACTTAATTGAGAGATCTCATATCACTCCATAAATCTCGCATGTGTAACAACACTTGTTGCATAATTATTCACAAAAATAATTCCAAATTATTTTGTGATAATTTCAATCATATCATTGACAAATTGTGAATCATATTAACGCATCCAATATAAAATGTAAATTATATTTTCAATTAATTATTCAATATTTTCAATTAATTATTCAATGTAAATCCAATTCACATCAACATTTAATTCGTAACTACTATTTACAATTATCTATCTCTAATATATTATAAATCAAATTTATAATATATATGATTAATATGGATATTGATATCCACATTAGTCATATCCTTGATAATTAAATCATATTTAATTATCTTGGATCTCCATTCTCATGTGTCAAAATAATACGAATCATATTTATATTATTCATAATAATTAAATCATAATTAATTGTTATTTTTTAATGTTCAGATACGTTATCAATTATGAAATTATTCTCAAACTCCTTCAAGAATAATATGATCTCTCCACGGATACTTGGAGATAAGGAAAGGGCAATCGTACATTCTATGTATAGTGACTTGGATGTCGAGATCATATCTCAAATCCAGATCTCAAGGACTTCTCAAAGATGTTTGATTAAATCAAAGATGTAAATGTTATCTACACATTTTATCCGAATCGTATTCAGATCATTGTCCAACATTTGGACTAATATCGGATTACTTCTCTATTGAGAGGATTCATTAAAATCCAAACGTGTTTTATCACTCCCTCGGAATGGAAGTGTCACGGTTATACAATCGTTTACGATCACATTACCCTCGAGCATTCCTAATACATGTACATCCTGCACACAGTAAGATCTAGAATAAACCTGTAGTTTTAGATCACTTTTAGGTTGTCTTCTTCTGGATTTTATCATTAAGTTTCTCATTTGATCAATGGTAGTTGGTATCGAGCATATACCTTACAAAATCATATATCATACATAGATATTGATCATATACTTTCAAAAAGCATATATCATTCCTACAAATTCATTCAAGCTTCCAAAGCGAGACGACCTTGCACGAAATTTGATCCCAATATCTCATGAGCGAGCTCGTGTCTTCTGGTTCAGTAATGAACATGTATGATCCATGTGAGAGATTGTATTACTCATACGCCCTTGTATGCACACCAGCTCGTCGGTGTATAGACCTTGAACAAGTCATCAACCTGTCAATTTGCCTAATGTACAAGCTCAGACATATAGTAACACATTTGTCTTCGGTCAAAGGATGCATGCCTATATCGTGACATTATACGACATAGGTCTTGGTTATCTCGATCTCGTTAACTCAACTCTTTGACCTAACTTATCTAATACCTCTGAATCTCTATTCCTATGCAGAGGATCTACATCAAGAGGTCAGTCAGATATCAACCTTTAGAGAATGATTGCCATCTCCTTCTCAGGCTGGACAACCTTTCTTAACAATCATTTGACAATACTTGGTGAGTCCTCAATCTAACTCTTTAGATATCATCCAAGCACCAACCTCTATGATTCAACATTTGATTCAACAATTGTATGATCAATGAGTTGACCATTGTACATAAACCTAATTTTTCTAAGGACCCATTATGCAAATTAGTTATTCTTCATTTCAGATTAAGGAGTGAGTTGTAATAACATTTATTGCATAATGTCTCGTCGTGCGTTCTGTTGCTTCACTTGTCATGGGTTTTTTAATTATTGAATTATGAACAAGTCGTTGCAACCCAATCAAGCGTCAACAAACAAATTTATTTTTTTTCTCAAGCCAATAATTACAAGAAAATGTGTCAGGAGATTTTGCTACTTATTTACCTGTATAGCAACAAGATTAAACTCAAGGAGGCTACAAATCCCGAGAGTTATTTAAATAATCAAAAAAATAAATAAATAAGGGAATGTGAAATGCTAACTACCTTGGCTTTTGTGAAAATTTTATCCTTTATATATATATATATAATTTTTTATTTCTATTTTTTATTTTCCGATTTTCAAAATTTTAATGATTTTGATTTTTTTGTATTTCTTTAATCTTCAAAAATATGATTTTTAAAACAAATTCATGCACAAAAGAAATGCAATTTTTTATTTTTCAAATATAACAATAATGCTAAAAAATATCCAAATAAAATATTTTTGTATTTTAATGAATTTTTATTGTTTTTGTATTTTTTTCAGAGATTTTTATTTTTTTGGATTTTTAAAATGAATAGAATAAGGAGAAAATGCAAGTAGTGAGAAAACATAATTATTTTTCAATTTAAAAATAGTAAATAAACGTAAAAATTATAAAAAAATTATTTTTCTTAAAAACTACAGGAAATTATCTACAACAGGAACTGAAATCACATTTTTTTTATTTATCTACAATTTTATATGATTTTTCTAATATTTTTAGTATTTTATAGTTTTTTGGGTTTTATCAATAACTAATGCATGAAATTTGCACAGAAATTTAAACACACCAAAAGAGAATTAATCTTTTTTTGATTTTTTTGAAGCAATATTCGATTTTTTAGGAATTTTCGAAGTTCAAACATGAATAAGTGACATGTTTTTGATTTTTTAATAATAACAAATAATGATAAAATGCAATAAAAATTATACTATAAAGAGACACACATCAGAAGCATAACATGATTTTTGCAAAATTTATTTACCAACAAAAGTATTTATTTCAATGATAAAAAGCATGCAAAATGAAGTTTGTAACACATGGACTGAACCGTAATTTCTACAAAGTTTTATAACCTAAAATTAACCAGAAATAAATAAAGTGAAAAAGACACAAATCACCCACGAAATACGTGCGTTGCGAGTGTTGTTTGGCTGGTACGGACCTTTATGCAAATTCGGAAGCTTTGGCGGGGCCAATTGCAATTTAACCAAATTAAACTAGATATGGAGCTAGCAGGTGTCTTCGTGCAATATTTAAAACTTCAAGGGGTTCTCTTATAATTTTCCCAATAAAATAAGTTAGGGTTCTTCGTTCTTTCCAAAGGTAAGGGATACCAAGGGGGTGCACCGCCACCCCTCCCTTTCTACTCGCTTGGCGAACGGGCGACGACCGACGCGGTGGATTGAGCGGCAGGGCTTGGCGCGCGCTGGTCGGTGGAGGCGATGGCGTCGTGGATGTGTAGTGGGCGGCGTTGGCGGCTGGAGAGGGAGGCGACGACGACGAAGGATTGCAAGGTGGCGAGCCGCGGCCGGCACCAAGGCAGAGGAGTGGCGGGTCGCGGTGCTGGAGATGAGCGGACTGGAGAACGCGAAGGGTTTGGCGACAGTCTATGACGCATGCTGGGCGGCGCAGACGATGCACGCGAGCCTACGCAGGCGATGCGGTGTTGAAGGGCGGTCGAAGGTCGCAGGCTTCAGGCGGCAAGATGTCGACGGTGATGGGGGCTGCAGCAGGCGTCGACTGGCCGCAGCTGGCTACGGCCGGGCAATCCTTGCGTAGGCGACTCCAGGCGATGGGGTGCTGGGCGGCTCCTTACGTCGGCGGGAGAGGGAGGAGGCGATGGACGGCGAGCGCCACCTGCTTTTTTTATTTTTTTTATTTTAGACACAGAAACAATTGATAAAAAACAGAATTATTTTTTTGTTATTTTTTTCTTTCTTTTTTTTCTTTTTTATTATTTTTTTCAATTTTTTATTTGATCCTGAAAAACAAATGTTAGAAAGAAAGAACTATGTATTTTTTATTTTTTTGTTTATAAACAAACTAGGACAGTAGGACTCGAGCACGACGGCTCAATCCCAACATCAAAACATAATACGTGAACGGGGATCCGACGAAAAATGAGGAACGAATCCAGATCTCCGGGCACCGTACGTTGTCGGAGTTGAAAGATCGTGTGAGGTGGATAAGAAACGATGGGACATTGAAAATGATATGGTGATCGATATCGGTTTAGATTGGATTTAAATTTGAGGATGTGTGATTAGAAAAAATTATTAAATGAGATTTAGAAATATAAAAATGGACATGAATTTAAAATGCAACGAATGAAACTACGATTAAACTAGATTAGAAACTAGAAAAAATGGATCTCACCTTAGAAGCGGAAAAGACCGTAATCGCCTTGACGAAGGTCAACTTGCTGTCACTAGATGGCTCGAGGCTAGGCACCCTTCTGTCAGAAGATGACTCTCGGAGAATAGGCTCCTCTCACCAAAGATTGATCAAATTGAAATGAGGGAGAATAGATAAAAGAATGGAGTTTGAATTTCAAATATTTGAATGAAGATAAGAGATAAGGGAAAATTTTTAAATGAGATAAAGATAAGAAAGAAATAGTGTTAAAATTATTTACAAAAATTATTTTTTTGTATCTTCATCACTTTATTAAATTGAATAATAAATGTAATTATTTTTTTATTTTTTGTGGTGGTTATTAAAGAATATCAATTATATACATATACTATATACATATGGTACACTATATACATAGTTAAATAAGGAAATTAGTTTTTTTGTTTGAATTTTTTTATTGTATTTTATTATATTTTTATTTATTTTTTTAATTTTATATAATTTCTAAAAATATTTACAAATACAATATGTACAAATAAATGGTAAAATTACACAAACCACCCTAGAAAATAGTTTTTTCAACCGCAATTCTAAAAATTACGAAATCACATCAATTTTGAAGATAATTTAATTTAGAATACAATGGAAGTGAATTTGATTTAATTCGATTCATATAGAGCCGGAATTGGTCTTTCAATTATCGCTTTACGACTTTTTCCAATTGTGGTTGCTTTTATTCTGTACATGATTTTATTTTGCAAACATTTTTATTATTTAGGAAACATTTTATTTACAACTTTTGTTGTAAAAATTATTTAATTTGAGATCAATTTATGTACAAATAAAATAGTGTAAGTATACAAATATTTATAAACTATTTTTTTTGGATTTTCTGATTAAGGACCCTATCTCCCCCTACTTTATTTCTGGTCGATCAGGTCAAGTCTTGACCTTCTCTTGGGGTTTGGGTCAGCCTATATCTATTACATATATACAATCTTTTTTTTCTTTTCTTTATTTTCTCTTTATTTATTTATTAATTTATTTAGGTTAAAATAGTAATAAGTTTACAATATTTACACATAGATGCAAGTTAGTAAGAATATGGAGTTAGTATTATATACATGTATTTTATAAGGGATTTTTAGAATAAATGAATAAAGATGATAAAATGCAGATTCATCAGGCTCACATGTCCAACAATCTCCCGCTAGCCCAAAGAGCCATTGATGGGCTAATCGTTAAACCCACACTCACATGCTAATCATAAGCTATTTGGAAAAATAGCTTTGTAGGTTGACTAGTAACTTTGTTCCGAGAGACTATGCCAAGTCCTTTTACATACTTGCATATCCCTAGTAACAATGCTCACATCCAATGCGAACGTTCCATCTTATGCAGCCAATACTAAATCTTAATAAAGTAGTTATTGTGCCTTTGTCACAATTACTCGATAATTATTATAGCCAGTAAGGGATACCCTTATGCTTGGATATCTCTATCTCCTTAGATTAAGACAACGTCTTAAGTCTAGTAAGGCACCTATAGGTAAGACGTTTTAGATCACTATCTACAAAGTCTTAATTTCTTAAAGAAAAGACTTTGAGATCACTATCTCAAAAAATCTTGTGCCTTTGAATGTGTTGATTATTACTGCAATTTAGTGTTTTATCTCCATAGTAGGATTGGTAGCATTTTACTACTCCCAATACATGTCAGACATCTGGCATTTTGTATACATGTAACATACACTGAGCTTCCCATAGTTGATATACTAGGACATGTTGCTTTGGTATTCACATCCTCAACTCTTTGAGGTGCTATCCCTTTAGCTAGGTCAGTACCATATCTTAAGGGAAAGAAGTATTCCTTGGAGTTCTCCAAAAATGGAATATGTCCAAGATGTGCCACTAATGGGATGGTCTCGAATACTCTCTTTTCTTTGCTTCTGAACAACTTCGGAACTAAGATATAAGAGGAATCCTTGAGATCTTTATCTTAAGTTATGGAACAATCAGATCATAAAACACTTATTATCATCCTTATATCATTCCAAATGATGAGCATTTTATCAACATTTAGAATGATGAACACAATGACACTCCCACTAAGCTTCACATGGTTCATCAAAATTCTATCTAATATCATAACCGTTATAATTTCATCAAATCTGATTTTCCAACTACAAGAAGCTTATTTGAGACCATAAATGGAGATCCTTACGCTTCACACCTTGCAGTCTTCAACCATGAAGCCATGTGGATACTTCATATGAATATCCTCATTGAGGTATTCATTGAGAAATGTTATGACTTCCATATTACATGTCATAGTCAAGTTTTGTAGCTACAGTTAGCAATATTCTGATGGGTTTAAGAATGGTTTCTAGAAAGAGAGTCTCATCGCAAGCGATGTCTTCTTTCTATGTCTAGCTCTTGGCTACAAGTCGTGCATTGAAGGTCTATGCCTTCTCATCAGGTTCCCTCTTTCTTTTGAAGATCCATTTACAGCCAATGGGTTTGACAACTATAGGTGGATCCTCGAGGGTCCATACAGGACACTTGTGTATGAAGTCTACATTAGACTTTATTGCTAATATCCATTTTTTCATGTCATGATCTACAGAAACTTCATCATATTAACTTCGATCATTATCAGATTTCTCTGACATGGAATCCATACCCTCTAGATGGTCTCACCACCCCCAAATTGATTTGAAGAGGTATCGGTGTTTCATCTTTTATTGTCCTTTTAGTTTTTCATTCTAGGAGCCTCATTATCCTCTCAGGATTCAATGAGTCCCTTTACTTCATTCTTATCTTGATTCTTAAGAGAGTCATCCTCTTAGAATCATATTCTTAGATCTAAAATCTTTAAAGAATCTCAAGGTCGTAAATTATGTATCCAATATCATTCTTTATCTTCCTAATGAAGTAGCACTCTCAAGTGCAAGATTCTAGCTTTCTTGCATCCATGTTACTGCACGAACCAAGCAACCCCCTATTGTCTGGCACTAAGCTTGGTTCCAAACCATAGCTCACGAGGGCTTTTGGTTCATATCTACATGAAATCTTATTAAGGATATATATTATAGTATCTACTAGATATATACCTGGAAACTAAGAGGTAATTATGTTAAGTATCATCATTAATCAAATCATATCTAACATGATCTAATTGCATCTCTTTACAACTCCATTGAGTTGAGGTGTATTAGGATGAGTGAGATAGGAATGATATTCCTTTCTCTATAAGGTATTATTTGAATTCATCTAATAGGTACTGGCTACCTAGGTAAGATCAAATTCATTTCATCTTCCTTTTAACTTTGGTTCTCAACCAAAATTATGAAATCTTTGAACATTTCAAAGTTTTCTAAGGAAAAGTAAGAAATCTCAAACCATGAGTAGTCATTAATGGATATAACATATCACTAATGTTCATTATGATATAGAGGGTCCACATACATCAATATGTATGAGGTCTTGAATACCTCATCATCTTACACCATTCTTAGAGAAAGGTGTATCAGAAATTTTAACTTTAAATGCAATATTCACAAGTATGTAAGATTTGAACTTTCAGACAATCTAAAGTTCCATCTCTTACTAGTCTATTGATCTTATCAATAGACATATGTCCAAGGCTTGATGCCATGTCATTGTCAAATGATCTTCATCCTCCTGTTGATTTTTTAAGATTTAAATTTTCAGTATTAGAAATGTTAATGAACCATTCATTAATATTCTAATTTAGTAGAGTCCTCTAGATATTAGACTACTATCTGAAATATATCCATCATAACTCTTTATGATAGGTCTATTCCAGAAAGTATGCCCATTTCTATCAAGTTTAGAAATAAATAATGAATGTATTCTAATATCTAGGTCATAGAGACATTCTCTAAGACCGATGGCTATCCCACTGAAAATATGTAGTCTTTCTATCCAATGGAGATTGTGGCAACAATTACATCAACTCCCTTGCGGATGACTATTAAACCTTAAGATCAATTTTTTATAATGTTCTAAAACATATGCAACCAAATGCAAATGTTTTCAGAAATGAGACATAATTAGTGGGATTTATTCGTATCTAATAAGTAAGTCAATTTTAATGATGATATGTAGAAGTAAAATATTCTGATGCACTATCCGGGTCCTTCTCTATGGATGTCAGATAGTCTAGATAGTCATACTATCAATATATCAGCTTGTTGTAGTATTGGCATTCATACAACTCTTTGGATGCAATATGTATGGAAGTCACAGAAGTACAATCAACTCTCTGACTCTCCTTCTTACATAGGTCACCCATGCTTCCACTGCACTTACTTAACACTTAAACAACCATTGCTTAAGATAAAGGATCTCTTAAATTGAACATGTCCTCAAGGGACCTCAATGTAAGAGTATTTCAACATTTATTCTTGCTTCGTCCTATTCATAAAATATAAATAATACGATGCATCACGAAAGACTTGAGTAGAGATAGCGGAATGATGACATTCATCATATCCATACTCATCTTAACTAAAAAGGGACTTTGGTTTAGGCAGGTACTCAAAATTTGAGTATATCATTTCTTATCGAGCCACCATTCCGTATAATACAACGAACCATATTATTCATGATTAAATGTTGAGAACACATATGTTCGCCAAAACATATTCTTTGATTTTTAAGAATGATTTTGATAATTACAATCATCATTGATATGTTACTTCAAAAGCACACTCGATGAGAGATCATGACTTTACAAATACACAAATCATAGGTTGTTGTCCTATTGTCTATTTAATTGTCATTCCTCATATTGTGAGGAAACTTGCACATTGCAACCACATATACTATGTGTCCAACTACAAGTACTATATCTTGGTCATGGATCAAATCCATGATATTATACTGGTTATGATTGAATATAATTTTGAGTGGATTTAATGAAGGTTATCTGAAATAAGACAATTTACATAAATATATATCGTTGATTAAGGTTATTAATATTTTAAATCAAAGTTGTCTTGCATTTTAAACTATGGAAGTCCATTCCCTTAATAAACTTTCAAAGCAAGAGATATATCTCTAGCAAGATTTGGGACCTCCTTTTTACCTTTGTTACGTACTAATAATATGAGAAACTGCAATTCGGATAAAAAGAAGTGGGAACTCATTCCACATTGCATTTCCCAATTTGGTCTTTAACACCCGAGCCCACCATCCCTAAGGTGATGTTGATCCGTTGCTAATTGAACAAACCGTAAATAGGAATACAACTCACTATGAGCAATCTAATATTGCCTCAATAATATGGGGAGCCGATATTGGGGTCACTACGCATACGACCTTACTCTTTTGAGAAGCAAAAAGCTCGATCCATGTGCATTTGTATGCAGGAGCTATCACTTCAGATAGGAATCTCCAACATATAATCTGTGGTGACGGTACCCTTTGCCTTGACGCGAGACCATGGATGTCATTTATATGATCCTCCATATCCTATTCAAATTTTAATTAATCATTACGAATCATTACAATTAATTCTTCCAAGGGAATTACATCTCCATTCATATTGGAGTGTTTATATTAATTGGATCTAATTAATTTAATCATATTAAATTAATCCAAAATCCAATTCAATCTGCTAATAAACAATTAGGATTTGCTTGATATTACCATATAGTATAAGCTCTCACAAGTACGCATTATTTTATATTTTAATAATTAGAGTATAACTTGACTTACTCATGTTATTCTTTCCTCAAAGAAGGATCCGACCAGTTTGCTCGAGTTATGCTAAGAGGGAACATTTCCTTGACATTCAAGACACTAATTAAGGAACCGAGCCAGCATACCCGGACTAGACACATTCACCATTCCAATTGAGAACAACACAAAATAATATCAATGTACTTGTGCTTTTATCGATCAAATTTGATGACTATCATTATATATACTAATCATTCAGAATTATTAGGCATCCAACAACACTAAATTTCTAAGCATATAAGCAAACATGTTCTTTATTTTGCATGTAAAAGTTGTCCTACAACTATTGTAGGATAAAGTAGGGTTTTTGTCATGAAACATGCATTCAATGGCCATTGATGTTTAATCAAGTATTTTCATAAATATTAAGCATCAAATTAGATAGGGCAAAATTTTATTGATTTCATTGAATGATAAACACACTAAGAAAGAGATCTTGATGATTCAATCATCATCCAACCCACCTCCACTAAATATTGAATATCTAGGGTAATGGAGTTAGAATCACATGAAATTAATTCGAGTACTTTGCCGGTTTAGTTTTCTACTTAATCAAGGTATTTATTTCATATTTCATGACATGAAAATAATAGGTAAAATAAAATTCTTATAGATATGTGAATACATGCAAAAATAATTTCATCGCAGGAACTTTTCGAACTTTAATTCATGCACTTTTGGTGCCAACTATTGGCTACTATTTTAAGGACATATTTAGACATTCTAAATATATTTTATTATCCAAAATTACGTCCAAACAATGAATAAATAGGGGATTTCCAATTTAGCGAAAAACAATTCGAAATGTGCGTGATATACACAAACCACGAGTCCTCGCGCAACCAATATGCAAAACCTTGTTCCCTGGGGTTTTGGATCACATCCAAGATCTTGACCAAGGCTCTGATGCCACTCTAAGGCTAGGGTTTTGGCCTTAACACATCATGGAAGCATGTAGGTTTCATCACATACAACCTAGGGCAATTGGTCATACTAGTTGTGTCAGGAAGCGAAAATTTAAAATTTTAAAGAGATGAAACCACATGATTTAATAACACTTATTAAATTGTTTGATTAAGATAAAAAAACATGTTATAGGAATACTTTTTGAAGCGTTGGTGTGATCGTTGTCTCTAAAGTAAGAGACCTCCTGTCTCAAATCCGACCTGACGGAGGAGACGCTTGCGAGTGCGTCGATGAGATGCTCGCAATCCAAGTCGAGGATCAGAGTAACGAATCTCTTGATTTTGTCTCACGAAATCCGACGTCTTATTCACGAGCAATGGGTACCGAAGAATATGGAGATCCATAAGCAGTCGATTTGGCAACACAACGGCATGGCGACAACGACGTTCTCTAGGTTAATTTTTGGACAGCCACACTTGAGAGAGAGATAGAGGGAAGTGCGTATATAGAATGGAGGAGAGAGTATGCTCTTGCAATTGCATTGTGTAAAAAGAAGAGCTAAGGGTGCCCTTTCATTTATAATAAATTGGATGTCCACGAATCATAATCCATGTGCTCACAAAATCAATGGTTTGGATTGTTATGTGCTTTCAATCAATGGCCATGTTTTGATGCATAAATTTGCAACAATAATTATTAATTTAAAATAAATCAAGTATGTTGCAAATAATTTAAAACACAATATATTTAATTTAAATCAATCTCATGTTTATATAAAAGAAAGAGGAGGATCCTCCTTCCCTTAATAGGGGACGCCCATACAAGGAGTAGGACTCCTTGGTCGTCCCCCCCCCCTCTTAAAGGGGAAGGTGCTCCTCTTTTTCCTTAATTGGGAGATCTCATATCTCCATAAATCCTACATGTGCAACAACAATTATTGCATAATTATTCAAAAAAATAATTCCAAATTATTTTGTGATAATTTCAATCATGTCATTGACAAATTGTGAATCGTATTCATACACCAATTATAAAATGTAAATTGTACTTTCAATTAATTATTCAACGTGAATCCGTTTCACATCAACATTTAATTCGTAAATACTATTTACAATTAGCTCTCTCCGATATATTGTAAATCACATTTATAATATATATGATTAATATGGATAATGATATCAACATTATTCATATCCTCGATAATTAAATAATATTTAATTATCTTGGATTTCCATTCTCACGTGTCCAAATAATACGAATCATATTCATATTATTCATAATAAACCATATTTAATTATCAATTTTTATCAATGCTCAGATATGTTATTAAATTTGAAATTATTCTCGATGTTTGTACATTCCATGTATAGTGACTTGGATGTTAAGATCATATCTCAAATCTTGATCTCGAGGACCTCAAAAAGATGCTTGATTAAATCGAAGTTATAAATCTAATATTCTAATTGTATCCGAATTGTATTTAGATCAATGTCCAACATTTGGACTAAGATTATATTACTTCTCTATAGAGAAGAGTCACTAAAATCCAAACTTGTTTCATCACTCCCTCAGAATGGAAGCGTCACAGTTATACAATCATTTATGGTCACATCACCCTCGAGTATTCCTAATACCCTTACATCCTACATACAGGAAGACCTAGAATAAACCTGAAGTTTTAGATCACTTTTAGACTGACTTCTTCAGTGTTTTATCATTAAGTTTCCGTCTGATCATTGGGAGTTGGTATCGATCATATACTTTCCAAAAGCATATATCATACCTAGGTATTGATCATATACTTTCCAAATGCATATATGATATGTAACAAATCTGAATCTCTATTCTTATGTATAGGGCCTGCATCAAGAGGCCGGTCAGATATTCGCCATTAGAGAAGGATTGTCATCTTCTTCTCAGACTGGAGGTCATTTCTTAACAATCATTTGATGGTGCTTGATGAGTCCTCAATCTAACTCTTTACATATCATCCAAGCACCAGCCTCTATGATTCAACATTTGAACCAACAACTGTATGATCATTAAGATGGCCATAATACATAACCCTAGTTGTACTAAGGGTCCTATTATTCAATTAGTTATTCTTCATTTCAGATTAAGCAGTGAATTACAATAACATTTATTGCATAATGTCTCATCGTAGGCTCACATGTCCAACAATCACCCACCTCCCCCACGTTCTCTTGATTACCAGTTGTTGACAGATAAGTGAGGGGTTCCTAATGTCCGGTCTTGGTGGGTCTGGGGTGCCCGACAAGTCGGGTCCGACAATCGCTGTGTTGACCGCCCTCTCGGCACTCAGAACATCACCAATCAAATTAAGCAAACAATCAACCCACAATTATGATAAATCAATGGAATTGTACAGGGTGAAATTTATTATACTCTGCAAATAAATGTGCATAGTTAAGAAAGTGCATGGGTTGAACCATTGAGAGAAAATACGCGGATAGGCAAATAATTATTGACTAAAAAAGAACAACTATTTTTTATGCTTTTGGGTTTTTAATTATATTCAATTTTAGGGACTTTTATCTACATATTTTTTATTTTTTATTTTTCTGATTTTTAATTTCTTTTTCTAAGTAATATGTATTAAGTATATATATAATACTATATATAATATAAATACTATATAATATATATAATATGTAAAATTCAAAAAATATATACAAGTACAATCCTTTTTATTTTTTAAAGGTATTAAAATATTTTCATCTTATCTCCCCTACTTTATCCCTTGTTGATCAGGTCAAGTCTTGACCTTCTCTCAGGGTCAAAGTCAGCATGTATTTACTGCATATATACAGTCTTTATTTTTTTTATTTTTCCTTTATTTCTTTATATATTTATTTTAGGTTAAAAGCAATGATATTTATACAATATTTACAAAAGAATAATAAAAACATTGATTTGTTAACATTTATAGGTGTTTTAGAAGGGATTTTAAGGTAAACTAAATGAATAAAGATGATGAAATGCATATTCATCAATCATCCATGAAGACCTCTAGGAAATACCCCACTATTTTAGCAAATACGACGACCGTGCACCGCTGAAATATGCCAGGGCCATCCTGAATGGCATGCACCTGAACGTGTATGTGCGGAAAGGACAATTAAAAGTGGTGTTTTCCTGATCTTAAGGGGTGATGGCTACCTGATTGTAGCCTGAGTAACCACCAACAAAACAGAAGAATTCCTTGCCCAATAGTCTCTCCAAAATTTGATCAATAAAAAGTTAGGGAAAGTGATCTTTCTTGATTGCGGCATTCAGACGTCTGTAATCGATACAGACGTGCCACAATATGGGTACTTGTATCACAATCTCTACTCCCTCCTAGATGGTGACCATATGTATTCCCGACTTCTTCGGGACAACATGAACGGGGGCTACCCACTTGGAGTCAGATATGGGGTATATAAAGCCTGCTCTACACCATTTCTCAATCTCTTTCTTAACTACTTCCCGAAGATTTAGGTTAAGTATTCTATTGAATTCACAGAAAGGTATAACATTATCCTCAACATAAATATGGTGTGAGAAAAGAGCAGGGTTAATACCCACGATATCCGGCATTGTCCATCCTATGGCCTTGCGGTTCTTCTCTAACACTTCTAATAAACTAGATTCATGTTTAACAATAAGCTTAGAACTAATTATGACAGGGAATCCATTCTTTGGTTCTGCAAGAAAGGAATGCTTAAGTGTAGGAGGTAGCGGCTTCTGCTTTGGCAAAGAAGTATCGTCAATCAGATCTGGTTGAAATGTCACTGAATCTGGTTTTGTGCTGCATGAAGATGATGCTAGCTTTGTAGTGTTGGCTACCAGCTATGCTGAACAAGGAATCCGATCGCCAAAGAAATACGATAATTATGCCAAATCCATGTTTGACTCTAAATCTAAATCATTTGGTTGTTCCTTAGAAGTTGGAACTAACAGATGTGTAAGGATCTCTAAGTCATCAAAGGTTAGATAGATGATATGTTTCTCAAGAACTCTGGCAACACCTTACAAATTGCACCATGTACACTATCCTCTCTAGATGAGAAGGTCTCGCTCAGCCCTGTCGGGTTTTATTTCCATACCCCAACTGTGCTAATAACTGCAATCTGCTTCAGAAGATGAAGAGAAATCTGGCTTGACTCTGAGTCAGGTCGCTGTTATTTTCGTCTGTTTCATCTTATGTTCCACTCTCCGCCTGGAGAATGAGACTTCATCATCCCATTATAATAATCAAAGGAAGCTCCATAGGTCCTAAGGAAGGGCCGCCCAAGGATGATCTGTGAATATCTCCAATGATTGGGGATATCCATCTCAAGGATAGTGAAGTCCACTATGTAATCTTGTCCTTCAATCAATAACGTCTTTGACCTCACCCCTTGCTTTCTTCATAGAATTATCAACAAACTGGAGTAATGCTCTAGATTTCCGAAGTAGGCCCAACTCCTGCTTCTCATATAAAGGAAAGAGTAATAGATTAATCAAAGATCCATTATCAAGGAGAGTACGTACAAACACTATGTCATCAATATGACTCACCACATATTGTGCACCTCGATCTCTCTTTTTCCTTGGTAGTTGGTGGTTCTTAAGGCAATATGTAGTGGCAACTGATAACACATATGTCTTGACGTAATTGTTCCGCTTCTTCTTGCTAACCCTATTAGGTGTACAACATACTTTCAAATATTTCTAGAAAGAAGGATGACTTGTCACATACTCATCAAATGACACATTCACGGTGATGTTATCTTTGCAAAAACTTGCCATTTCAGGATCGTCTTTTTGAATATTTTTAATAATGCGCTTTACTGCCATTAGAGCATGGGGGAAGGGATTGAACAAGTAGAAGAAGAATGTGACGAATCTGAATCATAAATGGAAACATGCTTTTTATTACCTGAAACCGAGTTCTTCACAATTGAATCTTTTATAAATAACTTGAAATCTGAAATACAATTATCTACTAAAGGTTAGGGAATGTCAGTGAAGGTACATTCTTCTCAACCGAAGGTGCAAGGTCCTTCGTACACTCTGAATCTGCTTCGTGCTACAATAATGCTCTCGTACTCCTTCTCTTCATTCTCGTGGATGTCTCCGCCTCATGTTGAAGGTGCTGCTTGCGATGCCTGGCCTCATCGTCTTCTGAAGTCTCCTCAGGATAAGATTCAGAAACAACCCTCTCCATGTCCCTTTCCTAATCAGGCACGGCCACGGTCCTTCCGCTTCTGAGTGACATGGACTAATACAATCAAAAGGATGGATCTCATGCTCAAGTTAATGTGAATATGAGTAGTATACCTGATCATAAGTTTATTGTTGCTAAGTCTTATTCAGGATGTTGGGGTTAGCCTAAACCTGGATGGGAATGGATGTAGAAGGGGTTGATTGCTCATCATGCAAATGAGATAAGCAGTTGAGGTCAACCTGCAAATTCCATATTTCATTCCTGTAAGAACATATACTCCTCGAGTATATGCCACTGGAAATCTTTGGGACTTGACGATGATGGCTGCTGATCTAAAGAAGGATGAGAAGAACGTGAAGACTATCTCTGATGGCCCCGGTAAAACTGTTGATGGGATAGATGCTGTACTGGTGGGCCCTGTTGGCTCGGTTAGTACGTTTGTTGATGGACGTACGACTGTTGCTTCCTCGGTGCTTGAGAGTGAAAGGCTCCAGAGTCCTATTGTGCTGTAAGAGGTGTAGGGTAAATGATGTGTTGTAAAAAGTCGAGGAACATTGGTAAAAAACGATCCCCTGAACTCCCCTGTCCGACAGGGTCATGTAAGTACCACACACCATTCTCTTCCTACAATTAAGAAGGCTCCTCGGTAACTGTCTCTGTGGATGGTGGTTGATGTTGATATGAATGTGCAAGAGTCTAATCCTCTATCTATGGCTGTGGTGGCCCTAACATCGACTGCTCTTGAACATGATGTACTCAGTAGATAGGAGCAACATATGTAGACATGGTAAGTATCTTGATCTTACATACATTCTCTAACAGCTCTGCCATCTGCTTCGGTAATTTGGATAAGTTATTGTCCAACTCATCCATCCTCATGTCGTCCTTTCCATGACTGTTAACTTATCTGATATGATTCCAATGCTGGGAATTAGGTCCTTAGATGGATCGGATGTAGCCCTCGCTCCCCCTTTAGGTAAGAGTATGGGAGTGGGGGTGTGAGTACTGATGAATCTCCATTTCATCACCTTTATTCTATCATAAAAACCCTAACTAATGCATGTAAATAACATTATTTAGTGCATATTAACAATCATTATTTATTCCAATTATTGTATATAAAACAATATTTTTAATGCCAAAATTATAGAATAAAGAAAAGAAAAGAAAAAGAATAAAATACCAAAGGTATTTTATGACCCTAAACCTTGAGATCAAGTCAAGAATTGAATTGGTTGATAAGGAATAAGGTAGGGGGAGAGAAGGGCCAATAATACAATAAAACCCCAATTCTTTTATTCATTCATAAAGCATTTTTGGGAGCCATTTTATTCTTTATTATTGATTCATCAAATAAAGAAACTTTGACGTAATCTCAACATTCAATGTATATTCCTGAATAATCTAGTTTTTCAATTATTCAACCATTTCATTTTACCAAGTTCAACATTAGCCAGATTAGTAAACATTTATATGTTTCGGTTTTTATTCAAGATATTATTTATAACAAGTAGTTTTCTTGGTTGGTTAATCGATCACATTTTATTAATTAAATGGGTTGGGTTGGTATTATTTTGGATATAGAAAAATTTTCTATTCAATCCAATAAATACTTTTTATAAAAGTTTAAAAATTTGATAGCTTGAATCTTTAGTATTCACATAAAAGTTGTAGATAATAACGTATAGAAAAATACAAAATTGAGTTTGCACAAAAAGAATATACAATGTACATTCTATACACATAATAAAAGGCCAAAACCCAAACTTCATAGACCCATATCTCCTAAGTAAAAACTCAAAATGCACCAAATCACCTTTAATTGTATATAACTTTTAATAAGCTATTAATGAAGGTGGTTTCACTTAATTTGGAGCTAATATGCAAAAGTTAGGGTTTGGACCCCTATTGTATAATATAAATGAATAAAATATTCATTTATTTATTCTTTATTATTTTTACAATTTTATATTTTTATAATGTTGTAAATATTATTTATAGTATAGCTACATATTTAGAATAGGATAAAACCATAAAGAAAACACAAAATAAAATAAGTATACAAAATACATAGACAAAATACATATACTTATACTTATATAATTTATATCTCAATTTATTTAAGTATACGAATAACATCATAAAAATATAATAAAAATATATTTGTGTTCCTAAAAATAAGCTATAAATATATAAAATTAGAGAATAAAATAATAAAATAAAATATACAAATTAAAATTAAAATAGCCAATACATAGATGAATATACTTATAAATATACCTTTAAAAATTAACTTGCAACAAATAAACCCCAAAAAATAAAAATCATATTAAAATACTATAAAATAATAAACAATTTTCACTTTATAATAAAAAAATCAATAAAATCATTTACTATAATTAATTAATTATTTCAAATAAATTGGTTTTTTATCTTCTTGCGGCCTGTGTTGACCAATCACAGCCCGAGGTTCGTTGACCCCTTGTCAACTGCCTCCCCAGGCTGTCCAACTTGACTCGCGCATCTCTTCCCGTGATTTCTACCCTTTTTACTGAGCTTCTCGTTCATCATTTTCATCGACCATTCACACAAATATCAACATCTACCATCGATGATCCACACTCAAGCTTCAATTCATCCTATATCACCGGTTAATAAGGATATTTGACTTTATCTATAAATAAAACCCTCCTCCTAGATCTGTTTTAATCCTTCTCTGAGCCTTGAATTCCCCCATCGTGTGTGAGTGTGTGTTCCTGGTGACAACTAGAGCATCCCCAAGCTTTGGGTGTGCGATTTGGGCAAGGCAGAGCGATCCCAGGCAACCCTACTGCCACCTCTGCTCCCTGAGCAATCCTCAAGTACGAGCTGCACCTTTTTACCGTCCTTAGGTAGCTGTAGCTTGTAGTTTTAATTCTATGCATTTTAATCCTGATTTTAATCGTGTTAGTAGCGTAGATTAGGTTAATCATGTCGTTACACCTGTTACGATCGCCACAATCATCTCATACCCTTCCCAATGCGTTCTTCATTAAGTCAACCCATCTAGATCACCCGATTGTACTCCAATCGGCGAATCGAGGTTCGCCTATCACCTCTCGTCAGAACCTCACCGCTCTCCTTCATTCCCGTGCATCTCAACTTCATTATAGGTCGAGGCAATTCACCTCGAGCCAGTGAACATCTTCATGTAGGTGCCAAGGAAAAAAGACTCCTCTTGTGACACAATCGTATATGGACGAGGGTCCCCATATGCTCCTTCTTCCACGATATGCCAGGACCCCATCGTTGGGTCCTGGATCTTCTTGAGCACATCAGTCGATGCAGACGAGCCTCCTGAACATTTAGAGTCTAAGAGCAGCATCATAAGTCGCCAGTGGGAGGAGAAATCACAGATCGAAGTCCACGGAAGGTCACCTTCTTCCATGTCCTTCGCGTGTAGCAGATGCTGTCCGATGGAAGGTGCGCCTCCAGTTCTAATCACCACCATCTGCTCTACGCTCGTCTCGCCCATTCGATAGAGTCCACGATCATATCAGAGCCACTCATCAGCGAAGCGGTATCGCGAGATGATAGTGCGACACATGGCAAGTGGATCACCGCCAGCTGTACGATGGCGCGTCTAATGGGGGTATTTTGCACATCTCGCCCTGCCATTCTTTTTGCATTTATTTATTAGTTATGTAAATTGAATACGCAGTATAAATAATTGTGGTCATTTTGACTAGAGGCCCGGGATCTTTTATGGATATTACATGTTGGTCCTAGTCCATGTCAACTAATAGGGCGGGAAAATATTTCATGTATACCCATGCGTGTTTTTGTATTGTGTTAAGTACAACAAAATTTTATATACGTTGTATATTTCTGAGAAAATTGCACATGACCTTGACTTTAATTTTATTGGCAAAAATGCCCTTCTTAGTTCATGTATTTTGATGCTTGGATTTTATTTATTAAAAATAGAACTTGTGCTCTAAAAAAATGCAAAAGTAGGGTCAGATGCATGTTAGTATGCTTTTTCATGCTCTATTTTTATTTTAGCAATTTTGGCCTTTTAACTATTTATTAAAAATCAAACAAGGACATTTTTATCCCTATTGGAATTATAAAATACCAAAAAAATAGAAAACATTTTGAAAAATTCCCCAAAAATATACATTACTATTTTTGTATTTATTAACTCTAAACCAAAAATGTCTAAAAATAGAAAAAGACTAAAAATTAAAAAGCTCCAAAATCCCGTATAAGAAGATTAAAAATCTCAAAAATACCAAAAATGTATTTGCCTATTTTTGAATTTTATTTATATTATTATTTATCTATTTATTTTGATTTGAATAATTTTAGACTTATTTTTCTAGTTTTAATCTTCATTTCAATTTCAGCCTATTATTTTATCCCTCATTTGGGATATTTTTTATTTTAAAAATCCATAAACATTAGCAAAATTCCGGAAAAATCCCATAAACATTAGAAAATATATAAAACCCAAAAACAATTTATTTTTTGTATTTTATTTATTTTTACTAGTACTTATAATTTATATTACTATCTATGTGTATATAGCCTTATTTATGGTGTTATGTATTTAAAAAGGAAGATAAAATAAAAAAATAAGAAAATATAAAAAGAAAAATAAATTTATAAAATAAAAATAATAGCAAAAATATAAAAATAAAAATAAAAAAATAAAATTCAAAACCCATAAAAACAATAAATGGATAAGAGCAAAGAACACATTTTGAGCTTCAATGCCCCGATCTACTATTTGCTCCATGAGTTCGACCTCTTCACATGCTTACATCTATACCCATTTATTGTAGAATTATAATAAATTGTAACTCCACATTTTTGCTATTCATTGCTTGATTTATATTATGGGTTAATTGTTGATTGAATGAGGGATTTTCTTGTGGGTCACCACAACGACACTTTATCTTCGCTTTAATTAGTGAGGATAATTATTTTAGACCTGCATTGAGATTTTCTCTTCATCAATATATGTCTAAGCTTTGGTCACGGCATGTGCTTGGCTCGTTTCAGCCGTCCTCTCGAACACCTTCTAGACGGTATCTACACCACATGAAGTGTAGCTGGCTCTACAAGTAGCACTAACTAAACCATGCACCTCAAGGTTGAGACAGTAGTAAACTGACTGAACTGGGACTGTTGGCTCTTTCCCGTGACAAGGACACTTCTGCAATATATCTTTGAATCTCTCCCATGTATCACATAATGCTTCATTAGGAATTTGGGAGAAACTAGTGATGCGTGAATGCATCAAATTTGTTCAACTCAAAGGGTAGAACTTTTTCAAGAAAAGGTCCTTGAATTGCACATAGGTAGTTACAACTACCGCCAGGTTCTTCATCCAATAATCAGCCTTGTCTCTCAAGGAAAAAGGAAGGGCTTTGAGTCTGATGTAGTCTTGGTTAACCCTAAGATGTCTAAGGTTAGTATAGACCAACTCGAAGTCCCTTAGGATTGTGTTCGGTTCCTCATGTGCATTCCCGTGAAAGTGTGGAAACATGCTAAGGAACTGTGGCTTTAATTCATATTCTACATCAGGCTCTATTGGACTCAACCAATTAGTCATTTGATATTATCCAGGATTGTACGCCTCATCCATAGGTGCATCTAAACCCAAATGTCCAATCCATGTTGTCAATAAATAAACATTCCGCTATGAGGTTGCTAGCCTAGTGATGAATATGCATTTCATCATCTTTATTCATTTATTTTTGCTTAAAATCCCTTTTTGAATACATGTAAATATTAATAAGTCTATGTTTTTAAATTCTTTATTCTTTTGAAAATATTTTACAAATATCATTATTTTTAACCTAAAATAAATAAATAAATAAATGAAAAATAAAGAAAATGAATACTATATATATACAATAAATACATGCTAACTCTAACCATGAGATAAGGTCAAGACTTGACCTGATCGACAAGGAATAAAGTATGGAAGATAAGGCCTCTTTTAGAAAAATAAAGGAAATTAAATTCCATTCATTATTCATCATTGCACACACACCATTATTTTGTATATAAATCCTTACTCTATTGTATTTATCACCCAGTTCATTCCAAATAAAAAAATTTCTTCTTGGAAGTTGTACAAAAAAATTAATTGTAAATATTAAAAATAATTGCAAGAAAACTCATTGTACATTGTGTAAATAATGACCCTATGAAAAAGTCGCAAAGCCAAACTTGCAAGACCTAGTCCTTCTCCATAAAAATTTAAAATAAAGCAAACTCACTTTCGTTGTACTCTAAATAAAATAATCTTCAAAATGAAAGTGATTTCATTAAAATCAGAGTTAAGATGCAAAATGCGACCTTTTGGTGTGTATTGTACAATTATCTCTACTATACATGGTGTGAATATATTTATTAATTTATTTTCTTGTATATTTTTTGTAGATATTGTATTTTAAAAGATTTGTATATATATTGTATTTTGTCTATATAAAATGCAAATAAAAATTACAAAAATCAAAATCACCAAAAATAAATTCAATTGTATATTGCGCATGTACCACTATGGATATTTTGTAATATACCTATTTATTTACCTAATAATTTACCTTATAAAAATAAAATATAAACATATTTAAAATCTTTGAAAATGTTGTAAATACATAAAATATTAAATTGTACAATATTTGTAAAAATAAATTACTAAAAATCAATGTGTTGTATACATAGGTAAAAATACCTATGAATAAAGGTGATTATTTATTTTATCCCTACTAATTAATTTATTTAATTTATTAAAATAATTTTAATTAAGATTATTTATTCCCTAACATTTTCTATTTATATTATTTATTAATTTAAATTCATTTTCTATTTAATTTTGATTTATTTCCCAACTTTTACATTATTTTATCTTTTTCCTGTTTGTCCTATAGTAGACTCGGATCCTGATTGGTGGTCTCGGGTCTGTTGACCAGGGTCAACCTTCCCTTCAACCCATCTACCGATTTATTATGCTCGCCAGAGCTTCTTCCCAATTTTCTCTCGTCTGATTCCCTTGTCTTTGGCACCTGATTCCTTCACCAAATTTCTTGCTCGATAACCCTTGATCTCATCCATTTATTATTTCCAAATAATCTGCCTCGGTTCGTACGTGTTCATGTTATAAAATCCCCTCCTAGATCTCATTTGATACCCGGTCAGTTCTTACTAGTTACTTCGCCCGTGATCGAGTTCTGGAGAGGTCCTAGGTGACAACGAGGCTGCTTTGTAATCGGGAGAGCAAGAAATCTCTTGGAGGATGCGATCCATGCACGTTATCAGGGTCCGCCGACAACATTGATGCTTTTTCACCTGACACCGTGAATAGAGGCTAAGACCCCATTTCTTCCACCCGAAAGTAATTTAGGTTGTTCTCTTTTGTTTGCATCTTCAATTCTGCTTTTTATTTTGTTTATTAGCTTAAATCTGTTCACCCTAATCTGAGCTTCGATCTGCTTGATTGGATCCCTCCGATCATCATTTTCACGATTTGAACACCGCCACACAATCACCACCACCTTCTTCATATTCCTCTACACCTGATCCCCTATAGATCGCATCTGATCTAGAGCTGACCTCATTCCCAACCACGACCACCAAAGATCCCCATCTACTCCATTGTTTTTTTATCCTAATAACTTGGCCAGAATGTTTCTTCGAGCATGAATAAATAACTTGCAGGTTGTTGGAGCAGAGCTGGAGCTGTAGATCAAGACTTGGAACCCCTCTTTTACCTATAGGTCATAGAAGCCACCAGATCCAAGTTCAAATATTATCTGAGCTTTAAAGCAGATCCAGAAAGTATGGAGTGGAGCGAGAAAGCTATTTTGACTGTTAGGAGGAGGAACGAGTGAAGAACGATCGAATTCTACCTGAATTAAGCTCGCATCACCGGACGTTCATCGATGTTCTTCCCGATCCTCTCGCATCCATCAGATAAAAAACAAGCATCCCTAGTTTGCATCTAAGCCATCCGTATGTGCCCAAATTCTCGTCGTAGAACAAGATCTCCATATTCAGATCCAACCATCCATGTTGCATGCGATCCACACGTGCATCGGTGAATACTTGCACTCTAGCCCTAGTTTGTCTTTCTTTTATTTTGTAAATGAATCCCTATTGGGGCACATGTCTTGTTTTAGTGGATTGATTATTTACATAATTTCCCATGCTCTTTATTTTAATTGTAGTTTAGTCCTTTTTGAATTTTATAAAAGTGCTCAACACGTGACATTGGTGATTTTGCATTATGTAGACGATGAAACCTGATAACCCTATGTTAGGATTTACCAAAATGACCACTAAATTAATTTTAACAATTAAAGCGAGTGGTCAATTTATATTTTACTTGGGCAAGCCCAAGGTCGAACTCAGGGAGGTAGTTGTCTCCTTAAGTTGGTTAATAAGCGATCTATAAGCTAGGTTTTTAGAGAGGATTTTTTAATTTTTTATACAATTAATAAATGCAATGCAAATTCGGTCAAGCTTAGGGGCAAAAATGCAAATTATGATCAAATGATATCCAAAAGTCCTAAAACTTGGCAATAAGGTGAAGAATGATGAACTTAATGCTCTACATTTTTGATATTTTTGATGCAAAATGAATTAATTATGAATTAATCTTGCATGCAGTGTGATTTTTCACAAATTAAGTTTAATAAATAAAAGACCAAATTATTTTTTTAGACATAAAATTAGCCTATAAGTCTATGTGAGAGGAATCAGGGAAAATTAATATATTCTAATAATAATCGATCTACGACCTATTAAAAAGTAATTAGTCAAATCACCTTTTAATTATTTCGACCTCGATATACATGCAAATAGAATGAAATTTGGGCATAATGTAAAACACATTAAACTCTAGCTATTATGAAATTTGGTAATTTTTGGAAAATAATTAATTTAATACCAATTTAATAGCTTGCAGTGGGTAAATTATGTAATTGTCCACCAAAATAGCTATATTAAATCAATCACATCTCACAGAAATTCAATAAAATATCCATGTGATAGAGAATAAAATACGCTATAATGTACTATTTTTGAAGTTGAAAATTGATTACAAAATGACACACAAAATATAACTCTAATGCAAGCGACTAAATGCGATACATATAAAAAATAAAATTAAAAATTGCGAGTGATGTAATTACCAAGACTCTGGGGGGTCTGCTGCAAATTCTCCAAGGCAAACGTGCTGCGCACATTCCTCCTAGGGGGTGGCCTTTTTGGAATTTAGCTGAAGCAAGGGGAGTTCCACTATAATTTCTCTAGGTCACGCATGGTTCATGTGACTTCCGCTGGTATGGATTTGGGTGTGGTATTTGGAATCTTGGGGGAGATGGATGTAAATTCTCCCAGCAACATGTGGTGGATGTGTGAGGTGGGAAACTTGGTTAGTGTATCCGAAGCTTCTTTGGGGGTATTTGAAGCTTGAGGCTTGGTGTCAGCCTAGGGATCGATCTGGAGCATCGACGAAGGCTCGATCCAATGGCTAGAGATTGGGCATTTCTGGATGGCCGGATCGGAGGTGTTCATGATCAGATGGTGGTTGTAGATCCGAGCATGGAGCTTTGTCCTAATATGAAGCATTTATTTCTAGTTGCTTGGCGAGGTATTGTTGATGCATGCGGAAGTGGAAAGGATGGATGGCGCAACGGTGAGCCTACTCCTTCCTCTTGACTGACACACAGTTGGGGAATGTCGGGGTGGAAGCAGCTGTACGAAGGCAGTGGCATCAAAGCACAAAGCTCAAGTCGAGGGTGTGGCCTGGAGTTAGATGGAGCTCAAGTTCTGGCCGGTCGATGGTGATGTAGAGATGGACAAGCCCATGGGCTCAGGTAAGGCGGCTGGCAGAGCTTCGATGGGCGGAGGAGCGGGAGGTAGCCCATCGAAGTGTCGGTGGGTTGAGCGAGGGATGAGGAACAAAGTGAGTGAGGGCTACTTCGATGGTTGATGTGAAGGCAAAGGAGCGATAGGTGATGAAGTGTATGAAATGAGTTGCAGGTGCAACGAAGATGGAGAATTGAGGCGATGGGCAGAGGAATTGATCGGAGGAAAGAAAAAGCGAAGAAGAAGGAGAAGAAGAAGAAGGTAAGAAGGTGGGTTTTACATGTAGTTCTTCACCTGGAGAGGAGTGGTCGGATGCACCTCCTCCTGGTTGTCACCCTCAAGAATTGTGGCGAAGATGCAGCTCGAAGCTCAGCATGGAGCTAGAAGCCTAATGGTACGTGGTTGATTCACCACGGACCTCACCTGAGATAGGAGGAACGACCATCGTTGTCGATCGGTCCCCGCTCACTATCACTGTGAGGGGATTTAGTCGGTGTACTTCTCTCTCTCCCTCCTACTATCGACGGATAAGGTCAATGGGGTGGTGGTCGAGGGCTTTATGGATGGATGGAGGGTAACGAAATAGATGGGGAGAGATTAACAGAGAGGGTGGAAGAGAGGGACGACCAGGTCTCACGTAGGTGAAAGGGGCGTGCGATTGGAGGTTACAAGTGGACTTATATCAAAGGCGGAGAGGGAGGTTCGTGGGCGAGAGGGAAGAAAGACGACTGGGTTCGGCTGGCCGCTTGGAAAGTCGGAGGGGGTGACCGCTAGGCGGTTGCAGCCCCGCAACTGGTGTGCAAGAGAGGAAGGGGAGGGGGCCACGTGGCGAATCCTAGGGTTACCACGTGGCAAAGAGGGTAAGAAATAAAAAAATGGAATTGAAATTTAAAATTTAAAATAATCATAATAATAAAAATAAATAATAAAAAATTAAAATAAATAAAATAAAATAGAAATAAACAAATAAACAATAAATAAAATAATTAAAAATATAAATAAATAAAAGAAAATAAAAAGAAATAAAAAGGTTGTGACATGTGGCGGCTCTAGGAGCTGCCACGTTTCACTCCTAGAAAATCCGAAAATTAAATCCAAAGAAAATTAGAAAAAACAAAAAAAGGTCAAATAAAAAAGGGGTCAACATGATTGCTCATCTCGACGAGATCTACAATTTTGTGAAGAACCCAAAATCAACATAAATCATATGTACAAAAAGTATTTTGGGTGGTATCCTAAAGATATAAAATACCGAATTTTGTGTTTTGCGATTTTTTATCATTTTGAATAAGATATAAATAAAAATAAAATTAGAAAAAATATGAAATAAATATTTATAGCTTAAGCTATTTTTTGGATTTTTAATAATTAAGAAAATAAAGAAATAAAACAAAGGAGACATATGTACAGACTTGATTTGATTTATTTTCTTTGATTTTTGATTCAATTTTCATTTGCATTTTCACGCGTTTTATTAAAATAATAATCAAATAAAATAAATGTGAAAGAAATAAATAAAAAGGATTATTTTTGTATATTAAGGTCAAATTAGTCAATATGTACAATATACGATAGGGGCCCACAACTCAAGTTTCACATACAAACTCCGATTCTTTTCAATTGATCTTGTTTTGAAGGTAATTGAATGTACGTTAATTCAAAAGTGAGTGGAGGTCCATAAGAGAAAATATGAGAGAGATATTCACATCTAAAGACTTTTAGTCTGAAACTAGGGTTTGTATTTTATTAGTCAATTTTACAAGTTAGTATTTTTTGGTTTTTTTTCATTTATTAATGTTAGTAATGTGTACATTATAGAGTTTATGTTAATCAATTCTAAGTTAGTGAAACATAAATAAAAATAAGGAAAGACATGGTATAATACATATGATATTTACAAGGGAATTTTGCTTCTTATTTAATACAAATATGCATGCTAAAATGCAGGTATTAATTCTAACTGCATGAATGGTAAAAATGTTAAATAAATGGAGAAATGCATCAAATTACTCGGTAACGAAGCTCTATTTTCAACTTTTAGAGTGATAAATCACAAATTCATCAATAGCCTGCGGTTTCTTGTTACTGTTTGCACCCCAAGAGTAATTTATTCATGGATTAGTCCGTGCCAGCGCGACTCACGTGCGCTGGCACGTGCTATATCATGTAGCTCCTGCATTTTATATTTTGCTATTGCTTTATCCTGCTAAATAAAATATCCTGCAATTAGGTCCCTTTGAAGAAAAATTTAATTTTTATATTAATTGAGATTAATAAATAGCTAATCACCATCATTAATTCCCTAAAAATCATCATTAGCTCCTGTTAATCACTTTATTAGCCGTAATTTTTGTTTTACATTTTATTGTGTTTTATTATTTTTAATAAATAAAAATACCTCATTTTTCTCATGTTTATAATATTAATTAAGTAAAATTATAAAAACTTTTTGAAAATTTTGAAGGAAATTATTTTTGTATGTTTTTATTTGTTTTAATTTCTACATAATATTCATCTTTAAATTCCTCATAAAAACTAAAAAATAGAAAAACATTAGAAATGCTAAAAAATCATATAAATTCACATAAAATACAAAAAATCATAAAATTACTTTATGGAAAATTTGATAATCACCTTTGTTTCTGTATTTTCTACATTTTTGATTTATTTTCTATTTTAAAATCACAAAAACATTTGCATTGTTTTCTATTTGATCTTTTTTCCTATTTTTATTTGTTTCAAAAATCTTAAAAAATCCAAATAAATTCAAAAATTCACAAAAATAGTATAAAATTATCAAAAACGCAAAAACATTTTACTTAATTTTCTGCTTATTCCTATATTCTAAAAATACAAAAAAACATGTTTTTTATTTCTTTTACATTCTTTTCATTTTGATTTGTTTTAAAAACTAAAAATTCAAAAGCATTTAAAAAATTTAAAATCATTAAAAAGTATAAAACCAGAAAACTATAAAAAATAAAAAAAATAAAAATTCATAAAAAACTAAAAAGATAAAAATTCCATAAAAAGACCAAGAATTTGAATAAAAGAATCCTCTTTTATTTCATTGATTTCTTCTTTAATTTAAATAACCCTTGAGGGTTTGTTGCCTCCCTGAGTTCAATCATGTACGCCATACATGTCAATAAATAGCAAACCTATTTCTCTTGCTTACATTCCATTTCTTTGTTTATTGGCTTGATTTGTGAATAAATTGAATATTTTTTGTTGAGGGAATTTTAAGGTTGCATCGACATTCCACTTTCTTAATTGAATACTTAAATCCTTGAAAACCCTAAATCAATAAATGACACCGTTACCGGGGAGGCACGACATGGGTAGCTAGGTTCTTCTTTTAGCATGTTATTCTTGGTTGTACATATTTGTTTCTTTTTCTTTTATTTCTATCTATACATATTTGTGGGTCTACCTTGTGTTGATGAGTGATCACTCATATTGAGTACTACTTGTCGTGAGGAGGCCTATACATCGGTTGCAAGATCCGATTTGTCGGACACTGAAAGCCCCCCAAGATCAGACTTTGGATATTCACTTGAGATTACTGTCTCTTGCTCTTCTCATTTTGTGACATATCCACATTTTAGTTTCATTTGTCTATATTTCTGCTAATTTCTTTCTTTTATTTTGCTCATATTTTCATAACTGTGATCTGACATATCTTTTGCTTTTCTTTTCTTGCGAGGACCCGATGAGCGAGGGTGACATTACTAGGAGCGCCAATGCATCTAAGTGAAGTGGAGGCGGCTTGTTTCTTCATCGAGCAACAATAGAGCATAGGAGAGGAGCAGAAGACTTGGCGGAAGTAGCTTGGAGCATTTTTATTTTTGCACATATTTTTTGTTTTATTTTAGTATTTATTTCATTCTATTTTTGTAAAAAATCTAATAATTCTTTGGCGCTCGCCACTTTTTCTGTTTTTATTTGGATATTAGACTTTTGTGGATTGCGGGATTTGTTTCACCAAGTGTCGATGCACTTAGGGGACCTCGCTGGTTTTTATTTTCTCGATTTTATTTTTATTTATTTTCTCATGGTTTTCTTGTACTTGAGGCCTCAGTATTAGGTTATATTATCTTGGCTGATCCAGGTAACTGATTAGGTCCAAAGCCCCTAATTAAGAATATATGTTCCTATATATTATATCGTAGGATTGGGCTTAGTCAAATAAACATGTTCTTTCCCGCTAATAGAAGTTATTATTGTGATGCTTCTCTTACATCATTATTTTCTATCTTTATTTATATGCGAGGATCATTTTGCATGTAGACAACTGGCATAAGGTACACATCATCTATCTCTTGCATGCATCATTAATTTCAGTCACTTTGGCTTTTCTGATCTCCTCCCTTGTTTTTCTCACCTAGGAAATAAAAGAATTGAAAAAATAGTTAAATTGTTTCTTTGAAAAAAATAAAAAAGTGATAACCCAATAAAAAAGGGAATGCTAATCTTACTTGACCTAAACCTAAACGTAATGATCACATCATTATTTTGGGGAGAGTAACCCCTTCATTGTTTGCAGGTACTTACCTCCAGATAGAGTGGGTGAGGACGTTGCCTTTAGGGTAGAGCCTAAATCCCTGGACAGGTGCCCTAAGTACTTGTACACTACTCTTCAGCATATGATTGCAGTTGCAAACACTTGCCCCATACCTTAGAAAATCGTTTTGGTGTGCTCCACCTCTTGTGTCCCTTTTGGACATGATATAACCCGGTAGCTAGGCAGATGGTTCCATTGTTTGGGGAGGTTTGACATACATTGGGCGATAGGGCAACATCACCCTATGTGCTTAGTAGTAAGTAACTTTTTGTAGGTTCACTAAACTTAAAACTGAAAAGATAATTGACCGAACTTTCATGGTCTTCACTTGTATTCAGTTGGTGAATCGGAGGTTTGTATTGTGTTTGTTTGCTAGTGTAGAGATCCTTCTGCGCACTTTTCACTTTTCTTTTTTTATTTCTTCTTCTTGTGTTGACTAGGCATTCTCGCATCTTGCCTCTTGCCATAAAAAATGTCGGATTGGAGTATTTTCTGCTCGGACTTCGCGAGATTATATCTTTCCATTCCAGTTCGTTCATTTCGGGGAAAGGTAGCCGTGGGCAATCGAACCGTCCTAAACAATCCCGACGCGTCTTCTCTGTTCTCTGTACTCCGCCTTTTTCTTATTGGAGGACTTTCACTTATTCGGGATGACTCTCTTCCCGAATAATCTTCTTTTTCCACATCTCCACTTTTATCGTCAATAAATCCATTGATTATCATACGAGACTTTTGATTTTTTGAGGACTAATCAAGTGCCTTGCACTTTTATAGAGATCGAGACTGATTCTGAGGACTCAATGGCACCACCAAAGGGAAAGGGCATGATTACTGAGCAGCATGAGATCAACTCCATGATGTTGACATCAATTCAAGCCATCCAGGCCCATTTGACTAAGTAGGCCGACATCCAGGCTAGATTACGTGATATGATCTTAGAGCTGAGATAGGAGAGAGGAGAGAGGAGAGAGGAGAGAGGAGAGAGGAGGATGAACAGATGAGAGGAGGTGGGAATGGTGGAGCCGAGTAGCATAGAATGGAGCCTAAGCCTATATTGAGAGATACATATAACTCAGGCGTATGACATGCTATGACATGGATTCAGATACATACGGTTCATGGCATTTTGAGCTGAAGCCCACTATACTTCCATTGCTCCCAATATTACATGGACACATTCACAAGGATCCTTACATTCACCTCCGACAGTTTGATTGCATATGCAACACTATCCACTACCCTAGCATCCCGTTAGAGGTAGTGAAGATGACAACCTTCCTGTCCAGCTTGATGGATAAGGCATTATATTGGATCAACCATTTGGGAAAGGCTGTCATGTATTGGGATGAGTTGAGATCTGCCTTTCTGAGCAAGTATTATCCCCTCGGAAGCCTTAATCAGATGTGATATTTGATAGCTAACTTCTCTCACTTGTCCCATAAGCCTATTCATGAGGCATGGGAAAATTCAAGGATTTAACAGAGAAGTTCCCCCGTCATGATATTCCCAAGGCGGAGGAGTCGCGCTGGCTGCTGCAGAGGCTTGCCGCGCATTTACCGCACACGCGCCCAGGTGGCGCTGAAGGGGAGATGGCTGTTGGTGGAGAGATGCGCACTGATGGGGTGTGGGTCATGGGGCGGCGCTACGGCGTGCGTCTGCACGGAGGAGAGTGCAGATGGCACGCGCGGGGACGCGGCACCGCCTGGACGGAGGGGCATACGGGGCGGCGCTGCTGCCTGTGCGAAGGGCGGCACGAGCATGCCGCGGAGGAGGTGGCGTCACACCGCTGGGCTCGACGGTTGGCAGCGGAGGGAGGCCGGTGTATTGCTGGAGCGGGAGGCGGAGGACAGCCGCCTGTTGCGTAGTGCAAGGACCGACGCGCAGAGTTGCACGTGGAGAAGCGGGGCGGCGGGGGGGGGGGGTGGCGACCCTGCCGCTGCTGAGATTATTTTTTGTTTTTTATTTTTAATATATTTTTTTGTATTTTTTATCAACTGTAAGCAGAACAGAGAAGAAAAAAAACTTTTTTTATTTTTTTTATTTTTAAACAGGAACTGAAAATGAGAAGCAAAAAAAGTTTTTTTGTTTGATTTTCATGCAACACAAAGGTTAAAGAGAACAAGAAAACAAATAATTTTTTGTATATTATTTTTATTTATTTACAAATAGAAAAATGAATGAGGATCCGACAGAAATGGAAGGTATCAAATCCGATTCTCTGACCACTATGCGTGGTCGGAGTTGATAGATCGTGAAAGATAGAAATTGAATGCGGAGAGATCAAGAACGTGAGATGAAAAATCGAGTCAAAGCGGATCAAATCATGATGGATTTTTTTAAGATCTAGAAAAACAAAATGATGATGGAATTAAAAATGCGACAAATGAAACTAAGATTAACCTAATATAAAAATAAGAAAAATGTGAATCTCGCCTTAGGAGCGGAAATGGACCATGATCGCCTCGACGAAGACCGACTCGCTGTCACCGGACGGCTCAGAGGCTAGGCACTTTTCTCGATGAAATTTTCTCTCGGAGATCGGGCTCCTCTCTCTAAAGATTGATCAAGTTGGAATGAGGGAGAAGTAGCCATATAAATAGAAAAGATAGAGATGAAATTTGAATTTTTGATTTTTTGATTTTTTTGGTGGAAGAGATAAAAGAGATGAAAATTGAAATGAGATAAAGATAAAAAGAGATAAAACTATTTACAAAATTATCTTTTTTTTGAATTTTCGTTACTTTATTTATTTGAAATTAAAAAGTTATTTTTTATGATGGTTAATTAAAAATAGCAACTATATACATAACTATATACATATATGACATTATATACAAGGGTAATTGAGGAAATTAGCTTTTTGTTTTAAAAATTTCTAATTTTCTAATTTTTTATTTTAAATAATTAGTAAAAATGTTTACAAATATATACAAATACAATATGTACAAAATACATGGGAAAATTGCACAAACCACCCTGGAAAACTAACTTTTTACTCGTAACTTTAAAAATTATGAAATCATAACTATTTTAAAGATAATTTAATTTAGAATCCAATGGAAGTGAGATTGGTTCAATTTGAGTTCATATGGAGCCGGAATTGGTCTTTCAATTAGTGCTTGGAAAAAGTGTGGTTACTTTTATTCTGTACATGATTTAATTGTGCAATTTTTTTATTAAGTAGAACACATTTTTATTTACAACTTTGGTTTTGAAAGTTATTTGATTTGAGGTCAATTAATGTACGAATAAATTAGTGTCAGTTTTATATACAGATATACACAAAATAAGTGAGAAGTATTTACAACAACACACCCATTTTTTTGATTTTCTGCTTAAGGACACTATCTCTCCCTACTTTATTCCTAGTCGATCAGGTCAAGTCTTGACCTTCTCTCAGGGTTTGGGTCAGCCTGTATACAGTCTTCCTTTTTTTATTTTTCTTTATTTTTCTTTTCTTTCTTTCTTTATTTATTTTAGGTTAAAATTAGTAATAAGTGTACAATATTTACACACAGATGCAAGTCAGTAAGAATATGGAGTTAGTGTTTTATGAAGGTATTTTATAAGGGATTTTAAGCTAAAATAAATGAATAAAGATGCCGAATCGCAGATTCATCACCCGCACCTAAGTAGGGTATTACACAGATTTCCCTGTTAACAAACTATAAAAGTGGAATCAAAAGAATAAAACCATAAGCGATGGAGAATCGGTAGACACCATGCCTCTTAGGTGAGTGAAAGTGTGACGAATCACAGGGTTCACTGACGTGCACAACCGCCCGCACCTAAGTAGGGTGTTACACAGATTTCTCCTCGACCCACAACAGAAAATGAATTGGAAAGAAAGATGAATCGAAAACAAATCTGGAAAAGGAAGATGAATCAAAGGCCCAGCTTAAGAAGCTAACCAAGAGAGGATCGTACCTTCCTCCTTGTTCTCCCTGCAGCGCTTCGCTAGTGTTCCTTCCCCGCCTCCCTCTCCTCCTGCCGTCCTCTCGACCCTAGCCCTTGGGGTAGTGGTGGTAGTATAAATCGTAGAGAATGAATGGGTGGGTGGGGGGGGTATTTATAGGCTCCAGAAAACCACTAACCATGGTTAGTAAACCATGGTTTAGACCTTAACCGCGGTTAACGGCCCATGTTTTTGGACAAGTCTTATCCAAAACTTAATGATTAAGTTAGAACTTTCCAGAGTATTCTAAATTCACTAATGACACTTAATTAATGCTAATCGTGATTAACTTTCACTAATCAAGATTTAGCTTTCACGACTCACGCTTATCTTTTGCTAATTATCGATTAGTGTTTGCTAATGGTCATTAGCGGTCGTCAATCTATCATTAGTTTCTTTAATCATGTTTAATTAGTCTTAATGACAATCATTACAGGTTAATGACGTCTTAAACCTCCTTACTTCTCTTTCTCCTGAAAATTATAACAAATCGAAACGAAGTCCGATTCACATGAAATAAATTCTGTTGGTTTCCTCTTGGCGAGCAGGATCTTATGATATATGATCCTAGAGACGACCAAGTTCAAGGATTTACAACCATGGCCACCCTACACCACCATTTCGCCATTTAACGGGCCGAGGCATTTTACACTCGGCCCCCTTTTTGTCATGTGTAGGTTCGAAAACCAAGGAGGCGTTGGGAAGCTATTTTGCTCCTCGCCTGAGATACTTGGGGCCGTCATCTTCTCCGACCCCACTAGAGAGCTCCGGTGATCCTCGGTCCTTGTTGATCACCCCAGCTGATAGACGAGACCTCCAGGCACCTTTTTGAGCCTTTTGCAGTGTGCAAGGAGGTCGGGAGCATGTGTGCCACCCGATCGAAGCTCGGGAACGGGGGAGTTCTTCCCTGTTCGTCGAGTCTTCGTCTTCGCCGTCTGATCATCCTCGACCTCCAGATTATCCATGAGTCGTTGGATGCAGCGAGCTAGATCCATCAGATCACCTAGGGTGATATAATCTCATCCGTCCAAGGCCAAATGGTATCGCTGCGCGTGGAGTTGACACGTGGCATATGTGAAGAATCACAATCGTTGCGCCTTATGGGGTAAATTGAACGCTTAGCCCCGTTATTTTTGTATTTATTAATAAGTCCTATAAATAAAATGTAAAGCATAAATAAAATGGACATTTTGCATTCTAGGGCCATGTACTTATTTATAATTGCTTTTGGGTCCTATCAGCTCAACTCAAGTATAGTCCTATGTGAGCTGGGTAATTTACAAGGAAGCCCCGATGACTTTTTGTATTTATTCTTAATCTAATAAATTTTATAGTCGTTG
Organism: Ottelia alismoides; assembly: GCA_037367405.1. Taxonomy (NCBI): domain Eukaryota; kingdom Viridiplantae; phylum Streptophyta; class Magnoliopsida; order Alismatales; family Hydrocharitaceae; genus Ottelia; species Ottelia alismoides. The sequence continues at coordinate 76,183 of JAZKJV010008679.1, forward strand.
TATATTTTTGGGAAAATTGCACTGGAGCCCCTGAAGTTTATTTTATTTGTAGTTATGCCCTGGCCAATTTATGAATTTTGGTGCTTGGATTTTATTTATAAAAAATAGCGCATGTGATCCTAAAATAATGTAAAAATAGGGTTAGATGCATGGTAGCTTGTATATTCACACCCATTTTTATTTTGCAATCTTTGGTCACTTAATCATTTAATAAGAATCAAAATGAGCACATTTTCGTTCTGTCTAACTTATAAAATACCAAAAAATATAAAAACATTTTGAAAAATTCCAAAAAAAATATATGTTTTCTATTTTATCATGTATTAACTCCAGCCCAAAAATCACTAAAAATAGAAAAAGAAAATGCTTAAAAATTGAAAACCCCCAAAACACTTATAAAAATCTAAAAAATTCTCAAAAACCCCCCAAAATTATTTTTTTCAATTTTATAATTTTCTCAATATTTTATCCATATGTTACAATTGATTTGGACAATTTTGGACTTCAGTTTCTATTTACAATTTTCATTTCAATTTCAGCTTTTTAATTAATCCTTATTTAAGTGTAATTTTGACTCTAAAAATATAAAAAAATTAGCAAAATTCACCAAAAAAATTATAAAAACATTGAAAAATTATTTAAAAAAATAAAAATAGTTAATTTTATAATTTTCTTTTATTTTTAGTTATATTTATATCTTTATTATCCTATATTATATATATCCTTATATATTATTATATATCTTTTATAAAAAAGAAATTTAAAAATCTTAAAATAAAAAAGGAAATATAAAAAAGATAAAATTAAAACAAAATATAAAAAATATAAAAATAAAACAAAATTTAAAAAATTAATGAAAAATAGAAAACCTACAAAAACAATAAAAATTGAATAAAAGAAAAGAACAAGTTTTTGAGCTTCATTGCCCCATCTACTGTTTGCTCTCTGAGTTCGACCTCTACACATGCTTATACCTACATACATTTGTTGTAGACTTATAATAAATTTTAACTCGACATTTTTTATATTCATTGCTTGATTTATATTGTGGGTTATTTGTTGTTTGAATCAGGGTTTCGTCTGAGGTCACTTCGACGACTGTTGATCAGCCTTGTGAATTGACAAGACCTTGGCAAAATCCTGTTCAACACTGGTCGACCAGGTTGAGCGACGATCAGAGGGTCGATTAGACCCTCAGCACAGACCGATTCCTCCATCTATGACCATCTCCGATCTCTAGGTATCTCCCTTCATCTCGTACTCATGTTTTCTTCCTTTTTATTTAAAGCACACACTCCACCTTCCACTCAATCAACCCCCCCATCAGCTTCGTCGGACTCCTCTGATTTTCGCGGAGGGTCTTGATCGCCTTCTTCCTCCTACGCAACATCCTTCCATCCCAAGTCATCTCCTTCACCTCCAGCAGAGGAGACCCCACTCCAGGCATTCACCTTCTCCGTCTTCGACGCCTGCCACCCATTCACCACGCTTCGGCTATCCCCCCGCTAACCATCTCTACATGTACCTTCATTTATCGGACTTTGCAAGCCTGCTCCATTCATCATCTCCGACTCTGACGTGCCTGCACCGCCCCGCCCCTACAACCATCACAACATCCCCGCCATGCTTCCATTTCTTTCACCCTCACATCAGCAACCTTCTTCGATCTTCGGAGGAGCTAGGGGAGCTCAGAGGAGCTAGCCCTGTTTCACCGTAGCATAGCCCTCACTGACGGGAGGGGCGGAGCGTGAAGAAATAACTATTGTCCGATCGAATCGATCAGATGACCTAGATGATCGCCCGAGACTCCCCGCCTACCCTATAGGCTCGAGCGGACCAGGCCACCTCCCAACCCGCCAACAGTCGCCACGTGTCCCGAGCCACTGCCCGCCCACCGAGCTAGCCTGCGTACGTGCCTGGCATGTGCGGGTTGGGTGAATTACACTAAAGCCCTCAAAGCTCTCCAGAATTATAGATAGGTCCAAGCGTATGTGCATCACGTGTGCGCTAGGACAAATTGCATAGAGCCCCAATCAGATTTCAGAATTGTGAAAATGCCCCTGTGCGTAAAGGAAACATTATAATGAGGCCCCTCCAATTTTCACTTATTGCAAAAATGCCCTTCCAGCGGCTTTTTTTATATTTATCATTTTCTTTTCATACATTTTTATTACAATTATTCCCATTGCACTATTTTATTCATATTTTGAGCATTTTAACTCCAAATCGAATAATTTCAGATTCTTTTTTGAAGCTTATTTGATTCTCTACCTAATGGCATATGTTATTCACCATTTTGGCACTTAATTGATGTTTTGGATGATCTATAGTGTCTTTTGCTTTGTAAATATTTGCCATTAACAGATGCTTGAACTTAATTTTTATGCTCCATTCATTACTGAAATCAACCCTCATTTTATTGCTACATAATTTGCTTAGTTTGGGTTATATTGTAAATACATATCTGCATGCATGTGATTCACATTTGCATCTCTTTTAATTGCATTTAAAATAAAAATACATGCAGCACATGAACTTGTCCTTGCATCATTTTATTTGCATCTGCATACCATTTTTGCATATCACATCTGCATGAAGACCTAGATTTTGACTATAATCACTCATTAATTAATCAATAATTCTCCATAAATAGACAAAGAGGCTCGTGTCCATGTGTTTGACCTTGGTATACTTGTCAAGTAAAATAACTTCAACATATTTGAAAGTGTGGTTTATTATCGATCGCTTTTCATCTCCTATACTACAATATTATATCATTAAAGAGGTGAAAATCGTGATCATCACAGATGTGGAGGCGGGAGGTTGAAGATGGACTCTAACCATTGGATCAAACGATCCGGCGGCTAAGAAAAACATGCGTTGAGATATAAAGGGTCGGTCGTGTGGTGCACTGAGATGGAGCCAAGTGGCCCAATGAGAAAAATAGAAAATAAGGTAAAATAGAAAAGAAATAGAAGGAGGTCAAACTACAAAAGTTGTTAACATGAAAGTTGTAGGTCTCGATGAGATCTATGACTTTAATTTTGAATTCAAAGAGAGAAAAGGTCATCTATACATAGATTAATTTACAAGTAATTAAAAACAATAAAAACATTCACTTTTATTTTGTTTTATTATTTTTTTTCAGAATTTTAATTTAAAAATGTGTTAAATTAATTATTTATAATAGTATACTAATTTTTATTAGATTTTTAACAAATAATAAACACATAAAATAAATGCATAATAACATGATTATTAATACATAATAATTAAGGTTAATTATATACGACATAGTAATTAATAATTACTATTAATTGATAGTGAATTTTATTGACTTTCTTAAGCTAGAGGAATAATCGTAATGAATAAAGTAGATGAATATGGGATTCATCAGTGAGTTTGCCATGAAATCTATAGAGTTTTTTGTACATGCAAAGATTTGTTATTATTGAAATAATATTCAATTAGTATGAAATCAAGATACTAACATCTACATCGTATTGGACTTAAGACAGAAGGTCTCTTCTTTTAGAGACTTGTAGATCGTGATCACGCTTCAGGAGGTAATCCTAATACTCGTGTGATCTTGATGAAACAGATTTGGAATTGTTCCCAAGCCATGTGATTTTATCAAAATTTCTTTTTAATTTCTACCGCACCATCAACTAGTATGACTAATGTTATCACTCAATCCATATATGTTAATCGAACAGTAAAGGTTGATCGATCAAAAATAGCCATTATAGAGCATGTAAGATGATTTCAAAAATGGACCGATCAAGGCTCTCAATTGGTTGGTCTGGAAGTGATCATTCACATATGGTTGGTCAATCAAACCTTTAATAAAATCAACTGGAGATGGTCAATCAAAATTCAAGGTTGTTCGGTCATATGTTGGTCAATCACATGCTTTGAGTTGATCGAACAAGTTGAGGCTCTAATCTTGCTCTTAATTGGTCCATACTAGGAAAGATTTGATGAGATCTCAAGCTTAAAACTTAATACGAACAATATATTATGCTTTGATACAATTACAACAAAGAAATTACAATACGAAAGTGTGGCTTATTGAATCAGGTCTTTGATTTTTTGACATATTCTTGAAAGCTTGATCCAACCTGCAAACACGTATGCATGCAAGTAAAATATATACTTTGTGAGTGACTTGCGATTAGTTTATGTCATTGTTAATCCAAAGTAATAAGAGAATACAAACAAATTCTTTTAAAGAAATAAAGAACTGATAAACCACATAGAATTCCCAAGCGGTACAAATTTGCATCTCATATCACGTGTAAGGTGGTTCCATTTCTAGATCTAGGCTAATGTAAAGCATCGAATCGAAGAGGGAACATGCGATGATTATACGTGATTTGTACATCTTTCACCAAGGCCCTTGGAACTTCAACAAATGAGGATGCCCCACCTCAGCTGCCCCACATGCATAGTGCATGATGCATGCATTTTGTGTATCTTCACCTAACATTCTAAGATTGATTTCTTTCATACTTTTATGTTGTTTTTAATGTAATAACATTATTTGGATTCTTACACATGAGACCCATATATTACCGCTAGACATCTTGCAAGTACTTCAGTGTTTTCAAATGAAACTTCCTGTAAAGATTAACGCATCATGATAGAGTTATAATATTGATTTCAAAAATTTCTAAGCTCGTTTGGATTTATGGATAATATTTGAATAATAATGGATTTTTAATTAGTAAAATAATCACATGTTTTGAATTTGATCTGTTTTTGAATATATTGTGATTTTTAACTTCTGGCCAAAATATTAGAAAAATATTGTCATACGTGCTTTGTGGCAATTATTTCATCATTTTCTTGTGGAATTTCTATTGATTATATTTTTCACCATATTTTTAAATACAAAAATAGTTTTTTATAACATACTCTTAGGAACATGTAGGATTTTTACTAATATTTTTTTCATTATTTTTGAAGAAAAATCAAAATCCCAAAATTATACCTCTATTATATAAATTTATAAAAATATGTTGCCAAAATTTATAAAAATTACAATACTTGTATTTTATTATTTAGTTTAACAAATCTGAAAAACAAAAAATAGATATCTTTTAAAATCCAAAAATATAATAATAACAATAATTAAAAAGTCATAAGAAAATCATGTATATACATACTTAAGAATTAGAAGAAAATAATGATTTATCTTCCTTACTATGTCATTATTACATTAGAATATCCCGCTAACATTATCCCTTATTTTGTTATAAACTCTATTTTTTAAAACCTTCTTTGATTTTCCTTTTAAAATGCATTTACATTGAATTATTTTCTTTTTTTAATTCCACTTTTATTTTTAAAGCACAAAAAACATTTAAAAAACATAAAATCACAAAAGTATTATATTACAGTTTATCATATTGTTTAGCCGATTTAAATATATATATACACACATATTAAAAAACAAAATTTATATTTATATATATATGTTATCCCTTTCCCTTTTTATAAATATGTCCTAAATTAAAAATTAGAAGTTTGGAAAATGAAATGAAATAACAATTTAGAAAATTTTAAAAATATAAATATTTTTCTCAATAGTTATAGGGATAATTAAAAATCTAAAATAAATAAAAAATCTAAATATTTTCTAGAAAAAACACAAAAATATTAAGTGGATGGAAACCAAGTATGATAGCATGATTAGGCCTTAGTTACAATAATTAAATTAAAATTTGTTTCATTAACCGACTTGGATTGTCATTACAACATGATACTTCTTAGCATACACTCTAGATCAATTTTCACCATCTCTCCCTCTCATCTCTACTTTGTCATCCCTCTTCTCCTCTGCTCTCTCCTTTTTATTCTTCCAAAAGTTGAAAGAGAAGCCTAATTGCCCGCGATCTGTGTGCATGCTGAAGAGAAGGATTTCATGAAATGACATTCACTACGAGGAGGACAATGGGATCCCTAAGAATCCCCTTGGATACATAAAAGAATAATAAGGAGCCTGTTAGGTTTATGAGAGACATATGCTTCATCACCATGTCTACAAGTGCAAGAATTGTATGACTAAACCTACGATAGGAAGCTTCTCATCTTAAAGGCCTCCTCATCTCGAAAGATAAACTTCTTTTTTCTTGTGGTACACAGAATAGGGTAGAATTGTTTATCATAATGTGATTTCATTGCGTAGATTTTTGTTATTATTCTTCCATACGTCGGATTTTGTGTTCGAATTTAATATGTATTTCTTCATTATTTCTGTGATGCAATTTAACAACAAATTTCTTAAAATGGGCTTGTTTGAAGAATATCTAGTTATCGAGTGACTATCCAATCAATTTGACAAAGTCAATTCTTAATTAATTTAGCTGGTATAAGAATATTGATAATAGAATTTTTAGAATTTGATATTGTTTGTAATATTTATATAATTTTTTAAAAGGAGTTATCAATTATGGCACATTTATTAAAAAAAATCCTTTTGTAGCTAATCATATATTGAGAAAAATCAAATAAGCCAATATGAAGGAGAGAAAAAATGAACAATAGTAACTTAATCTAGAGCAACTACCATCACATCCACATTGATTGGTCATACAATTGCTATTCACAATGGAAAAGAGTATTTACCCATGTAAAAATAATGGATGGATCTCATGGTAGGTCATAAATTGGGAGAATTCACGCCTAGTCAGACTTTTGGTATACATGCAAAAAAGATAATAAATATTGTCACCAATTCTTCTTAATTCATTTTTTGTTAAAATGAAAATTAAATAAATAAAATATAAAGGAAGATATCAGTTATGTTCCTCTAAGATTTTGTAGTATCAGTTATGCCCCTTCCTTTTTTGTAATATTAATTGTACCCCTACTTTCTTACAAAATTTACAATTATGCCCTTCCATTAATATAAAGTAGGAGCTCAACTCATATTAAAAAGGGACAGAACTATGAATTTAGTAAGAATATATGAGTACAACCGATATTATAAAAAGAGAGGGGCATAACTGATATTGTATAATCTAAGAGGGATATAACTAATATGTTCGTGAAATATAAATAAATACATATATAAAATACAAATACACATAAGTTAATATAATCAAAATGGATAAAGTGATAACAAAGAAAAAAAATATAAATTAATACTAAATTAATTACGATACAATAAGGAATCAAACTTGTTTAAATATTCCAACTATTCCAATTTTTTTAAGTTGATCAATATAGAAAATTGGTTAATTGATAATTTAAGAAGGTATAATTATTTAAAGGATTTTAAAATTAAAAAAGTTATTAGAACCAACTAAATTTATGCAATGATTAATTAAAGGATTAAACTAATTTGATAAAACAATTGATTATCGATTATGCATATAAATACCCCTTTGTTTTTTATCCATCAACATTAACGTCGAAAATTTGGACTTCACTTATGAGAAGAATTCCAACTTACCAATCTCACACAGATGATATCCATGAAATATAAAAGCATGCAATTTGCTATTGGATACAAAAACACATATGATAATGCATATATGATAATGCAAATGAAATCAAGAATTTATTATCTTCTAGTTTATCGTTTTTTATATAAAAGCTCAAATAAATCACCAACCGATGAATTTGTATTACTTCTTTGAGAGATAGCGAGTCATTATCCTCCTTATCCATCAAATTTGCAATTTTGCTGAGAACAACATGTTTTTAGACCCTCGGGTTAAGATGAGGGATGATAGGATTTGGCATTCTATTCTTCCATCTTCAACCTCTTGCACCATAAAAAGAAATATAACCACCTTATCCAACAACTTTGTTCGACGTAACTAACTTCCATCCCTTATACAACCAAGAATAACAAATAGGTATAATAACAAATAAGTATCACTTATTCCACGTAATTCTACCCCCCAACAAAAAAAATGAGGGATAAAGATAAGTGTGTAATAAACAGTGGTAGAACATCTCATCATTTTGTTTGTAAAAAACAATCATAAGATAAGTTGAGGATTGTTATTCCTATTGCATTTTCCTAATTTCTCCGCAGGGAAGGCAAAGCATTCATTAGTTTTAGTTCCTCAAAAACAACTCGTCTTCCTTTCCATCCCAATCCCACAAGGGATCTGAATAAGAGCCTGATCTTATGTGGTGTAGAGACACGGCAACGACTGCAGAAGGACAAACCCCTCCCCGCCATCAAGAAGGACAAACCCCGACCCTCCGACAAACTCAAACCCCCACCCTCCTCCGGCGCCTCCTCCTCCTCCACCTCCCGCAAGCCCAAGCCCAAGCCCAAGCCCAAAGCCGACTCCTACTTCGATGGCGTCGACCTTCCACCGTCCGATGAAGACGAACCAGAGATCGATGCCGCCGACGAAGAGGAACTCGTCCGATCCCGAGCCTCCAAGCAGCCCCAGCACGAGCTCTCCGTGGGGCTCTCCTCCAAGGAGCTCAAGAAACGCGAGAAGAAGGACTTCGTCGTTGCCCACGCTGCTGAATTAGCCAAGCAGGAAGCCCTCAAGGACGACCGCGACGCCTTCTCTGTCACCTTCCCCTCCCGCCTCTCCGGCCTAGATGATGATGGCGAGGGTGACGCGTCCGCGGCCGACGCCAATGTCAAGGACATCACCATCGACAACTTCTCCGTTGCTGCAAGGGGGAAGGATTTGCTCAAGAGCGCCTCCGTCAAGATATCTCATGGTAAGCGCTATGGCCTCATCGGCCCCAATGGGAAAGGCAAGTCCACGCTGCTGAAGCTCCTCGCGTGGCGGAAGATCCCCGTGCCCCGCAACATCGATGTGCTGCTTGTGGAGCAGGAGGTTGTAGGGGACGAAAAGTCCGCACTGCAGGCTGTTGTCTCTGCTAATGAAGAACTAGTCAGGTTACGAGAAGAGGTTGCCATGCTGTCGGCTGCTGCTGAGAAGACGGATGCGGATGATGACATCGGTGAGAAGCTTGCAGAGCTTTACGAGAGGCTGCAGATTATGGGCGCGGACTCTGCGGAGGCCCAGGCTTCAAAGATCCTGGCAGGGCTTGGGTTTACGAAGGAGATGCAGACAAGGCCTACCAAATCCTTTAGTGGTGGATGGAGGATGAGGATTTCGCTTGCCCGGGCGCTGTTCATACAGCCAACGCTTCTGCTGCTTGACGAGCCCACCAACCACCTCGATCTCCGGGCAGTGCTTTGGCTGGAGGAGTATTTAACACGGTGGAAAAAGACACTGGTGGTTGTCTCCCATGATCGCGACTTTCTTAACTCTGTTTGCACAGAGATTATCCACCTCCATGATCTGAAGCTCCGTTTATACCGTGGGAATTTTGACGACTTTGAGAGCGGATACGAACAAAAGCATAAGGAGATGCACAAGAAGTTTGAGATATATGACAAACAGATTAAGGCTGCCAAAAGAAGTGGTAGTAGGACACAACAAGAGAAGGTGAAGGACAGGGCAAAGTTTGTTGCAGCTAAGGAAGCATTAAAGAACAAGGCAAAGGGGAAGGTGGACGATGATGAGGAGCGTGCACCAGAGGCACCAAGGAAGTGGCGGGACTACACCGTTGAGTTTCACTTCCCTGAGCCAACCGAACTTACGCCTCCACTTCTTCAGCTCATAGAAGTCAGCTTTTCTTATCCGAACAGGCCTGATTTTAGACTCTCAGATGTTGATGTTGGTATAGATATGGGGACTCGGGTTGCAATTGTTGGCCCTAATGGTGCCGGGAAGTCAACCCTACTCAACATGTTAGCTGGTGATTTAGTTCCCACAGAGGGAGAAGTACGGAGAAGCCAGAAACTACGCATTGGCAGATATTCGCAGCATTTTGTCGATCTCTTGACTATGGAGGAGACACCTGTCCAGTACCTTCTTCGTCTACATCCGGACCAAGAAGGAATTAGCAAGCAGGAGGCGGTCCGTGCAAAACTTGGAAAATTTGGGCTTCCCAGTCATATCACCTGACACCGATTGCCAAACTGTCTGGAGGTCAGAAGGCACGGGTCGTGTTTACTTCAATTTCGATGTCGAAGCCTCATATTTTGTTGTTGGATGAGCCAACAAACCATTTAGATATGCAGAGCATTGACGCCCTTGCTGATGCATTAGATGAGTTCAGTGGTGGTGTTGTCTTGGTTAGCCATGACTCAAGGTTGATATCTCGTGTGTGCGATGATGAGGAGAAGAGTGAAATCTGGATTGTGGAGAATGGCACCGTGGAACATTTTGATGGGACATTTGAAGAATACAAGGAAGATCTTCTTAAGCAAATTAAGGAAGAGGTTGATGCTTAATGTGTTCATTGGTTTGAGTTCTTTGTGTCTCTGTCGTGAAATAAGGTACTACCTTATCATTTTTATGTTTCCCATATTGGAGGTCTTGGCTGAAATGTTGTGCTTGTTATGAAATTGAAGTTTTGGCGTGAACACTTGTAATAGTTATTACTTTACTTATTAATGAATTTTTGGATATTTAATGAAAGTCTTCTTTTTTATCCTCAAGAAACGAGGAGCTATTTTTGTTGAGGAAAAGAAAAAATTGTTAAGTAAGGCACTGTCTTATTGTTGTATACTGTAGGCAAGATCCTCTTCAAGTGGTGGCTTTCATTTTGAGGTAAAGCCTTTTCAAAAGGTGGATTTGGTTTTTATTGCAAAGCCGCCTTGTCAAGACCAAATCTACCTTGAAGAGGTGACTTTTAAGATAAAAGCCCCCTCTTAAAGAGGGGGCTTCCTGTTAAATTTCAGGAAATCATTGTCAGTAGGCTCTACTTCTTATAAATTAGGCTTCTACTAAGAAATGAAAGCAATAGGCAGCCCGCCTTGGTATGTGTATGTATGTATTTTCAATAGTTTTTCCGTAATAGTTTTTTTTTTATTTTCAGTAGAGGGGATTGTATTTCTATTTTTCAAGGATGATGGGTTTTTCTGGCAATAGAGTAAATAGCTCTAAGAACGAATGGATCGAATCAAATTGGAAAATGGAATATTTGTGCAAGTTATACTTCTGTCGCCACTTTTTGAAAAATCGTCAGATATGAAAATATCAGATACCCATACTCTATTGGTGAAAGTCCCCCCCCCCCCCCCCCCCCCCCAAATGTTTTATAGTTTACGTTTCATCATCTTTGGTAAAATCAAGTCTACCACATAGACTTTTATAAACCGCTCTGCTGTAGTTTTTCGTAGATAATCCCAATTTGGGCTTAATAGTGTTGGACTTCAAGATATTGCGATATATCGTCAATATATCAATATCGACGAGATGAAGGTATTGACATCCACACATATATACATCCTTTTACATGATATTGATCGATATCTTGCGAGATATCGGTGATATATCGCCATATCGAGCTATATCACTAAAAATGATAAATTTCTCGGATATCGACTGATATAGTCAATATTCAATCACTGTTGCAATATTCAGTTGAATGAACCGAATATTCAGCCGGATGGATCGAATATTTGGCCGAATACTCTTATTCTGTGGGGTGACCGAATAGAATATTGCTATTCGGTCAATATTCGTTCCACCTGAATATTCTCGAATATTCAAGCCGAATATTTGAGTATTCGATCGACTATTGCTACAAGCTCTTGATTTTTTTATTTTTTAAAAGGTGCCCATTTATCTTGGCATCTCTGCAAATGTTAAAGCTATATTTATGTAACTTATTAATTGGTACTTTTATCTTGGTATCTTATTGATCAATGACCATATATGTATAAATATATAAGAATATATATATATAATTAGACATAATTTTTATATTTAAATTATTTAAAAACAACCGAATAATTCCGAACATTCTCCAGACACGGAATATTCCTTATTCAGTGACCCCTCCGACTTAATACCAAATATCGACTTATACAACATTGTATTTTATTGATATCCATTTATACCAATGTTATCACTAAGCTTAATTTCACCACTTATCTAGCTACTCCTTATATTAAAACACATAATGATTAATGCTATTTCATTTCGGGTCGGGGGGCAGCCTTGCAGGGGGACACTTGCTCCCTCTAGACCCCCCGGCTCGCTGACCGAGCATCGACCCCCGCCTGGTAGGGTATGGTGCAACAGGGGGGTTGCATACGAGAGTTCTTCAGCTTGGGGGTGTCCAATCGATTTTAATTCATCCTCTTTCATTCAAAAATATCATTATTATGAATTATGTTCTTTAAAAGCTATATGTTATTATGTTTTTTTTTGTTTGTTATGTCTCAAATTTTATTTATGCATAATATGTGATGCAATATAAGGATAATGTGCTAAATACATGTTCTTTATATCTCTAAGTTGTTTAAATTTCACAATTTCTTTTCTAATACCTCTCAACATTGACAACCGGCGATATATGCGATATATTGTGCATCTTTGAGATAAATACACCTCATTCTTGCATATAAATGTGTATTTGTATGTTATTTATTGTTTTTTTTAAAGCAAAAAAAGGGGAGACACTCAACGGTGTTCACCCCAATATATTAAAGAAAAAGAAAGGAAAAAAAGGTTGTACAAAACAAGCTGAAACTGTACAAAGAGGCAAAACCAGCCTCCAACAAACCAAAGGAAATCGAGAACTAAACGTCGCCCCAGTCCTCCATCAACCTCGCACTGCGAATAAGCACGTTCTCCTTGTAAAAGCGTTGGCTTGAGAAGATGGCCTCATTCCTCCCAAGCCAAATCAACCACAGCCTCGCCACCGGAATCAATAAGTCTCTTCTATCTCTATTCCTGTTAAGAAACAACGAGTCACAGAAGACCATCAAGTCATTCGTTCTCTCCCAATCCAAGATCGGATCCTCCCACACCCCTCTTACCGTGGGGCACTCGAAGAAAAGGTGCTCAAGAGTTTCCACCGCCAAATCGCACAACACATAGAGATTGGATACTTTCGCCAAGAACCTAGAGCAACGGTCTCTAGTCAAAAGCCTCCTCCTGCGGAAGAGCCATAAGAAGAAGCCAATGCGCAAAGGTAATCTTAGCCCCCACAAAAAGCAGCTATTTTCGAGGCGCATATAAATGTTATTTATTGTTTTAATAAATTATGATGATCTCAGTTCGCAAAAAATGCTTTTTTGCACTATTTTCGAGATTTCCACCGATATCGTCAATACATCTTGATATATTCAAGATATATCCTTTTCCGGGGTTGACCGATACGATATCAATATTGATATTTTGAACCTTGAATAATACGTCCGAATAGAGGACGTCTATATTTGTTCAATTTATCTCTTTCAACTTAGATTCCCTGAGGTGGACCTTAGAGAGTTTTGAAATAAGTAGGAGGAATTCATAGGTCTCAGTATGAGAGTACGAGTGTATGCATATAATTTTAGCTGTTGTTTGTTTGTGTGGAATTTCTGAGTCCTCTCTGTTCCATCTAGGTGTATCTACCCCTATATGTTTTTCTTCTAAAGATGAAATTTTACATATTAATCATATGTAAATATGTTGACTATTTTATAGAATGTTGTTGTACCAATTAAAGTTATCCCACCAATTCTACTACACTGACCTTAGCGACTTATAGCCCCGTATGTTTGCAATTCTGATGATGTCAATCACTTTTTTGGCTTGTTGCAATGCATATCCATGTTAGAAATATGGGGCGGTGATTGAATGTTTAGCAGAGTTAACTGTTAGTGGACAAATTTCATTGTTTTGGAGTTCTAATTTGGTTTTGTTTATTTATACTTATCTAATAAGAATTTAATCAGGCAATAAATTTTGATGAGATCCGGTCCATATACTTTTCAAACAGAAAAATGGTTAGTATAATTCTTAATTCAGAATGAGATCACCAGTTGACAGAATGTGAAGTTTTATTTGAGAATCCTGAATAGGATGTACTTGAGCTTAGTGGTCATCTAGCGACCATTTGGATTTAACTAAAGGTACAATTAGGCTTATTTTTTTCCCATCTAGAATTAGTAAAAGTCATATCCATTGGACAGAAAGAGATCTCACTACTCATGATGGTTTAGTCATGGTTCTCTCTCCCCTCCTTTAACCCACCATCGGGCTGAAAATCAGGAAATGATTTCAGTTCCTCTTTCAGACTGATCCTTATCAACATGGATATGTGTTGAGATATTTATATATCATTATCTTTATTTTGTATTTTCTCGTTTTTCTTGTCTATGTTATTTAATTTTTTTATAGAGTCTTTCTCCTATATAAGAAGGTTCTCTAAGGCTACAAGGTATATAACTTTCATTTTTCACACTTCCACATGGTATTAGAGCGACGGTCCTAGATCGGAGCCTGTGCCCTAGAACCCGTCCCCACCAAAACCCCACGCGTAGACGTGCGCCGCCGTCGCAGGCTGATCCTCTACGCGTGCATCTGTGTGCTCCTACGTGGTTGCGCTCGCACCTCCGCGTGCCCCTGCACGCTCGCACTCTCGCGCACTCCTGGGCGCTTACGCCCCTGCATGCTCGCACCATTGCGCGCTCCTGCACGTTTGCGTCTCCCTGCGCGCTCTTGTCCCTGTGCTCGAGTGCCTTAGCACGGTAGGCGCCTCCGCGCTCCATCGTGTACCACTGCAGGCGCCGTCTAGGGCTCCCACTTGGTCTTCTAGGGTGTGACCTGATTGTCTAAAAACACCCTAGCCACTTAAAGGAGCCTTCAAAGAATGAAAGTGGTTGTGGTATGAGTCTACACCCACAACCATCTTTCTATATGCCTGTGTAGACATTATTTGTCCAGTTTGCAACTCCGGTCTTGAGAGATTGTTGTCATCATGCTAGACAACAAAGCAGATATTCCATCTCTGGGTGCTTTCAAAGGTCCAACCCCGATTGTAAAGATGGATGGAACGGATTATGAACTGTGAGCCATGCAGTTCATGAGTCTAATGTAATGTAATGGCAAGAAGCATATCCTCACACAGGAGGAGCCTGTCGACAAGACTGGGGTTAACACCTCATGGGAGGCAGACGCCGCATATGCACGTGTATGGCTTTTTGGAACGATATCCATGGAGATAGCCAATGACATTTTGAGTCAGCCCACGACAAAGGCTATGTAGGACATTCTCGCCGCTACATATTCTCCGACGAAGAATGAGTCAAAGATTCTGCAACTTCAACATGACATCTTCACTTCGAAGCAGAATGGTTGTCCTCTCCATACCTTTTACACTTTTCTAAGGGGTATGTTTGAGAAGTTACATGGGTACATCCTCTTGACCGCCACACCAAAGCAACTCAATGCTTATAGAGATCAGTGATGATAGGAGTCTTTCTAGCGGCACTGGATCCTGAGTATGACGCAGCTAGAGCACATATTCTTATAGATGCTACTATACCTCCGATGGTAGAGGCTTATCGCAAGTTGAGTAGGCTCTCCATATCTTCTGATGGTACCCATGCATCTCAGACATCCTCAGCCATGGCAACATCCCGTGGTAGGGGAAGCTCATTTTTGTGGTTGAGGTGGCCGTGGCAAGGGAGAGGGTGATCGGCTCCCTTGTCAGCCTTGTACTTATTATCATAGGCTAGGACATTCTGAGGAGACTTGCTATTCCAAGCATGGGTTCCCAGCTTCACACGCGTAGCAGAGCATTTCCAGCAGGTGGACAGTTCTTCATCTATCCCTGATCAGAGATTTGATGACCTTGTGGCGTGACTCAGAGAGATTATGCCTACGTCTGGATCAACGAGCTCTCCTTCAGGATCCTCAGAGGTAGCTGCCTCAACATCAACATCCACTTCAGGTACAACATATGCCTTTACTAGCTGTTACAGGACAGATTTGTCAGAATTGATTATGGATTCAGGAGCATCCCATCATCTCTGCGGTGACAGAGGACAGTTCAGTACTTATGACCTGACTCCTTCAGGACGTTCGGTTGTGATGGCAGGTGGGACAAATTCCCCTATTACTGGTCAGTGGGAGGTGCAGTTAACTCCTGCAATGCGGCCTCGGAATTCTTTACGCTCCTGCATTTTCCATGAATCTATTATCAATTAGTCAAATCACCAAGGATTTACATTGTCGTGCCATATTTGACCCTTCTACTCTTGTGTTTCAGGACATTCTCACGGACAGGGTGATTTGATCTAGCTGTGAGCAAGGAGATCTCTACAGACTGGTGCAATCGCCTTATGCTAGTGCCTCTACTCTTAGCACTGGATATGTTTCTCCCTATACATGGCATCTTCATTTTGGTCATCTTCCTTTACAAAAGCTGTGTCATGTTCTTCCACAGTTTTCTCCTCGTTCTACCTTTCAGTGCGAGGCCTGCCAGCTTGGGGAGCATCATCGGTCTACTTTTTAGAGTCGTCAGGGGCGAAGCAATCATAGTCTTTTTGAGTTAATCCATTTTGATATTTGGGGTCCTAGTCGTGTCCCAGATCATCATGGGCATAGGTTCTATCTTGTTGCCGTTGATGAGTTTTTAAGGTTGTCTTGGGTCTTTCTTTTTAAAAACAAGTCTGATGGTGGTCATGTTATTCAGTCCTTTATTAATAGAATAAGAAATATTTTTTCCAGCAAATGCCAAGTTTATACGCTCAGATAACGCCCTTGAATTTTATAGCACTCAACTTTCCCAATATCTTAGATCTTATGGCATTGTGCATTAGACATCTTATGCATATACTTCTCAACAAAATGGGTGGCTGAACGAAAACATTGCCACCTTTTGGATGTTACCAGGACTCTTTTGATTTAGAGCCGTGCTCCTCATTCGTACCGGGGGATGCGGTTCTAACTGCGTGTTATCTGGTAACTCGTATGCCCTCTTCGGTTCTAGAGGAGAAGATCCCATTCTCGATTGCGTTTCCCGAGATGGATCTTTTCTCTCTTATGCCTCGTGTTTTCGAGTATGTTGCGTACGTTCATCAGATGTCTCCAGGTCTTGACAAGCTCTCTCCTAGAGCTGTCAAGTGTGTGTTTGTTGGGTATTCTAGGACCCACCACCTCCACCACCAACACCACTGACGCCACCTTCTCCAACGTCACGTCCTTCACCACATCCACCACATGCTATGCCTACTTTCTTTCCACATGTTTACCAGCGCCGACCTCCTGCTCATGTGCCTCCATCATCCAGCACACCCAAGGTATGTTTTGAGCATTTGAGTTCTTCTAATGGCATCAGTGATTTGCGTGTGCAGCTTGAGATGCAGGAAGCATTGGATGATACGGTTTCTGTGGATAATGAGAACCTGGATGTCCCTATTGCTCTACGGAAGAAGAGGCGTGCATGCACTATGCATCCTCTTTCTTCCCATGTGTCTCTGGCATGTCTCTCCGATGATTTTCAAAGGTTTGTTGTGGGACTGTCAACCGTGGAGATACCACGATCTTATCAGGAGGCCTTACAGAGTAGTCCGTGGCGTCTGGCGATGGAAGAGGAGATGGCAGCTTTACAGTCTCGTGGTACGTGAATTGTTGTACAAACACCTCCAGGTGCGTCTGCTGTTGGCATCAAATGGGTGTTTACTGTCAAACACCGAGCAAATGGTACCGTGGACAGGTATAAGGCCCGGTTGGTTGCTCGTGGGTTCACCCAGACCTATGGGGGGATTACTAGGATACTTTTTCCCCGGTTGCACGTCATTCTACACTGTGAATTCTTATTGCTGTTGCTGTGGTCCGTGATTGGTCACTTTTCCAATTGGATGTTAAGAATGCATTCTTGTATGAGGATCTGCAGGAGGAAGTATATATGCAACAACCACCAGGGTTTGCTGTTGAGGGGGAGTCTGGGATGGTGTGCCGTCTTTATAAGGCTATATATGGTCTTAAGCAGAGTCCGAGAGCTTGGTTTCAGAAGCTCTCAGAGTTGATTGAACAAAAGGGGTTCGTCAGATCTAACTGCAAATCATTCTCTTTTTTTAGGAGAACCCAGAGAGGTACCGTTGCTATTCTGGTTTATGTTGATGATATTGTTGCTGGCAGCGATGAACATGGTATTCAAGCAACTAAAGGATTTCCTTGGAAGTCAATTTGTGACCAAGGACCTAGGCAAGCTGGCCTAGAGTTTGCAAGTAATCAACATGGTATGATAATGACTCAAAGGAAATATGCCACTGATCTACTATCTGAGACAAGCATGATAGGATGCAGACCTGCTACTACTCCAATGGATCCCAATGCGAGGCTCTTTGATGATGACTTTGAGGAGGTGGATAAGAGAAGATACAGAGAGCTAATAGGAAGTTGCTATATGTTACTATTACCAGGCCTGATATACCATTTGTCATTAGCAGGGTTAGCCAATTTATGGAGCAATCCAGGCAAGCTCACATGGATGCGGTTAACATGATCTTGAGGTATTTGAAATCTTCTCCAGGTGCAGGCCTTCTATTCAGAAGAGATACGTCTCTCACAGTTACAGGATGTGCTGATGCAGATTATGCTGGGTGCCCTAAGGATAGGAAGTTTACCTCAGGCTTCACTGTGTTTGTTGGTAGCTCATTGGTTTCATGGAAGAGTAAGAAACAAATTGTTATAGCTAGATCCAATGCTGAATCAGAATATAGAGCAATGACCCAATTGAGTGCAAAAATGATGTGGGTCAAGTCCGTCCTGACTGATCTAACTATTGAGGTGCCTCTTCCTATGCATCTCAATTGTGACAACCAAGCATCTCTATTCATAGCTAATCAGTGTTGTAAAAGTCGCCCGACTAATAGGTCCGACTAATAGGTCCGACTAATAGGTCCGACTAGTCTAGTCAGTGGGGTAGCCGACTGAGTGCTAACTAATTCCGACTAGGTACACTAATTGACCAATTTTTGCTTGTAGATACCATATTTTTTTAATGTTTTGCTTTTTTTATAGGCAAACTTATTATAATATGCTTAATGTTTTATTTAAATTCAATTACTTCTTTTATTTTATTATGAAAGTATAAACATGTATAAAATCTACGTAAATATATGTATAAAAATGAGTTATATATATTTAAAATAATCATAAAATTCTAAGTCGATTAAAGTCCGATTAAATCTGATTAGTCGTCCGACTGCCGATTATCCTTAGTCAATGGCCCAGCCGACCGAGTACCGACTACCGACTTTTGCAACCTTGTAGCTAATAATCCAGCCTTCCATGAATGAACAAGAGTCTAGAGATTGACACTCCCATCATCCTTCCTTAGGTTCAAGCATTCATGACTGCTGTAGTGAGATCCTGAATCATTCCTCAATTTTCGATGAGGGGTGCGTGGGCGAAGGGCGAGAGGCGACGTCGGGAAACTATCGCGCGGTCGATTTCCGATGGCGTTCGCGCGTTGAAGCGATTGAGTGAAGCGCTTGGCCATGCGGGGTCGAAAGCAGATGAAGGTTGGGAGCACGTCACGCATCGCAAGCGTGGGCGGCGGTGTTTTAGGTGTGGGGTTTGGGACATCTGGCGCCTGAATGTTCTTTACCGTCGCGATGCTTTCAGTGCAGAGGTGTGGGGCACCGTCGTGATGTCTGTAACGCGTTGGTCCGGGATGTGAAGTTGAAGGATGCTTGTTCGGATACCAGGGGAGGTGGCTCGTGGGGATGCTCGCCTCTTTCAACGACGTCGATGGCGCGATCATTCGCTTTTGTCGTGAAGGGTGTTAACGCGGGTACGAGGGGTGGGGTACCGGAAGCTAAGGTTGTCAGATGGCTAGTGGGGGTATGGAACAAAGAATCTCCATCGCTAAAATAGGTCTGGGCTGGTCTGTCTCTCATGTTCGGTGTTGAGTTTTCCGACGATGTCTCTCTGATCGGCTTCCGCAAATGCTGTGTTCGTGGTCTTTCGGCATCGCAGGAGGAACGACTGCTAAACCCCAGGGGCAGGAGCAACATTTCTTGGAGGTGGCCGAACTCCTCTGAGGGGGGAGAGATGAATCTCATTTCTTGGGTTCTGCAGCTTCGAGGCGTCCCGTTCCTTTCTCGGAGGCTGGGTGTTCTTCGATACCTGCTCAGGGACTTTGGTGTTGTTAGTAGGATTCTTTCGGATGGCAGTCATCCGGGCTCGGATCCTCACTCCACTGTCGTCATGGTTGAATCTATTGAGGATATGGATCCTCGTCCTCGTTCTATCATGTTGCGTTCTGGAGAACAGTTCTTCCCGATCGAAGTTCGCTGTTTACAACCTCCACCGCCAACAGATTCGCTTATCGACCTGGATGGGCCCCCGATCCATACTGAGCTGTGCATGCCCGGACGTCCATTGAGGTTTAGGGGCTTCACTTCAGCGTTGGTTGATTACTGTCGAAGGAGGGTAAAAGTGGGTTTCTGCATGCTGGAGATACAACTGTCACTGTTGATCCGATTCTGCCGTTATCCGCGGAGGTGATTGGCGCCTCGAATTACACAGAGGGCGTTGATGGTCTGGAGTTATTACGTGTCGTTTCGATTCATCTTCCTGTTTCGTGGGCTTACGAAACGTTGTCCTTGAGTTTGGCGCATGAAGGGCCGTTCATCTCCCTGAAAGTGGAGGCTTTTTGGGTCGGACTCTTTGTCGCTTGCAGCTCTTGTATCCGGACCCGACTTATGGAATCCGCCTAAGGGGTCCGGAGTTCAGTCATCTTGTGCGTTATTTCGGATCTTGCCAATCTTCGTGTTGCGCAGATTCGCTTATCGACCTGGATGGGGCCCCGATCCATACTGAGCTGTGCATGCTCGGTCGTCCATTGAGGTTTAGGGGCTTCACTTCAGCGTTGGTTGAGCATTGTTCCACTGGCTCTGCTTGTTTGTGGGGGATATTGGTGGGGTGATGGAACCTGTGGCGGCTATCAATGTTGGAGATCACACCGTGCCTATCACGGCCTCTGATGCGAGATTCTGCAAAGCCGGCAACAAGCGGTACAAGAGGAGGAAGAAACAAAGACCTTCGAGCAGTGAAACGAGCATGGTCTCTGACCGGAAGATGAAGATAGCAGATGCTGTGGGGGCGGTGATTATTTTGGGTGATCAAGCTCGTGCTCGATGAAGATCCTAAAATGGACCGTCAGAGGTCTGGGTGACCCAGAGAAGAGGCGAATCCTTGGTACGCAGTTCGTGGAATGGGGTTGTGATGTCATCTTATTGCATGAATCAAAATTGGGTGCTTGTGATAGGGATACGTGGCGTTCTTTCGGTTTGATCGGGATGGATGACTTTAGGACTCTAGATGCATGTGGTTCGTCAAGGGGCCTTATTCTTGTGTGGAAAGACTCAGCCTTCTTATTTAGGACGGAGCTGAGAGGTTCTCACGTGCTTACGGTTTTGCTTGAGCATGCCTCCACGAGGTCGTTATTTGCCTTTAGCTGTCTATGGGCCCTGCCAGCAACTGTCACGTAGTGAATTATGGGCAGACATCCGGACTGCTCGTGTAGCGTTCCCTGATTGTGCTTGGATTCTTGGTGGGGATTTCAATGTGACCTTGCTCTCCTGAGTCTCTGATCGTCCGCACATGCGGGGTGGGCAGGATTCGGGGTCCGTTGATTTTGTGGAGGTGATGGACGAATTGCAGATGGAGGTGGCTGATGCGTCGGATACGAAGTATACATGGAGAAACTCTGGTTCTCGGTCGCTTATTGATCTATTCTTCGTGTCTTCTGAGATGATGGATCTTTTCCCCTGCTCGTTCCTCTCTTTTAGGCCCAGGGCTCGGTCTGATCAGACTCCCTTGATCTGGGACTCGGGATCTTCGGTCCCTCCGAGGGGTTTCTTCTATTTTGAACGGGCATGGGTGCTTGAGGATTCCTTCAGGGTGCTGGTTACTTCTTTCTGGACTTCCATGCCTATGGTTGGCTCTGCAGCGAGGAGATTCTCGGATAAGCTCATGAGGCTTCGTCAACGGCTATGTCTTTATAAGAGGGAGATTAGGGATGTCAGAAAAGCTAGGAGGACGGCCGTCGAACTTGAAATTTGTACCCTTGATGGCTTGGAGGATGATAGGCAGTTGCTCGCTGATGAATTACAAAAGAGGGATCTGGCTTTGAGAGTGGTGATGGAGGAGGGCAGGAAGCAGGTTATTGAATGGAGGCAGCGATCACGAGTCTCTTGGTTGAAAGAGGGTGATGCTAACACGGCGTTCTTCCATCGTGTCGCTAGTGACCGCTGTCGATTCAATAACTTCAGGTCTATTATTGTTGATGGCATTAGAGTTGAAGGGGACAGGGAGATGGGAAATGCGATTGCTGATCCATTTTTCATCTTCTCTAGGAGAGGTGCATCTAGGCCATGGCGTTGGAGCAGCCTTGGCACACATGGTCTTTCTATTGACCATGCTGACAGTTTGGTCATCCCGGTCACTTAAGAGGTAAAGGCTGCATTATGGAGTCTTAACTGTGATGGGGCGCCTGGCCCTGACAGCTTTCCTATCTCTTTCTACAGGGAGTTTGGGGACTTGCTCGGAGATGAGGTGTTGGAGGTTATGCAGGAATTCTGTTGCTGCAACGCAGGATTCGGGAGACTGAATAGGGCCTTAATCTTCCTTCTTCCAAAGACGGGGTCTCCTGAGCGGATTGCGGATTTTAGGCCGATTGCTATTTCCAACGGAATTTATCTTATCGTGGCTAAGGTGCTGGCTACACGTCTCTCTCGAGTGCTCGATCATCTTATTTCACCTGTTCAATCTGCGTTCATTCCTGGACGCTAGATTGGCGACAATCTGGTTTTGGCTGCAGAGATCATTTGTGAATGGAAGCGTTGCGACAAACATGCGTTGCTTTGGAAGGTTGATTTTGCCAAGGCATACGACTCTTTGAACTGGTGGTTTTTGTGGGCAACGTTGTCTAAGAGATGTTTTTCAGAGGTTTGGATTACGTGGATGAAACGATGCGTCACCACGGCTTCTTTCTCTATTCTGGTCAATGGGCGCCCTGAGGGGGGTTTCGTCCAGCCTCAGAGGGGTGTTAGGCAGGGGTGCCCTCTGGCCCCTCTTCTGTTTGTGGTTGCTGCAGATGTGCTTGCGTGCATGGTTGGTTGTGCTCAGAGATGCGGGATTGTTTCAAGGTTCTCTGGGGGCTGGCTTTCCGTCCCTTTGCTGCAGTATGCGGATGACACTATCCTATTCATACAAGGTGGGACGGAGGTGGCCGGGGCCACTGCTATTACTTTACAGATTTTTGCTGAGATGTCTGGCCTTCACTTGAATCGTGACAAGTCCAAGGTTATTCCTTTCGGTATGACTGATGACATGGCTGTGGCCTGTAGCATGGAGCTAGCTACTGCTCGCGGTTCCCTTCCCATTAACTATCTTGGTATACCTCTGTCGAATGGTAGGATTAGACTGGCGGATTGGTTGTCTGTTGTTGAGAAAGTGGAGAGGAAGCTCTTGGGCTGGAAGGCGGCTCTGCTCTCGCGTGGTGGTAGACTTGTGCTTATTAAGGCGATCTTATCGGCGATCCCTATATTTTTCTCTCCTCTCGTATGATGCCAAAAGGTATTGTGAGGCGACTAGAGCGTCTGATGCACACGTTCTTATGGAGTAAGGCGAGGCAGGAGAAACATGGGATTCACTTGGTGGATTGGGAGACGATGGTGCAACCTAAGAAGGATGGGGTCTTGGGATTAAGAATCTGGAGACGCTCAACGAGGCTTTGCTTCTGAAGTGGGTGGGCAGGATTTGGCGAAGTGATGGGGGAATCTGTTGCAACCTGATCCGGCATCTATATGGTGTGGACATTGCGAATCCTCTTATGCAGCAGCAGTGTCGGCAGAAATCGACTTTTTGGAAGGGGATCTTCAGCGTCATGCCTCGCTTTCACGAGTTGTTTTGCCCTGTTATGGGGAGTGGTGAGATGTTTGGCTTTTGGGTGGACGATTGGACGGGTGAGGGGCCTCTTTGTGGTCGCTTTCTGCGTTTATTTGCTTTGACGGCAGATCAAGGGATCCGGGTCGCAGGATGCTGGGATAATGGCAATCGGATGCCGCCATTCAGAGTGGCGTTTTCAGATCAGCGTCTGGAGGACTTTCTCCTTCTATAGGATGTTCTTAGTCGGTTTGGGAGGCCTTCCACTGGGATGGATCATTGGAGGTGGAAGGGCACGTCCTTCTCCATCTTGAAGGCGTATGGAGCTATTTGTCGTTCGCCTCCTTCTGGCTCGGACAACGTCACTCGTGACTGTGGGCTTATTTGGACGATGGGACTGCTCGAGAGGATTGGCTTCTTCATGTGGATGTTTAGGAGGAAGCATATTATCAAGCTTGCAAAAGTCGGCCGACTAGGCCGACTAGTCGGCCCGACTAGTCGAGTCGGGGGGGTAGCCGACTCGACTAGGCCTAGTCGGCCCTTAGTCGGTCCACCCGACTAGTCGGGCCGACTAGTCGGCCTAGTCGGCCGACTAATCGGCCGACTTTTACAACAACCTTTTTTATTTTTTTGTTTTTCACTTTTTTTAAAAGCAAACATATTCTAATACGCTTAATGTTATATTTAAAGTCAATTACTTCTTTTGTTTCATCATGATGTCATATAAAATGTACAAATACATGTATATACATACGAATATATGTATAAAAAACTGATTTATATATTTAAAATAATTAAAAATTCAAAACCGACTATTGACCGACTAATTCCGACTAGTCGCCCGACTGCCGACTAATCCTTAGTAGGTGACCCCGCCGACCGAGTACCGACTACCGCTTTCTGCAACCTTGCATATTATGACTCGTGATAGATGCTCTAGACCTTTCGAGGGTGTGTCCGATCGCTGTTTGCTGTGTGGTACGGACATTAAAACGTTGGATCATTTGTTCTTCCATTGCCGCCAAGATTTTAAAAAACGTGAGGCATATCGATGCGTTTTTCTAGTAGTGTCTCGAGGCGTAAGCCTCACTCGTGAAAGAAAATTGTTCATAAACTATAATAATTAATCATAATTACAATTTTCAAGTTATAGAAATTAAATAGTTATGATTAAATACATAACTCCATGATATTTCAAGGCTAACATCGTGGTTTAAACATCTAAGTTGTTATATAACTCTCTTTTTTTTAAACTCTAAATCTGTAAGGAATCAAGTAAATATGGATATGTAAGCACAATAATGGGTATCTCTCCGCAAAATTTAAAGTTTTGAATAAGATTTAACTAAAGGGACTAGATGTAACATACCATTTTCAAAAATAGGTGAGATATGTGTCATTCAATTGAGAAGGATAAGAGAGTAAGAAGTGAATCTGTGACCACTTTTACTTTACCATAATGATTGTGGGATAAAATACTTGAATATTGCATGTTATGATCATCTTTGTTCATGCATGCTTTGATGTGTATTAATTTAGTCCCGATTGAATAGAAGAAAAGATGAGACATGTTTACAACAATATACTTTTCAAAATTTAGGTCAAAGTAGGTGACTTACATCCAAATATTTTAATAAAGAATGCATTTAAGCTTGATTCATACTAAAGAGCAGAGGCATTGGATTTAAGGACTCAAGAATCATTTTTTTTGTTCATGTTGATTTATAAAAAAAAAGACGATATGCATTGAGGTTTGGAGACATGCATTGGAGACTAAAGGTTTTCGTATAAGTAGGGCTAAGACGGAATATATGGAATGCACCTTTGATGGAAGCAATGGTGAAGGAATTGAGGTGAAGATTGGTGACGATAACATCCAGAAGAGAGATTCTTTTAGATATCTGGGATCTATTTTGCAACATGATGGAGAAATTGATGGAGATGTTACTAATAGAATAAATGCAGGCTGACTAAAGTGGAGAGGAGCCTCCGCTGTTCTCTGTGATAAGAAAATGCCTTTAAAAATTAAAAGAAAGTTTTACAAAGCAGCCGTGAGACCTGCTATGCTTTATGATTCTGAATGTTGGCCTGTGAACCATAGACATGTGCAGAGAATGGCTGTAGCAGAAATGAAAATGCTAAGATGGATGTGTGGACATACACGTAAAGATCGGATTCGGAATGATGCAATCAGAAAGAAAGTTGGTGTAGCTCCGATCGAGGATAAGATGCGAGAAAACCGCTTAAGATGGTTTGGTCATTTGCAAAGAAGGTCAACTGATGCACCGGTTAGGAGATGCGAGTGTTGGGATGTTGAGCTGGCTAAGAGAGGGCGAGGACGGCCCAAGAAGTGTTGGAAAGAGACTATACGAAGGGATCTTAGTTTGCTGGATATAAGTCCGAGATTGACCCAAGATAGATCTGAATGGAGGCGAAGAATCCATGTAGCCGACCCTACTTAATTGTGGGAAAAGGCTTTGTTGTTGTTGTTGTTTGTATGTTGATTTATAAAAAACATGCATAGTAAAGTAAAATAAGCTTAATATGTTAATAAATTAAAAAAAATGCATTTTAGCGAATCATGAGCTTAAAGACTTGAAAATATTTGTCTAGGAAAGATGAAAAGCTCACAATCAAAAAGAAAAAGGAAAAATTATTGCTGAAAAAAATTTAAAAAACAACCCATAAATGAGGCAGCGCCTCATAAGCCTCGAGGCGCATGCCTCACTGAGGCTGAATGAGGCTATAGCCTTGAGGCGTTTTTCCTTGAAAAACACCTCGAGGCGTACGCCTCAGCGCCTCGGGGCGCGTTTTTAAAAACAATGGTTGCCGCGTTACGACCCTTATCTGGGTGGATGTGAGCTTGGACTGGTTGCAGACTGTCAACTTCGACTCGTTTTGGGCTTCTCTTTATGATGCGCGCAAAAGGCAAAAGAGGGAAATTCTGGTTTCGGTAGCCGTCCTGTGGGCCATTTGACTTGCGCGCAATGCGACTTTGTTCTCGAGGATGCATTTTTATTGTGAAAATGTCTGTTATCATTACAAGCAATTGCTGGAATCTTGGCTTATGTAGCAGTGTCTGTTTTGTTAAATTTTATTAATATAGTGGGACGGGCACCCTTGCGTGATTACCCCCTTTTCTGACTTCAAAAAAGATGAACGAACAAAGCATATTGAAGTAGACTATCAGTACACTCGTGATTTGATTCAGAAGGAGTTTATTCTCATGTCTCATGTTGCCTCAGGAGATCAAATTGTAGACATGTTTACCAAAGCTCTAGCAAGTGGTCCTTTCCTTCGTTGCTGTTCCCAGCTAAGCATGATAGACATATATGCTCCAGCTTGAGGGGGAGTGTTGAGATATTTATATCTCATTATCTTTATTTTGTATTTTCTCATTTTTCCTGTCTATGTTATGTTATTTTCCCGTAGAGTCTTTCTCCTATACAAGAAGGCTCAGGGCTACAAGGAATATAACTTTTCATTTTTCACACTTCCACAATATGCAACCTTCCATTGCGTGCTAGTCTATACCTTTGGGCTTTGCTTAGTCGATTCTTGATCTGCTTCACAGGATATGCTGATGATTTGATTCTGCTTCCTCCCTTGATGTTCTCAATGAGAAGATAAGTGATTTTGGGATATCTATGTAATATTTGAGCTTCAAAAAAAAATCTATGTAATATTTCACTGATCGAGAACTCTTGCATAGAAAATGCCTGCTATAGTAAGGCAAACATTAGTGACAATCTGATGTCATGAAACCATGGATTCTTAGATCTTAGAATTGTAGAAATCTTCAAATCTTTAGCATGATTGATGTGTTGTCGTGACTGTCAGACTAAGATTCCTGGGTGGGATGTGGTCCATGGCTTGAGTCTATGGTGTCTTCGGTTGACACAGAGTTCGGGAAGCACACGATTCTCCTCTCGATCAGAAACAAATTCATACAATTAGTTGGACCTCCCGAACTTGAAGCTACTACTAGGGTGGAAGCGAATCACTGTTTTTATGCACCCTTGGTCTTTGCTCTGTTCTTTGTGTATCCTGCCCCCAGTGATATTAGTGTGTTTTCATATATTAAAATTTCCATGTCAAATGGAACTTAAAGAAAAAGAAGAGGGGATATTTGCATTTATCCAGATTTTTCTTGAGCAAGGAAACATGGGACAACTGAACACTGCTTCTGCTATCCTTCACTATCTGAACAGATTGCCCTTCAGAATTATTTTCAACCCTTATAGACGCTTGTCCCACCAAGTTTGTGAATTGAATGCCATTAGACTTGTGACGTATGCGGGCTGCTGTTGTCTATGCCTTTTTTGAAGTTTTCCTTTCTCATTTAGTATATCTTCTAAACAATTCTCCACAATCTTTAGATTTAGCTTCCCCTTGCCGCCACTTAGAGTGGCTGTGATCCATGCACAGACTCCAGTGGCTGTGTAACCAGCTGCATTTGACAATCTACAGACTTTTGTTGCTTATGCTGAGTATCCGTATTGTCATTACTACCAAAACAAAACTTTGTTTCTGCTTCTGCAAAATCTGCATGTCAACAATCAACTGAAATAGCTCGTTACTATTTGCTCCTCAACGTGGGGACCATCTAATCATAGAAATTCATTCCTTCAAATACTTGAAATCGGCAAGTGCATATGCTTTTTGCAAAGCCCTTGTCGAAATATCTAATCAAAATATGTTTCGCATCAAGAACAACAATCTCTGGCATGACTCACTCTCCTAAACTCCAACATCTCAATTCTTGGATTCTAAAATTTAGCAACCAAACTTATAGCTAAAGGCTTTTGCAAGCTTAACGTTTCAGCTTTTGTGAACTCAGTTGCTTGTTCACCATCCATAAAAGTAAATTCGCGGAGAGGAATCGAATCACTAAAGAGTGTATAAAAATGTAAACCTTTCGTTGCTTTAACCTTCAACTAAGATAAATGCTTTCTTGTTAGAAACAACTCTTCCCATCACCAAATCAATATGCATAGGAGATGCGATTTGTAGACAAGTTTATGGGTGATGTTGTCACTTGTTTTAAATAAACGGAATGTCTTGAGAATCAAAAATCACAAATAAAACAATTGTCAATCATGTGGTCTAAGATGCTTATACAAACTCATGAGATATAAAGAATGATGTCAAGCAGATGGATCGCAGTAGGTTTTAAACAGATAAAGAAGATGACTTGGAAATGAATCTTAATTAACTTGGATGGAGGACACTTTTTTATATCTTTCAAGGGAAACAAATGTATTATACGCATGCAATTATTACATTGGGAGTGAATTTTGTCAGGTGCATGTTAGTTTTAATCCTAGATTCCCTAGTACAGATCGACTCCTTCTCACGTCTTGACTTGAAGGAATGTGATGTTGAAGTAAGGCAAGGATATTATTGTAGTGCACAATATTCTATCCAAGGAAGTAAATGAAGTGGGGGAAATTGTAATTGGGCTTTCTGGGACATGTGAGGTGGCAAGCCTAGCTGCCTTTCTTAATCGCTCTATTTGATGATTTTGTTGGTTAATTGACTTTTAATGTGAACTCCAGATTATGTATATATATGCGTTGTGACAATTTTCTATGTTAACCTGCGTGGTACTTGAGCATGTTGCATTCAACATGTGTTCACTTTGGAATATGATCATTTTCTGTGTGCAAACTTCAACGATGGCAGGGTTGTTGAGTCTTTTTGGTCGAGGGAGTTACTGTCCTTTAGGTGATATGAAGTTATGATTGATTATATTCTGTGTTTGCCTTTGTTCGAGAGAATTACTGTCCTTTAGGTGACATGAAGTTATGATTGATTATGTTCTGTGTTATAGCATATTTGATATGGGGGTATTAATCTCTTGTAATTATCCTTTTCTCTTTTAAAAAGTCTATCCTTTCTATTTGACTCGTTATTTTGTCAGCACCTTTGCCCTGTTTCTGAGTTAAAGGTAAATGGACTTGCACTGCGTTAAAAATACTAGTCTTGCAGTATTTGGGGGTTTGGATCTTGAGGTGTCAGTAGCCTCATGCCTTAAAGTTTGAACCTCAATCAAGTTTGTTGGTAATATAACAAGGCTTGGCTAGAGGTGGTGATGTGAAAATGAGGCGTGAGCTTCCGGTGCTATGCCTTTTGTCAATCATTGTTTGCTTTTAGCTTGATTGCAGTTGGATCACATTTGTATATGATTGGAAGCCATGGGGGATCGTCTCCTCGACACCTTCATCTATTTTGAGCGCTCGCGGCTTAGGAGGAGGGTTTCACGGGTCTTGTGGTGGATCATTGGAATTAGCAGGTGTCTGATTTTGTCACCTGGTTATGCAATAGCTAGCTTTGAAACTCTTTGCTTTGAGGAAATGTTGATCTCTTTTAGGAGGGAGGTTCATGTTAAGTGGGAGGAACAAATGATTTTGGCTTAAACCGAAATTGTCAAGTTGGATGGACTGGAGGATGGTCTTGTTCTCCGAGGAAGAGTGGTTTTCCATGTGGGAGCAACATAAGATCATATTAGAGGGCAAAGAGTCAGAGTGTAGGCATCGTCTGCGGTACACTTGGTTGAAAGTGGAAGATGCACATGCTCGGTTCACACATTTCGGTTGTTAGTAGGTGTGTTCGCTGACTCCACTCTTATGTTTTGAGATGGATGGGGGAGGATATCGGTAGGTTATATCCTAAGAGCAGGCTGCATGGTTGGTGTGTGATTTTTGCCTAGCTGATATCCGTGAGGTTGTTTTGCATTGAAATTTGACATATCATCAAACATGAACGATCTTTCAATCTTATTTTTTTGGGGCTTCTGTGATGTGGTGAAGGATGTTTTTATGGCAATTATGTAGAGTTCATACTTGGAAATCAAGGTTTTAAGCAGTTGAACCATTGAAGTATGTTGGCAATGATTGGAGAGTTCATACTTGGGAATCGAGGTTTTAAGCAGTTGAACCATTCCTCCTATTTTTTCCCTTCCTAAGAATGATGTAGCATAAAGGATTGATGATTTTTGTTCTTGCATTGTTGAATGCTTCTTATTTTATTTTCACAAATGTTTTAGCCAATTGTTTACATTTTTTTTGGAGTTCATCATTTCACTTCATGGTCAATGTCTATTTTGAATTGTTATATGAGTGACATTTGTGGTTGTGGCTATTGGAGGTTGGAAGAGAGGAAGATCAAAGAATGTTTTGAAAGGTTTATTTCTTTAAAGCATATGCTTTTCTTGAACATCCCTCTAGTCGTGGTTTCCTCAGATGAGTGAATTACTTGGATAAAGAGGTGAGTTACTGCAACTTCTTGCTTGGTGATGGTAACCCTGTGGTAAGAGGGAGAGTTCTTTTTCCAGTTGCTTAGGGGTGTCACAGAGGCTTGTTTGCATTTATTTTGATTGTTGAGGATGGTGTTTCATGCAGTTCGGGGGTTGGGGTGTGGTTGTGTAGGTTCCATGTATGGTTATCCTTCTATCTTAAGCATGTATATGTATGCCAGGATTTTCTTTGTGGTGGGTGGTCGATTAATCTTCCACATCTAGAGGATAGTCGTCTAAAAGCCCACCCCTCCACACATCCCTCCATCATTTCCAAGACGAGCCCTCTGTCTGCAACTTTGGTACTCTACCATTAGTTCCCAACAAGGGCTAGTCTAGGTAGGATAACATGTGCCCTCAAGAGACAATCGGATCATAGAGCAAGCAAAAGACAAATTTACGTTTTCACCATCTTTGGTAAAATCAGTTTGGGGGGGGGGGCTGTGTAGTTTCATTCATGGTTATCCTTCTATCTTAGGCATGTATAGTATGCCACGATTTCCTTTGTGGTAGGTGGTCGATTAATCTTCACCTCTAGAGGATAGCCATCTAGAAGCCCACCCTGCCACACATCCCTCCATCATTTCCAAGACGAGAGGTCAAGGGCTAGTCTAAGTAGGATAACATGCACCCTCAACAAACAATCAGATCATAGAGCAAGTAAAAGACTAATATACATTTTCATCATTTTTGGTAAAATCAAGTCCACCACGTAGATATTTCATAAACTGTTCTATTGTAGTTTTACACATGTAATCCCAATTTTGGCGTAATAGTACATCCCAGTAGGGGATGCCTATAATTGTTCAATTTATCCCTTTCAACTTGGATTTAAGTGAACATTTAGATTTCGTTGGGGCATGATTCCCTACTAGCGACGCATTGCATCGTCCGAATGCAATGAGAAGTTGACAAGGACCTTTACATCGTTTCCTGGCTGTAGTTCAAAATTTGCAAGGGTTGTCGCATGAGGAACACATGCGAGTAAATAAGATAGTGCCGCTGCATCGCCGCCCGGATGCAGTCCAAAATTTGCAAGGGTTCTCGTATAATGGACGCATGCGAGTAAAGATGTTAGTCTAAAATAGGTTGTAAAGGAAGTTGCGGATAGGAAGTTGGAATATTGACACTTTGATTGGTAAATCAATGGAGATAATAGATACGATGAAAAGAAGGAAGATTCATATACCATGTCTCCAAGAGACAAAATAGTTTGGAGAGAAAGCAATGGAGATCGAGAAGACATGTTTAAACTTTGGTATTCAGGTAAAGATAAGGACAAATATGGTGGTTGAGTGGTTGTTTATAAGGATTTGAAGGATTACGTGATTGAAGAAATTTTGAATATCATCTCACTTTATGCATCCCAATTGGTTTAGATGAAGGATTAGACACAATTTTTGAGAGAATTTGGATAAGATTACGAAGGATTAGTAGTTAGCAAAGTTAAATGTTAGTGGAAGAATTTCATTGTTTTGGAGTTTTAATTTGGTTCTGTTTATTTATACTTTTGTAATAACAATTAATTGAGTAATAAATGTTGATGAAATCTGGTCCATGTACTTTTCAAACAGAAAAAAAGTATCTGATTAGCATAATTCTTAATTTAGAATGAGATCACAGTTGACAGAAATGTCAAGTTTTGTTTGAGAAGACTTAACATGATATCTACTTGAGCTTAGTGATCATCTATAGACCATTTGGATTTAACTAAAGGTACAGTTAGGCTTATTTTTTCCATTTATAGAACGACCGCCGTGACCGACGTGAGCGGCAAGGCCGGGTCTCACGGAGACCTAACCGTAGGGCGTGGGGAGAGGGTGGACTTCGCGAGGGGGCCTTTCACGCCCTATAAACAACAACCTCCATAGAGAGGAGTCGAACACAGAAGAACAACCCTCGCAAGGGAGCCCTCTCCTCTCCATCTATCTCTCGTTCTCTCTCTCGCAGCCATCGAAGGAAGGCATACCTCGTCGTCTATCGCCTTCCATAACTGGTATCAGAGTTAGTCGAAGCCGCCGATCTCAAATCACGTTTCGACGTCATCATCTTCTTCCTTTTCGCACAACCACAAGTCGAAGCCGCCGCCGTTGCTCTGGGAGACCGAAACCCTAGCGTTTGGAGAAGAGGTATTTTTTTTTGCCAACTTCCGTGAGACCCTAAATTCGTCTCGATCCCTGTACTGGACCCATTTCCTTTCTCTTTTTTTTGAAGTTTTACTATTATCCCCCTTGTTTTGTCATAATTACATTTGTCTCCCAAAACACGTCATATTTTTTTACCAGTTTCACGGTACTACTTCCTATTCTGCACAATAGATTAATTCCTTTTTTCCCAATAAAAGGTGCGTAGGATTTTTTTTTGATTGCACGTTTTTTTGCACCACGTCATAATTGTTGATTTTTTTGGTAATAAGGTGCATTAATTAAAGTAATTGTCTTTTTTTTGTGTAAATTTTTTTTGATGCACTAAGTTTTTTTTACCACTTCAATCTTGATAGAGGATTGACATTAACTTGCATTGCTGATTAATTGGTTAAAAAAATATATTGATTAATTAATACTGTTTTTTGTTGTTGAAGTGTTCACATATCCATATTCGTTATATATAAAAAAAGTATCTTTTGCATTATTGATTAAGCTATTAAGACAATTTTTTTTAAAAGCTAGCTATAGTTGCTATTAAGTTTTTTTTATATTGCAAGTCGCTTTTTTATTATTATTGTCATTAAAAATTCAAATATATCTCATTAAAGTTGCTTAATCAAAGTTTAAATTAAAGGATTAATGATTAATTAACATTCACCTAAATTACTTTCTTTGTCCATCTGCTTTGTTAAGTTTTTTTCTTCTCGCAAAATAGTATAATTCTCATACAGCTTCTATATTTACTTTATTAGATCAACAAAAATGACAAGCAAGACAATTGCCACTGAATGGGGAAAATCGAGTACCTTAACGGTACTAATTATGAATTATGAGTAGAAAGATCTACTATGGCCTGTTACACGATAGTATACACTCCATCATAGATAAAACCGACCCAACCTTATCTGAAAATCCAACTATGGAGGAAATTAGGTCCCGCGAACAGTGGGAGAAAACAGATAATAGGACTAGGAGCTTTATGCTGACCCACATGGATCTGAATCTGATTCGGGTCTTTGAGATCTGCGAATCAACTTACGAGCTCTGTACCGCGGTTAAGTAGAAATATCACTCCAAATCGGAAGTAAGCGTCCAACTTCTTCTACACAAGTACAACTCGTGTAGAATGAAGCAATCTGAAAGTGTCCTCGAGCACGTGAACAAGATGATCGTGATGGCCAAGGATCTTGCGGCTGCTGATTGCGCAATTCCGAAGAGGATGCAGATCACAACCACACTGGGAAGTCTCCCTCCATCATTCGACATGGTTGCCACATCTCTGAGGATGAATGGCAACATTAAGTCTATGACGGACCTACCTGCACAACTGGCAATTGAGCATGACCTCTCTAAACAAAGATCGAAAATTAAGATCTTTGAGGTCGAGGAAGAAGAAGAAGCAAATACCGTGCACGTAAGGCTAGACCCCTCCAAAGCGAATTTCAAGGGAAAGAGTAGGAAATACCCACGTGGCTCTTGCTATGGTTGCGGTAAATATGGCCATTTTAAGGTCAATTGCCCCAACAAGAAGCCGGGAAATTCTAAAATGCCTGAAAACAAAGGCAAGAAGAAAATGGAATTCGCGGCTGTC
Source organism: Ottelia alismoides (assembly GCA_037367405.1). Classification (NCBI taxonomy): domain Eukaryota; kingdom Viridiplantae; phylum Streptophyta; class Magnoliopsida; order Alismatales; family Hydrocharitaceae; genus Ottelia; species Ottelia alismoides. Next base: position 110,902 of record JAZKJV010008679.1, read on the forward strand.
GTGGAATGCAACTCCGTCATCACGGACAGTGATGGATGATTGATCGACTCTGGAGCAACCAGACACATCGCCAAGACGAAGGAAGGCCTGGTGGACTTCAAGAAGCTGAGCAAAGGCGAACAGAGGATCTTCATGGGGAACAACACCTACTTAGACGTAGAAGGTGTTGGGACATACATGCTTGACCTGGGGGATAGCATTATGGTACTGAATGATGTACTATACGCCACAGGGATACGTTGGAACATGATATCTGCCCTAGTGCTGTTCAAGAAAGATTTCAAAGTCCGCTTTTACAATAAACGTGTATCTATAGGCAAGAATAAGAAGGTCTATGCGATGGGAAAGTTTGTGCCCGAGCATGACCTGTTCTGTCTTCCTGTAATAAATTCTAGTGAATTAATGATGTCGCTTCTGATTATTCCTTGTGTTGTTTGTTTGATTATGACTTATGGCACATGCAACTAGGTCATCCAGGAAATTCTAAAATGGATCAAATGATGAAGGCAAATCTGTTGTCTAAAATCACGGGTGCAAGGACATTGCCATGCGAACACTGTTTGATCGGTAAAATAACGAGAAGATCCTTCTCAACCGGAATACGATCAACAGAGTTACTAGGTTTGATCCATTCAGACATATCTGGATCACTGAGCGTCATCACATATAGAAGTAAGGAATACTTTATAACATTCATTGATGATTACTCAAAGTTCTCCTATGTCCGTCTCTTAGGAAGAAAGTCGGAAGCACTTGAAACTTTTAAGAGATATAAGACGGAAGTGGAGACAAGATTAGGAAAACCAATCAAGACTCTTAGGACAGATAGAGGTGGGGAATATACCTCAAAAGAGTTTGAGGATTACTGTATTCAGGCATTCGTAGGTAGACTACAATGCCCCATACACCCATACACCACAACAGAATGGTGTAGCAGAAAGAAAGAATCGAACTTTGATAAATGCAGTAAGGTGTATGCTTTCACACTCAGGACTCTATAAGAAATTCTGGGGAGAGGCAGTGTTGACTGCGAGCTACATACAGAAAGGATTCCCACCAAGTCCGTAGAATCAACGCCATATGAAATATCGGATGGCAGAAAGCCTGAGTTGGGCCATCTCCAGAAATAGGGATGTATAGAACATGTTCTGGTACCGAGTCAGCTTAGAGATAAACTAGACTTCAGGACATTAAAGTGCAAGTTTATTGGATATAGTGAACATTCTAAAAGATATAGGTTCTTTCATGAAACTAAAGGTCTAATCGAAAGTCGTGATGCGACTTTTCTTGAAATTAATCAAGAAAAAGAGCATGAAGTAGAGGAATCAGATCCTTTGATTGTCTTAAAGGACAATGAAGACGACTTGAGCATTAGACAAGAACTTGATGATGATATCGATTATCCAAATGTAGAGAATGAACCTATGGAACATGGTGATCCTTTAGAGGAAGTGGGTGAACCCACACAACCCACGAGTATAATCGGCAACAAGAGACCCAGAACACGGCCCGCATGGATGGAAGATTACCATTTCTATGGATGCGAGGCATCGTGCTACACCGTGGATGAGGATGTCACGGATTGTACAGATCCCATATCCTTTGATGAAGCTATGATTTCATCTGAGTCGGAATTATGGTCGACCGCCATGAGAGATGAGTTGGACTCAATCGAGCGAAACGGTGTTTGGGAATTATGTGATTTGCCAGAAGGTAGGCAATCCATATGATGTAAGTGAGTATTCAAGAAAAAGTATCAAGTTGACGGTACTGTTGACAAATACAAAGCCATATTAGTTGCCAAGGGTTATACTCAGCAGGCTGGAATAGATTTCCAGGAAACCTACTCTCCAGTGGCTAAGTTTGCATCTATTCGGATGATCTTAGCCATAGTCGCATATATGGATTTGGAAATGTTCCAAATGGATGTGAAGACGATCTTCCTTAATGGAGAATTAAGGGAGGAGATTTATATGCGACAACTTGATGGTTCTCAGGTTGAAGGTCAGGAGAAAAAGGTTTACAAGTTAAGAAAGTCATTATATGGCTTAAAGCAGTCTTCACGACAATGTTATCTCAAATTTCATGAGAAAGTTATCCAATTTGGATTTGTTTCAAATAAATTGGATAATTGTGTGTATGTCATGAAGAGTGGGAGCAGGTTTGCAATCATGTCATTGTATGTAGATGACATTCTGCTCGCAGGTAATGACATACAAATGCTTAATGAAATCAAACAGAAATTGAGCAATGAATTTGAAATGAAGGACATGAGCGAAGCATCTTATGTTCTTGGAATTCAAATAACAAGAGACAGGGACTCAAGGATATTGAGCCTTAGTCAGGAAAGATATTTGCATACTGTATTAAGGAGATTTGGAATGCAGAATATCACTCCAGCTCCAACACCACTTGTGATGGGAAAGAGACTCAGTAAGAGTCAGTGTCCCGGAAAAGGGCAGAAACCTTTAAATGTACCATATGCACAAGCGGTGGGAAGTCTAATGTATGCAATGATGTGTACTCGACCTGACTTAGCCTATCCAGTAAGCTTAGTCAGTAGATATCAAAGCAATCCCAGTCCAGCACATTGGGAAGCTGTAAAGAGGATTCTTCGATATCTGAAAGGGATAGTACATCTGAAACTTGTGTATCAAGAAGAATTGCTTGAAGTGGTAGGCTACTCCGATGTCGATTTCGGAGGAGATGTGGATGATAGAAAATCCACATCAGGTTACCTGTTCATGTTTGGTGGTGCAGCCGTTTCTTGGGGTAGCAAGAAACAAGGATGTGTATCTCGACATACACAGGAAGCTGAGTACATTGCATGTAGCATGGCCACTACTCATGCTGTGTGGATCAGGCATAATCTAGAGAACTTAAGCCTCGAATTGGTCAAAGGACCAATTGAAATGTATTGTGACAATCAAGCTGCGATAAGCTTGATTAATAGTGGGGCAAATAGTTCTAAAAGAAAACACATTGAGATCCAATATCACTATATACAAGATATAGTGGCGAAGCAAGAAATCATGGTAACCTACATACCTACCAGTGACATGTTGGCCGATAACCTAACTAAGGGAATAGCTGCAGAAACATACATTAAACATGTTGGTTTAATGGGTCTCAGGAATGTTTGAGTCAAGGAAGAGGTTTCATAAATAATGATCCTCACATGACAAATCTCCATGTATACTACACGAATAGTGGGAGTATATATATTTTGACCACTTGGGTCAAGTGGGAGATGTAGAACGGCCGCCGTGATCGACGTGGTCACGCAACCGCCTCCGGCGGTTGCGGCAAGGCCGGGTCTCACGGAGACCTAACCGTAGGGCGTGGGGAGAGGGCGGACTTCGCGAGGGGGCCTTTCACGCCTTATAAATAACAACCTCCATAGAGAGGAGTCGAACACAGAAGAACAACCCTCGCAAGGGAGCCCTCTCCTCTCCATCTATCTCTCATTCTCTCTCTCGTAGCCATCGAAGGAAGGCATACCTCGTCGTCTATCGCCTTCCATCACCTTTTCCATCTGTAATTTGTAAAAGTCATATCCATTGGACAGAAAGAGATCTCACATCTCATGATGGTTTAGTCATGGTTCTCTCTCTCTCCCCCCTCTAACCCACCTTCGGGCTTAAAAAGAGGAAATGATTTCAGTTCCTCTTTTAGATTGATCCTTCTTAGCATGGATATGCAGCCTTCCATTGCTTGCTAGTCTATGCCCTTGGGCATTGCTTAGTCGATCCTTTTTCTACTTCATGAGATATGCCACTGATCTGATTCTGCTTCCTCCCTTGATGTTCTCAATGAGAAGAGAAGTGATTTTGGGATATCTATGTAATATCTTATTGATGGATAACTCTTGCATCGAGAATGCCTGCTAGAGTAAGGCAAACACTGTTGAGAGAATCTGATGCCATGAAAAGCATGGATTCTTAGATCTTAGAGTTGTAGAGACCTTAAATCTTTAGCACGCTTGATGAACTTGTTGTGGCGCGACTGTCAAACTAAGATTCTGAAGATTCGGGAGTGGGATATGACGCTTTGCATTCCACCACTCCATGGCTTGAGTCTATGCTATCTTCGGTTGACACTGAGATTGGGAATCACAAGATTCACCTCATTCAGAAACAAATTCATACACTTGATCGTACCTCCCAAACTCGAAGCTACTACTAGGGTGAATATGATTCACTATTTTCAACCTTTTTATTTAAAAAACTATGCACCCCTTCGTCTTTGCTATGTTCTTTGTGTATCCTGTGAAGAGAGTTCATAACTTGCACATCAAGGAAACACAGAAAAAATAGCAAATAATTTGCAAATTCAAAGTGTTCATCGTATGAATGCTAGTTTTAACATAACATAAATTTTATGTAAATCAGAAACAATTTCCAAACGTTATTTCAAATATTCTTATGAATATTAGGAAGAGATTAGGTTACCTTTTGAAGCGTGAGTCTCTAAAAGAAAAGACCTCTCGAATGAAGTCCGATTCGAGCAATCTTCTCTAGTAGACACACCGATGAATCACATAGATTTCCACGAACGTTGATGTCTTCTTCTTCTTCTTGAAATTGTCCATGCAAGGATGATCCTAGGCTCCTGATTTTGTGTCACGAAATTGAGTCTTCTTATACGTACGCGAAGCGCAACGAAAAAGACGATCTTCTCTCTCACAAGGCCATACATACGAAGATAAGTAAGAAGCTTGATGGTGGACGTGCCGTTTGGAGAGAGGGCTAGACGCGTTGATGAGAGTCTTCTACTCTCAAGTTTTCTCCCTTAGTATTCAAGGGAACTTCTTTTTTGATGTAACAGAGGGTGAGCTCCCAAGGTGGGAGTCACCGCAAAAATGATTTCATTAGAAATAGATTAGAGTACATTACCGTGAGGCCCAAAAGTTGTAAAGCCCTTTACAATGAGAAACAACATTCTCAGAATAAAACCTCTGGTTGTTGAAGATCCGATCGTTCTGTCCATTCCGGATGGCCCAAAGGACCGCAAACGGTTTAGAACAGTCTTCCGTAGAGTTGTTCCCCACCGCACGAAGCGACCTCGAGAAATCTGTTGCCCCTCCATCTCCACCCAAGGAATATCAATCTCTCTTCAAACATGCGTCGACATCGTGCACTTGAAGAACAGATGTTCAGAGTCCTCAATCTGGCCCTCGCACCTGTCGCATTGAGTATCTTCCAAGCCAAATAGCCGCCCCCTCCTTCCCTTGTCACACAAGCGTTCCCTTCTCACGCACCAAAGGAAGACCTTAACTCCACGGAATCTTAGCTGCCCAAACCACCTTCATGTCCTGGCATAGCTCCACATCATGTACCTCTGCCACTCTCCTCAGTTCCTCGTAAACTTTCTTGGTTGAGAACCTCCCACTCAAAATGATCTGCAGTCTGAGCGAAGTCTCCCGGCGCCGGAATCTTTGCTTGCAATCTCAAGAAATCCTCCAAACAATGGTATGAAAGATCTGACATAAAGACCAATGACCACATTCCCGATTCCGCCAACTGCCAAAGGGACTCTCCTTCGACGCAGTCAAAGCAAACAATCTCGGAAATCTTCCATCAAGTGCTCCCTCGCCTGTCCCATCATCAAAGCCAGAATCTGAACACGTGGCCATCCCTCCACCTTCGGGTGGAGCCGAGGAGTGAGCACAGGTAAGACCTCACGTATTCTAGTCCACAACGGTGACTCAAACCGCACCCTCTCAGCCACCAACTCGCCCCTAAGCCATAGATTTTCCTCACCAATTAGAACTTAGAAGCCAAATAAAAATCTCGATTTTTAAAGGCTATTGGAGGCTGATTTCTTCAGCTTATTAGTTTGCTCGACAAATGCAAGATAACTGTTCTTGCAAAGATTTAAAGGTTACTGTCATTTCATGGACACTTCTCTGTTGCCTATTGCCCCAACATGTAGACTATGCCGAACATCCTGTCAATGTCTTTCCCTCTGCTTTATGAAACAGTGGTTTCGTTTATGTGGTTGCTGTTAATGTGTTGCTTGGCAATTAACCTGTCTTAAGTTTATGCTCCACTCAATGGTCCAATTGTTCATGTGAGTCCACGTCTCAAATTCCAATCTCCCATAGGAGTACCAATTACCTTCATCATTCATCTTAAGGTGATCCCATGCAATTAATTGGCTGCAAATGTAGTACAGCTATTTTATCCCTTTAACAGGTGACTCGGTTCTTCGGACAAAACAAATATATGTTTAATCTTCCCTTGTTTCCAAACCCCCACTCTATTGGCCCTGCTCCCTGTTCCTGTTCTCAATGCCTGTCGGCCATGTTCAGGCCATTTGGGGCTCTGTGTTACGTTGGAATGCTGTGCAGCTGTGCCACCAATATGACCTTTGCCTCAAAGAAAGGTGCCCATCTTTTCATTTTGTTGGTCCTAGCGTATGTGAATAAGATAATTGTGATGGTCAAAGATCTAGCGGATGCTGAAAGCAACCATCTTAGGAAGTCTCCCGCCGTTATTCAACATGGTTGCTACATCCTTGAGGATGGACGACAACATCAAAAGTGTGATGGACCTACCTGCACAACTTGTGATTGAACAAGACATCTCAAAGCAAAGATCGAAAGTCGAGATCTTTGAGATTGAGGAGGAATAAGAAGCTAATGTGGTGCATGCAAAGAAAAGATTATGACATTCGAATGCGAATTTCAAAGGAAAAAATAAGAAAAACCCACGTGGCTCATGCTACGGTTGCGGTAAATATGGCCATTTCAAGGTCAATTACCCCAACAATAAGAAGCCACGAAATTCTAAAATGCCTGAAAATAAATGTAAGAAGAAAATGGAATTCGTGGCTGTCGTAGAGTGCAACTCTGCGGTCACAGACTGTGACGGGTGGTGGATTGACTCTGGTGCAACCCACTATATTGCCAAGACAAAGGAGGGACTTGTGAACTTCAAGGAGCTGAAGAACGGTAAACAAATGATCTTTATGGGGAACAACACCTATTTGGATGTTGAAGGTGTTGGGACATACAAGCTTGACCTGGGCGATAGTATAATGGTACTTTAGGATGTACTATTCGCTCTAGGAATACATCCGAACCTCGCATCTGTTCCGGTTCTGCTCACGAAAGACTTTGAAATTCGTTTTTATAATAAGCGTGTATCTATAGGAAAGAATAAGAATGTCTATGCTATGGGAAAATTTGTACCCGAGCTTGACCTGTCTTGTCTTCCTGTAATAAGTTCTAGTGAATCAATGAATGTGGTTTCTGACTACTCTCCGTGTTATTTATCAGATTTTGATTTTGGCATATGAGACTGGGTCATCCAGGAAATTCTAAAATGGATCAAATGATCAAATATGATCTTCTACCTAAAATTACATGTGCAAGGACATTGCCATGTAAAATGACGAGACTGTGAGCATTGCCTGACCTGTAAAATGACGAGAAAGCCATCTCGACAGAAATTCGGTAGGCTTGATCCATTTAGATATACGTGGACCATTAATTGTCAGTACACATATAAACAGTGCATACTTCATAACATTAATTGATGACTATTCTAAGTTCTCTTATGTCTATATCTTAGGAAGAAAGCAGAAGCTTTTGAAACATTTAAGAGATATAAGACATAATTAGAGAAAAAATTGGGAAAACCAATTAAGACCCTTAGGACTGATAGAGGTGGAAAATATACCTCAAAGGAGTTTGAGGAGTACTGCATTCAAGCTGGCATTTGTAGGCAGAGTACAATGCCTTATACACCACAACAAAATGGTGTAGCTGAAAGAAAGAGTAGAACTTTGATGAATGTAGTTAGGTGTATCTTGTCACACTCAGGTCTCTCAAAGAAATTTTGAGGAGAAGCTGTGTTGATCGCTAACTACATACAGAATCAGATTTCCACCAAGTCCGTAGAACTAATGCCATATGAAATTGGGAAGGCAGGAAACCCGAGTTGGGTCATCTCCGGAAATGGAGATGTGTTGCATATGTCTTGGTACCAAGTCAGCTTAGAGACAAGCTAGACTTCAAGATATTAAAGTGCAAATTTGTTGGATATAGTGAACAATCTAAAGGATATAGGTTCTTCCACGAAATTAAAGGTCTGATCAAAAGTCGTGATGCAACTTTCCTTGAAATTCATCAAGAAAAGGAGCAACAAGTAGAGGAATCATATCCTTTGATTGTCCTACAAGACAATGAAGACGACTTGAAGATAAGACAAGAGTTAGTAGATGATACTGATCATCCATATATAAAGAATGAACTTATAGTTAATGATGATCCTTTAGAGGAAGTGGGTGAACCCACACCATGGAAGGTCATATCAATATCGATATCGTTTCGATATCGTGTCGATACGTTATTTTGACAATATATCGCCCATATCGACGTATTTTTGTGAAGGAAATGCCTGAAAAGGAAGATATATCGCCATATCAATATTGATATAGGGTCTCATCTCGATACCGATATATCGCTGATATATCGTGATATTTCCTTCCATGACCCACACAACCCATGAATATAATCCGCAATAAGAGACCCAGAACACGACCCACATGGATGGAAGATTATCGTTTCTATGGATGCAAGGTGTCATGTTACACCGTAGACGAGGATGTAGCTTGTACAGATCCCATATCCTTTAACGAAGTAATGGCTTCGAATGAGTCAGAATCATGGACGACCGTCATGAGGGATGAGTTGGACTCAATCGAGCGAAATGGTGTATGAGAGTTATGTAATTTGCCAGAAGGTCGGCAATCCATAAGATGCATGTGAGTATTCAAGAAAAAGTACCCAATTGATGGTGCTGTTGATAAATATAAAGCAAGATTAGTTGCCAAGGATTATACTCAACAAGCTGATCTTAGCTATAGTCACATATATGAATTTGGAATTATTCCAAATGGATGTGAAGATGACATTTCTTAATGGAGAATCAAGAGAAGATATTTATATGCGATAACCTGATGGTTTTTAGATTGAAGGTCAGGAGAAAAGGGTTTATAAGTTAAGAAAGTCATTATATGACTCGAAACCGTCTTCACGACAATGATATCCTAAGTTTTATGAGAAAATTATCCAATTTGGATTTGTTGTAAATAAGTTGGATAATTCTGTATATGTCATGAGGGAGCAAGTTTGCTATCATATCACTATATGTAGATGACATTCTACTCGCAGGTAATGACATAGGGATGCTCAATGAAATTTTAAAGAAATTAAGCAATGAATTTGAGATGAAGAACATGTGCGGAGCATCCAAGAGACAGAGATTCAAGGATATTGAGTCTTAGTCAAGAAAAGTATTTGCATACTATATCGAGGAGATTTGGAATGCAGAATAGCACTCCAGCTCCTACACCGATTGTGCTTGGAAAGAGACTCAGTAAGAGTCAATGTCCTGGAAAAGTGCAGAAATCTTTAGAAGTTCCATATGCACAAGCGGTGGGTAGCTTGGTGTATGCAATGATGTGCACTCAACCTAACTTGGCTTATCCAGTTAGCATAGTCAGTAGATATCAAAGTAATCCCGGACTAGTACATTGGGAAGCTGTAAAGAGGATTCTTCGATATATGAAAGGTACTGTGCATCTGAAACTGGTGAATCAAGCTGAATCACTTGAGGTAGTAGGATACTCTGATGCAGATTTCGGGAGGATGTGGATGATAGAAAATCTACATTAGGTTACATTTTCATGTTTGGTAGAGCATCCGTTTCTTGGGGTAGCAAGAAACAAGGATGTGTATCCAGACATACACATGAAGCAGAATACATTCCATGTAGCATGACCACCACTCATGCAGTTTGGATTAAACGCTTTCTGGAAAACTTAAGCCTGGAATTGGTCGAAGGACAAATTGAAATGTATTGTGATAATCAAGCTACAATAAGCTTGATTAACAGTGGGGCTAATAGTTCTAAATGAAAGCACATTGAAATCCAATATCACTATATACAAGATATATTGGCGAAACATGAAATCACGATAACCTGTATACGTACAAGTGATAAGTTAGCCGATTCCCTAACCAAGGCAATAGTAACTAGCACCTACATAAAACATGTTGGTTTAATGAGACACAAGAATGCATGAGTCAAGGAAGAGGTCTTCATGAATAATGAACCTCAATATTGAGATCTCCATACACAACACGAATAGTGGAAGTGTGATACTTGACCACTGCGGTCAAGTGGGAGATGAAGAACAAGTCCAATAACCACGTAGTCAAGAACCGTCGCCGACCGTTATGGAGCCGGCGGTTGCGCAAGATTGGATCTCACGACGAGCTTAACCACCTGGGTGTGGAGGATGGGGGCGGACGATGCGAGGGCTTACACCCTATATAAGCCTCCCATAGGAAGGGGACAAGTATCAACAACGGGACCTCGCCATCGGGAGCCCCCTTCTCACATCTCTCTTCCATTCCTTCGCTCAGTTATCTCTTAAGGAAGGAAGACGACGACTTACCTCATTTCTTCATTCAGCAGAGGGAATAACTGTGTTTTATTCTTTGCGAGTGGAGGGAAGTTTCTAATCCATGAGAGAGGTAGGAGTGGAAGGAACTTGTGTCTGCTACAGTTTGCTGCTTGTGTTTCATTTTTGTCAACATGCACTCAAGCAAGGTAGGAAATATGGTATCGATATTGTATCGGTTCGTCCAAAAAAGGATATATCGGGATATATGGTCGATATAGCGACGATATCGGTGGAAGTGTTGGAAATGGCTCAAAAAGCTATTTTTACCATTTTTTTCAGAAATTAGGATCATCTAAAATATTAAAACAACTAATAACCTACAAATACGTACTTATATCACACATATCTATCATTTATACCCTATCTGTTAATATCGATTGCTGACTTATAGATTTTGGAAATGGATTTAATTCAAGTTCTTGTAACATTAAATAACTTACAAATATATACTTAGATTTAGATGACACATATAGATTATCTATGACCCTTATATCGCACATATCATTCATATTGAACATATCGTTGTTAATGTTGATTGGTGATTAATAAACATTTGAATTGGAATCAAACTAAGTTAAGCACACTTAGAACATCTGTTTTGTTCATGAAAGACAGTGAATGGCATTGAGATGAATCATTTGATTCAAAAAATGTACATAATGATTAATGAGAAAATGTTTCTTTGTTATAAAGATTTATCTATTCACAAAAATAAATGAAAAAATGTAAATTAATGCAATATTGTAAAAAGATTACATAGTCACGAGGGGTATAGAACCAAGAGTTCCGTAGAGGACAAGGTAAGAAATATCGATATCGATATTGTATTGGCCCGCCTGGTCGAAAATGACATAAAAAGTGATTTTTCATGAGTTAAGATCATCCTACTTATTAAAACAATAAATAACATACAAATACACATATATATATACAAGAATGTTGTGTATTTAGCACACTAATACACATTATATCCAAAAATAGGCGACTGTTAATGCTGAAAAATTGATAGCTGAGCTGAGTGCTGAGATGTATTCTGCACATGTGATTCTAACTTGATCAACATTGGACTTGTTTTCATCTCTATTGCCAAAGAGGGCGAAACCGTCGTATGCATCCCCTTGTAGCACCATATCCTACCAGACATGGGTCTCGCTGCCTGGTCAGCGAGCCTGGGGTGGTCAAGGGAGAGCATGTGAGCTCCCCCTGTGGGAGCGTGGGGGCAACGCCCCCGACCCAAAATAAAAAATATATATAATTAATGATATATTTTAATATTAGGAGTAGCGAAATAAGTGAAATCAAGCGTACAAGGGTAATATAATTGATATATATATATATATATATATATCGACGAAATATCAGCGATATTGGTCAATATCTGAGAAATTTTGTACTGAAACCATTCAATTTCGAGCGATATACCTCGATATGACGATATATCACCGATATCTCACGGGATATCCACCGATATCCTGGAAAAGGATATCTATATGAATATCGGTACCTACTTCTCATCGATACCGATATATCATGATATTGCCGACTATGCACTCAAGAACCTAACAAGCTTCCTCATGCTTTTCCCTAATTGCACCTTTTTGATTGTTTTTGCTGTTAAAATGTTCTGAGCAATTTGATAAGTGGCAGTAAATGATCAGTCGGAGGGAACTTCAGATTTTCGTTAGGGTAGTTTTTCACTTCCACGTGTTAACGTGGCCTCAAATATCGATTTTGATGTTGTTTCACAGAAATATGAAGATGAAAATTTTGAAAAAAAGCCCTGGTAATATGACAGGAAGCCGCGGAGATGACTTAAGAAGCGATTTTGTATTTCAGAATTAACTTTTTTAATACCATCAATACCGGCCACTTATCTCAGGTTATTGAAATTCTATCCCAGGATAAGTTGTCACATCATGATTAGATCACTTATGTCCTTGTCTATAAATTCTTAGCCTATATAAATTCTTAGCCCTATCTCTCAAATCATTTGAAAACATCATTCCTAATTCTTCATCAGCGTTGTAGGTTATCGAGATGAGAGGGGATATGTTGGATTCCAGTCAGGCTACACAAACTGAGAGTTGTCTAAGATACCAGTTTATAAGACCAAGGCAAGGGAATGGATCCTTTCCTTGACAGGTTAAAAAAATGAGGTTGGATTGTTAGAGCAAAACTCTTCGTTCGTATTCCACATAGCCCTAGGGTCTCTTATATAGAGAGAAAACCCTTGGGTAAATTACATAGATAGACATGAAGAAAATAAGAAATACGTAACGGTACATCATGACATAACATAAACCTCTACACTCCCCCTCAAGATGGAGCATAGATATCTATCATGCTCAGCTTGGAAGAATATTTCTGGAAAGGTCCTCTGAGCAACAACTTGATAAATATATCAGCAGTCTGGTCCTCGGAATTGACATGTGACGTGGAAATAAAGCCCTTCTGGATCATGTCTCTAGTGTAATGACAATGTACCTCGATATGCTTCGTTCTTTCGTGAAACGCTGGATTATTGGCAGTGAACAACGCTGCTTGATTGTCACACTGAAGCTGCATAGGTAAAGAGACATTCACATTCAAGTCTTCCAAGACTGCTCGAACCCACATCATTTCTGTGCTTGCTTGTGCCATGGCCCTATATTCAGATTCATCACTAGATCTTGCCACAACAGTTTGTTTCTTGCTTTTCCAAGAAGCCAGAGAGCTTCCTATAAAGATAGCAAACGCTGAAGTAGACTTACGATCCTTTGGGCACCTTGCATAGTCTGCGTCTGCACAAGCGGAAATGGACAAATCTGTGTTCTTTCTAAATAGCAAACATGAGCCTGGAGAAGATTTCAGGTATCTCAGTATCATGTATAATGCTTCCATATGGACTTGCCTAGGCTGCTCCATAAATTGACTCACACGACTTACAACAAAAGCAATATCAAGTCTAGTTATGGTGATGTACAAAAGCTTACCCACCATCTCTCTGTATCTTCTTTTGTCCACCTCTTCAGTATCATTGTCATACAGTTTCATACCTGGGTCCATAGGAGTGCTCGATGGTCTGCACCCAATCATTCCTGTTTCAACAAGCAAGTCTGTAACATATTTCCTTTGGGTCATCACCATCCCTTGTGCATTTCTTGCAAATTCTATCCCCAGAAAGTATCGTATGGTACCCAGATCCTTCGTAACAAACTGACTGTCCAAGAGGGCTTTAGTCATCTTGACTCCCTGAGCATCATCTCCTGTAACCAGAATATCATCAACATATATCATGACAACAACTGTACCTCTGAGAGTCTTTTGAATAAACAACGAATGGTCCGCATTTGATCTCTTGAACCCCTGTCGTTCGATCAGCTGATAGAGCTTTTGGAACCATGCCCTTGGATTCTGTTTAAGTCCATAAATCGCCTTATGAAGTCTACACACCATGTGAGTCTCCCCCTCAGCAGTAAAACCTGGTGGCTGCTGCATGTAGACTTCCTTTTGTAGATCTCCATACATAAACGCATTCTTGACATCAAGCTGAAAAATGGGCCAGTCTCGTACCACAGCTACGGATAAAAGGATGCGAAGCGTCGAGTGTCAAGCCACTGGTGAAAATGTGTCCAAGTAGTCGACACCATATGTTTGGGTAAAGCCGTGTGCAACAAGTCTTGCCTTGTATCGATCAAGGCGGCCATCTGCATGATATTTAACTGTGAACACCCATTTGCAACTAACCACAGACGCACCTGATGGAATAGGAACCAGTGTCCAAGTCCCTCTAGACTGTAAAGCATGCATCTCTTCCTCCATAGCCAACTTCCAGCATTCAATCTTCATGGCCTCCTGATATGTCCGTGGTATCTCTACTGAAGACACAGCTGCTGCAAACCTCTGGAAATCACCACTAAGACGATGAAAGGATACCTGAGACGCAAGAGGATAGGACACACATTTCCTCTTCGGCCTTCGAAGTGCAATAGGAATATCAATATCATTATCCACTGTACTGACTGGCGGATCCACCTCCTGTAGCAAAGATTCCTGCACCGGTACGTTATCTAACCCATCATTAGTAGCCGTATCGGAACATACCTGAGGCGTGGTGGATGGTTGACTTGCAGCTTGAGCAGGACCCGATCGTCGTGTGTAGAACTTAGGGAATGGTGGAATGGGGTGATATTGAGGTAGTGGTGGTGGTGGTGGTGGTGGTGATGGCGGAGTGGATTCAGGTTGACCCAGATTTGGAGTTAGAGGAACATAGACATGATTATCTGAAGGCGTGGAAGAAGAAATCAATCTATCACCTGCTGGGGAGAAGTACATAACAGGCTCAAAAAATGTAACATCTGCACTAACATTGTACTTGTCATTGATAGGATCATAACATCGATAGCCCTTCTGTGTCCTCGAGTAACCTACAAAGACACACTTAACAGCTCTAAGAGAGAGCTTGTCAAGTCCTGGAGACAAGCGGTGAACAAAGGCAACTGTACCAAAGACTCGAGGTGTAAGTGAAATAAGTCCTTATCCGGAAAGAGAACAGAAATTGGAGGTTTCTCCCCAAGAACCGAAGAAGGCATACGATTGACCAGATAGCATGCTGTAAGTATAGCATCTCCCCAAAAAGCTAATGGCGCACAACTCTGAATAAGTAATGTTCGCGCAATATCAAGAAAATGACGATGTTTCCTTTTGACGACACCATTTTGTTGTGATGTGTAAGCGCAAGAAGTTTGGTGAATAATGCCTTTAGAGGAAAGGAACTGAGAAAGAGAACGAGTACAGAATTCCAACGCATTATCTGTGCGCACATATTTACCACTAGAAGAAAAAACATTCTGCACTTCATTGATAAGATTCTTGATAACACTTCCTGCTTCAGATTTATTCTTAAGTAGAAAAGTCCAAGAGACACGAGAAAAATCATCAACCACAACCAGATAAAACCTGTGTCCCTGATGATCAGGGACACGACTAGGACCCCAAATATCTATATAAAATAACTCAAACGAGGAGCTACTGCTCCGACTCTGACGACTTGGGAAGCTAGAACGATGGTGCTTCCCTAACTGACAAGCTTCGCAACGAAATGATGAATTGGGAGAGATCTGAGGCAGGAGGTGACGCATTTTCTGGAGGGGAAGGTGACCAAATCGAAGATGCCACGTATGCGGAGAAACCGATCCCTGTGAGTGAAGAGAGACGCTGGCAAAGGAATTCCGGACCAAATGATATAAGCCATTATGCTCAGAGCCACGGTCAATCACCCTGCCCATTAGTATGTCCTGAAAAATAGGAGATGATGGGTCAAATATAGCACGACAATGCAAGTCTTTTGTAATCTGACTAATTGATAATAAATTCATGGAAAACTCAGGTGCATGTAGAACATTCTGTAAGTGCATGAAGGGTGTCAAAGAGATCTCCCCCTGTCCAACAATAGGGGAATGAGTGCCATCAGCTATAAGCACAGAGCGACCTGAAGAGATGTCCCTGTAGGACTCAAGTTTGTCTCTGTCACGACAAAGATGATGGGTGGCTCCAGAATCGACAATCCAACCAGATAGATCATGGAACGGACGAACGACAATAGTACTACCTGAGGTACTGGCAGCAACAGAGGTACTGGCTGATGCAGATGCTGCAACATCTGAGGTACTCGCAGCATCCGATGGTGACTGTGGCATAATGTCACGAAGCCTCGCCACAAGCTCCTCGAACCTGTGATCTGGAGTAGACGCTGAAGAAGGCTGAACACAGTGTTCACGAAAGCGGTCTGTGCGGCCGCATATGCGGCCGCATATGCGTATGCGGTGCCTTCAGCGCACCGCTTTCATGAAGCCCTGTATTATGCGGCCTGTGCGCTTATGCGGGCCGCATATGCGGGCTATGCGGCCGCCTATGCGGTCTGTGCGGCCGCATACACATTTTTTTATTTTTTATTTATTATTTATTTTTTTTATTTTTGCCACGTTTTTATTGTTTTATTTGTGCCACGTTTTTCCTTGCTTTTGCATGTATGCCAACCAAGCATCCATGACCATTTAAATCCATCATCAAAGTAGTTGTGCTGCGAGATTGGAGTAAACACGCGGGGAAGAAAAAGAATAATGTGCCAATAATTTAGCAAACTAATTTAGTCAATTAATAGTTATAATGAATGCAATATATTATATGTAAAGTTTGGCACTTTTGATGGATGATCAGTTATAAATATAGCGGCATAGATAAATGACAATAAATTCAACAATTGAGGTATTTTGTATGCTAACTTTTCTATTTTGTTGATTGTTGTCAATTATTTTGTGTACTAACCATTCTATTGAAGTATTGATATTTGATTGATAGAGATTGTTTTGAATTCTATATGAAAGTTATTTTTCTTAGATCTTCTGTTGGACCACAATTATACATAAATTTAGTTCTCTTGTAGTCACTTTTACATATATATATATTTTTATTTTTCAATAAAAAATTAGGAAACCGCGTAGAACCGCATATGCCCCCGCATACCGCTTAATCGCTATTCGGTGACCTGTCCGAACGCATACGCATACCGCTTTCCTGAACCTTGGCTGAACATGTTCAGCTACACGTGCCGAAGCTGGAAACCCATGCTTGGAATAGCATGAGTGACCAGTGCGATGACAATACGAGCACGTCCTTGGAATACGACCCCCACGACCACGTGTACCACGGCCACGAAAAGAAGACGAACCACCTCTCCCACGTGATACTGCCATTGCCGAAGGAGGTGGAGTAGATGTACTGGACGAAACAGGGATACGACTGAGCCTCCTGTAGACTTCCTCCATAGGAGGAATAGTAGCATCAGCAAGGATCTGAGAGCGGGCGGCCTCGTACTCAGGATCGAGAGCTGCAAGTAATACTCCCACCATGGTAGCATTGCGGAAAGTCTTCTGTTGCTCAGGAGTGGCTGTGAGCGGGATGGTACTGTATAATTTCTCGAACATCCCTCGCAGTGACATGTACAGAGAATGAAGTGGCCGTCCATTTTGTTTCATCGTGAAAATATCATGCTGCAGCTGCAATATCTTAGTCTCGTTCCGCACCTGAGAATATGTAGTAGCAAGAATATCCCACATCGCCTTGGCGGTGGGCTGATGGAGGACGTCATTGGCAATCTCCATCGAAAGCGTCCCTGATAGCCAGACCTTGGCATATGCATCATCAGCCTCCTAGGAGGCATATATCCCCGTCTTCTTTGTCGGTTCATCTTCGGTAAGAATGTGCTTCTTACCACCTGACTTCATTAAACTCATGAACTGCATCGACCAGAGTTCATAGTTTGTCCCGTCCATTTTGACTATTGACGCCGAACCCTTAAAGACACCTATGGAGGGCATATCAACCTTTTGTTCTGACATATCGCCGGAGAAGAAGACTTAGGGATGATAGACAAAAGAACTGGTGTCTACAAAGACCCGTTTGGATTCAAGTGCATATGTAGACTTTATGCACTTGAACCCATGTATGAATCGGCGCCGACCGGAGAAGAAGTCGGGAGAAGAGCTTCGTCGGTGGTTGGAGAAGACGGAAGAACTGCGAGCGGCGGCGTGTAGCGGCGGTGGGTGAGGACGGCGGCGGGGGGATGCCCTCGGCGGCGGGAGGAGGGTCAGCGGCGGGAGGCTGGGGCCTCGGCTGCTAGGGTGGGCGGCGACCGAAGGGGGGCGGGTGGGGGGGGAGTGGAGAAGAAACCCTAGATTAGGGTTTTGGCTCTGATACCATGTTAGAGCAAAACTCTTCGTTCGTATTCCACATAGCCCTAGGGTCTCTTATATAGAGAGAAAACCCTTGGGTAAATTACATAGATAGACATGAAAAAAATAAGAAATACGTAACGGTACATCATGACATAACGTAAACCTCTACATGGATAAAGTGATTTGCACCACAATTGGCTTTAAGATAAGGTTTAAAAACAACAGCTGTGGTTTGACATGTTCTTAATTGCAAAATTTTTATAACTTAAATCAAATTGAAATTAGAGTATTTCAAGACCTGTTTGTAGCATGCATCTATGACGGATAAAGTAACATTTTCTTCTATTTATTTGTGGTCATGTCTGAACTTTTAAACAGGTACAATCTTGAGTTTTGGTTTATGCCTTTATCTGGTGATGAAGACGAGCAGACTATTGCAGAGGGTCATACATATTTCATTCTTTGCATCTGTGTAACTAGCACAAGATTTTCACTGCTTGCAGAGGTTTTTCTTGATAACATAGTAATCTGGTTCTGGAGAAAACTTGGCCATTCTAGAAACTGCTTGCTAGAGGTTGTGTTCTTCTGTAATTGCGCTTCTAACCACTGGCTTTGTTCTAATGTTATCAGGTTGCATCTGCGTCCGAACAGGGTGCGACATTTTTGCATTGGATACACTGAAGGAGCGTTACATGCTTTTGTTAATTTTTTACGACATATTTTTTTACCCATGCAATTTCAGCACGTATTGTGGCAATGCCTCTTGACCGGAGAAAAAAAAAATACTTCTTAGATACTTTAATATAAATTTGAGATGATCTTGATGGAGAAGTCAAGTGATAACAGTTGGAGATTTATATACTTCTTTCACATACGGCCTTTTGCTGGTTCAGTACAGTCTGGTGAATGTGAAGTGGTGAGGCTGTATAAGCAAAATTTTCTTTCCTTTTCATTGTTTTTCTACCGTTCTTTTTGAACCACTGCACGATTCATTCCTAATTGAATATATGTTATACGGTCATTGGTTATATACTTGTATGGTATATAATGCCACTGGTGAAAGACAATTTTTCCAGAAGGAAGGTAAGCAATTGAATTTTGTCAAGCTTTGTTGCGATCTCATTGGTCCTTCTCAATTTTGTAATTTTAATTTGGTGCAGTCTTTCTTTCTGCTTATACACCAGCTGCCAGGAAAGCCTCGCTCCCTTGCATCCATCCTCACCGTCACCTTCTTCTCAACGACGCACCCCAGCATGTCGCAGCTTGAAGGGGGAGAAATGAAAGCTTGCTAAGTTCTGTGTACAATAGATATTAGGAGGCCGCGGCTAGGTGTGAAATTGCTTGGAGGAGCTGTGAGTAGAGACAAAGACTTTATTGAAGAATTGGCTATGACGAGGGCTACCAAGGCTGTTGACCTAATGCATTTACTTCCTCAGCTGGATGATCCACAAAGTGAGCTACTTCTTTTACATTCTTGTATGGGTACTGCCAAGCTTATGTTTGGCTTACGGACATGTCAACCAACATACATGAAACGGGCCGCTGCATGGTTTGATAAAGGATTACGTGGAGCTATTGAGGATATTGTGGTGTTTGGAGGTCCTTTCTTTGATGACCTTCAATGGAGAGTGGCGTCGCTACCCATCCGGCTCGGCGGTTTAGGTCTTTATTCAGCTATTGAGGCTTCTTCATATGCTTTTGTGGCCTCCAGAGCTCAATCATGGATGCTCCAAGACCACATGCTACGAGACAGCGGGATACATGGTATGGATTCTGATTTCCTTAATGCTTTGGAAGGCCTACGTGTCGCACTCCCATCTATTGATCTTACACATTTTGCTAGTAAGGATACCGTCCCTCCTAAAGCCCAAAATGCTTTGGCGAATTCTTTTTTTAGCAAAATCGTAAAAGATATGGAAGCTGAGTTTGACATGTCTGCTAGGAAAAAAGCAATTTTCCATTGTTTACAAGCTGAACATGCCCAAGATTTCCTACTTGCCATTCCTATTGAGGGGCTTGGATTGCATATGTCACCCATTGAATATCGTAGTATTCTCAAGTACCGCCTCATGATTCCCCTTTTTCCACCAGATGAGGCTTGTCCAGTATGCCACAAATCTTGCTTGGATGCTTTTGGGGACCATGCCGTTCATTGTCGCGAGCTTCCAGGTTTTAAATACAGACATGATCTTGTCAGAGATGTTCTATTTGATATACTCAGACGTGCAGGTGTTGCTTCAAAAAAAGAAGCACCGGTGAATTTCTTAACTGATCCATAAGAGGGGAGATCGGCACTTAGACCAGCAGATGTTTTGATATTTGGATGGGTTGGAGGAAAGCATGCATGTGTTGATTTGACTGGAGTGTCTCCATTGGTGGGTCCGATAAAGAGTGATTTTGTTGCGGGATGCGCTGCACAAAAAGCTGCATTAGCTAAAGTGACTAAGCATGAGAAGGCCTGCATTGACAATCAACACGTATTCATCCCATTTGGTTTTGATACATTTGAGTTCTTGGCAAGTGAAGCAGTGGAGCTCCTTAAGAGGGTTCAAAAAATCATGCATAGCAATGTTATGGTTCCCAAGTCTATGAATGTTGTATTTCGAAGAATTGGATTTGCCATTCAAAAGGGATTGGCGGCGCAGCTTGTTGCCCGTCTTCCATCAATTTCTATGTAACTTTTAAAGAATCAATCATATCCGATATTTACTCACTGCAACTCCTTGTGCAGCTATCAGAAATTCTGACATGTTATTCCCTACCCGCCTGATGCAAATAATGATTTTTCCTGAAAATCAAATGTTATGAATTGCTGGTAAACTATTACATCTGACTAATGTGATGAACCGTATGCTTATCTAAAAATTTAAATATTTTATTATGGATATCAATTTCCACTGTTACATTAATTCTTTTCTTGATTTGTATTGTCATTATATATTTGCTAAAAGTTAGAGATATTCAATCTACATATTATCACTTATTTTAATTATTTATATCCTTAGAAAATTTGATTAGATGTTCATAATAAGTTCGAAAAAGGTGGAGGATCGAATCTTTTATATTTATAAACAATTAAGTATTTTAAGAATAAACTGAAACATGAGTCTTATAACTTAAGAATAAAAAGAAGGAAAAATTAAAGAAAAATACATGGAATTTAACCTTTGTAAATTTTACATCAGAAATAATTTAGCATGAAGTAATGTATCGTCTTAGTGAACAAAAGTTGCAACACATAATCTTGATGTAGAGAATGGTATATCTATATTTTAGATATATATTGTATTATATGTTTCAGGTGTTAACTCAATGATCTGATTACTGTTCGAGGTAAAAAATCACAAACATATCCTTGTAACAAGTAGTCAATACATATATCTCTACGATTTAAAACATCTTACCGTATAACTTCGCGTTATAATTTCATGTCAGAGTTGGATTCAATGTAGAACTTGAAAAAATATCATCGTCTGTGAAATGTTCGCCCGTAAGTATTGTCACGTTAGAATCTATTTTAAAATAATTATTAAAATATTTATAATTAATTAAACAACCATCAAATCATAATTTTTTCAAGTCATCGTTTTTTTTGCACAAGCAGAAGCTTAATAGATAGAAGAAGAGTTAGGGGCCTCCGCCGTCCCCTGAGTGGTAGCAGTCGCAAAAATATACAAAAAAATCTGGGGTCTGACCCTGATACCCCAACAGATCTGGGGGAAGCAAAACAAAAAAAGCCCCAAAACAAAAAAGAACAAGGTGCAGAAGAAGGTCAGCTTGAACGGAGCGCCGCCATGGACCCATATCAGCCCTTCTTTTTTTTTTTTCACTGCTAGAACTTGGTTACAGGTTCATTGAGCTCACTTTGTTGGGGAGTCCTAAAAAGCACAAACGGAGCATCATGAAATCTGAAAGAAAAACTCCAGCTAAGTTAAAAATGGTATTCTCCGGTTGGGAAATATCATCCCAACATCTCTCATGCCACATGAAATCAAGATCAGTGAGGTTAATAGGAGCCCAGGTCGGGCATAGATTCATATTAGCCAGCTGGTAGGAACAGAAAAGCGAGTAGAGATTATGAATCCATTGCAGTGCATTAGCATTAATCATGCAACCCTTTCTCCTGAGTGTTTTTTTGGAAATGAGTTTTCTTTTAAGAAATGGCAGACTCTAGGTTGTATTGCATAACAGAAATTGCATGGTGTATAGAAAACTATACACTTGATGATGGTCCACCTACATGGGTGTGAAAGTGAGTCCACTTCCTATGAGACCTTTTGGGCAAAATCTTTAAAGCACTTATGAAAATCTAGGTAGGCGCATTACTATAACATGTTAAAATAACATGAATAACAAGATTAGAAGATGTAATGCGAGATATAAATCAATGGTTCCAAAAATAAAGGATTGATTAATAGGAATTATAATTTCACTAATCCTTAGAAATTATATTCATACTCTCTATGCCTTGATTCATAGTCGATAAGACATCAAGTTTTATGCATTATATTTTCATGCTCCTTCAAAGTCTTCTCTCCTTTTAGAGAGTCTTCTTTGCATAGCCATCTTCGAGAATTTCATCCCTATGTAGTCGCTCTTCATTTTTTATTTCCTTTTGGAATTGTAGGATGAAAGAATAGTTTAAAAAAGTATTTGAAATAGTGGGGGACCATTAATAATTTTGTGATGCATTTCAATACATATTCTATTTCATAATAACATAAAATTAAATGTTAATGTATCTTATTTAATCAACACTTTTACAAATTCATTGGGCATGTGTTTATTAGCTCCAATGGCAATATTGGATTTGTATTCTCAATTTCTTTACATCTGTGCACTGGATTTAAATTTTCTTACTACATCCAAAGTGGTATTTACATTCAACTCCATTTCTTTTCTTTTTAAAATGAGTTTCTGTCCAAATTTTAAAATTATCATTACCGTGTGCCATACTTTTTCTTTTGGAAGATGTTAGCACACATTTATCATCCACTTTTATTATCATATCAATATGATAATTGAATCAGTTGCTTTTGTTAGGAGTTATACCTTTACATTTACTTTTCATTGGTCCGAATATCGAGTGAGTTGTTTACCGGCCAAGTAAAAATAATTATTTTATATTGTTTACAATATTTGAAACCGTCAATGACTTAGTGTAAAATTATTCTCACGTCATAAGTTTAATAGTGTAATATTATTCTCGCATTATAAGTTTTAATCATTGTATCGATATTTGGGTTCAAGTATAAATAATGGTTTGCTTGTGGAGATCACCCAACCATTTCCTCATGTTCCTCTTCAAAATTTTTGAATGAGTGATGGATATGTGCTTCAACATGCTTAATCTTCCTTTTTTTGAGCAAAAATCTTAGCCTAATTAAGTGCATTTACTTAATTTCAAGCGTAAAATCCAATTTATTAATTTTATTTGCATTACATACAAAATCTATTAAAAAGTTGCATAAAACATTCATTGATATCCTAATTTTAACTTCAATTAAAGTCCTACTTTGTTAGTTTGTCAAATAAATATGTGCTTCAATCCCTATTAAGTTTTGTTCTCTCTCTCCGGTCAATTGTAGAGGAAGCCCATGAGGGCCCTCCTCTTTTCTCATCTCTTTCCAAAAAAACCTAAAGAGACAAAGTAGATGATGTCAACCCACTAAGGGGTTGAAATCAACCCTCTTCTCCCTCACGTAGCATGCAGGCACCCCGCCCTCCCACTCCCACTCCTTCAAACTCTACCCTCTGTCCTCCCTCAGTCACTATTAGAGGAGGAGCCCTAAGAGAGTACCACCAATCACTCCCCTCCACATCGAAGAACCCATCTTCGCTGCCATCCTCCTCCGCTTGCCACCTTGTTCTACTCTCATCTGTTGCTCCACTGCAATCTCCAGCACACCTTCAGAGTCCCGCCAGCACCGCGTGCTCCATCGTATAAGGACAAGCGCGGCCATTACCTCCAGCAACCAGTAGTCTTGATGCCCAGTGGCATTTTTGCAAGAACATTTTTTTTATAATGTCTATTATTTATTTTAAATTTAAGCGTAATTTTGTAAACATTTAGTTTACTTCTTACAATTTTTATAATTTTAAAATATTTTTCATTACAATTTGCATTTTTTCAATCAGTTCTAAATTGCAACATAGTTCCTCAAGGATCCATTTTTAGTTCCATAATTTGTTTTTATCCTCTATAATTTATCGAAGATTTTATTTAATTAGAAATATATGCTCTTCCTTTCAAGTTTTTAGAAATTTAAAAAAAGGTCCACAAACTTAATTTTCTCTACAATTTGACACCTAACTATATGTTTTATTGCTCTTTTGTGGCTTGGAAAGATCTAAAATAGTTGTTGTATTAAGAAAATATTAGTAGAATATGTCTTGCATGAATGTCAATTTTTGAGCTTTTTTCTTCCCACATCTCTATAGTGACACTTACATTCTTATTTTAGCACACCGATTTTGGCACTTTCATTTTTGCATCATTGATTGGGACATACAACATTGCACATTTTCCTACTTACTTTTCTTTCTATTTGTCATATCTAATCTCTCTCTTATTTTTATATACAAATAAACATAAAATTGAATTTTATTCTCTCTCTAGATCGTGATTCAAACAACATTTGGGCATACTAGATCCAACCATTCCCAAAATTGTGAGTTCATTCTAGTCGAATCTTATGCTCTCTTTACTATGGAAAATAATTTTTTGAAAATGATTAAAATTCACTTCTCTATCTACATTTATATATGTGGTTCTTTTCCCTCCCATTACCCAAAAAATGAGACCACCAATTGTGCTTGATCACATAAAAATTAGGCATCCAAAATTTAATTGCGTGGCTCAATTCTTAAGTAGTTTGAAATGCTTGAAGTCCTCCACATTGTACATAATTTCACATGTGTAAACAATAATGCCACAGTCAAAGCAAAAAATGTAGATTTATTGACCATTGAATTTAAAATATTTAATCACTTCTCAGTGCGGGAAGCCTTAGTAGAGTAGGTGACTAATGGACACAACAATTGGTATATCCTTACAAAATACAAGTAACCATTCTACAATCCTTGTGCTTGTGTACATACATGTTGAAAGTGGATGCAACTAACACAGAAATTCAAGCTAGTCCACATTTGACGTTATTTATTTTTAGGGAAAACAAAATTAAAATATGAGAATATAACCATCGTAGTGATTACATATGTGTTTGTTAATCAACTATTTATCTTGGGTTTGGTAGTGCATGCTTGGTAGACGATCATGAAACCTTGTTCACTACCCACTTGAGTATGATAACCTTCATCTTCCTTGAGTTTTTAACCTCAATCTTATATACCTAGAAATGAACCAAAACTTAAAGCCTGGAAATATTCCTTGGCGAGGAATTAAGGAAGTGCACGCATCCATTTGGATGTGTGCACAGAAGCTAAGTACCCAATTTACAATTTTGTTATATCTAATTTCTGATAGAGTTTTGAGAAGATCTTAATCTTTTTGGTTGCTTTGACATATGAAAAGGTCATGAAGAAGTTCTTTTCTACATCCCCTTTTCTGCATTAAGATTGGAGGTGGAGCTCTCATCTGTGGAACTGGCGCATGAATTGGCGCATCTCTTTTCTCTACGGCATGAAGATTGGATGTATACATCTCTTTTCTTGAAGAAGCTCTTATGGAACTGGCGCATGCAAGAGACTTAGTGTGCTGCTTCACTTCCTTTCTGTGGAATATTTGCTTAATGGTTGAGGAAACTTATTGCACTGAGATTTGAAGGAAAAAGTCAAATAGCTGCTAAAGATCTGGTGGCTGGTCAAAGCCCAAAAAGTTCAAGGCCAGTTGATGTTCGAAGAAGAAACAGATAGCATTTTTTCCTCTATCCTGTTCTATATTCTGTTTTTGATGGCCTTTATTTTGTAATTCCCCATGAAGGGCCCCTCTTGTTCTAATACCTTTTGGTGAAATATATGCAGCTACCTGGGCTGCAAAAACCAGGTTTTATAAAAAAAAGAAATGAACCAAAAGTGGAAACCAAATCAGAAGCCATGGGATACAATCCTGACATGGAAGAATAAATCATGCAAATGATTGAGACTCTAGCTAGATATAAAGGTTTCTTCCAAAGATGAATGTTGTCATCTGATGCATGGCCGTTGCAGCCTTATAACTGAGAATCTTCTTTCATGGGTTTGAATCCCACATGTTACTAGAAATTTTGGAATATAACTCAACACCATCTCTCTTCTCTCGAAATTCCATGGATTAGATACTGATGACCCTTCCAATACGCACAAGACTTTATTGTTGTGTGAGACACTGTCAATATCGATAGGGAGGAGCAAGCATACATCTACATGAAAGCATCCCCTTTCTCATTCAAGGATAAGGCATGCCCATGGCTTCGAAATTACAGAACACCTATCACCAAATGGCTTGACCTTAGAGAGGCTTTTCTAAAAAAGTATTTTCCAATTGGCCAAACCAATTCTCTAAGGAAACAATATTTCATCTTTCTCCTAACAAACCATGAATTGGTAATCATGGAATTAAGAAATGGAAACTTGTCCAAATCTGTTATGAAGGATTAAATGAATAATTTAGGACGGTTTTTGATGGATCAAGTGGAAAAATTGCATCAACAAAGATGACAATTATATTTGGATATAATTTGAGGATATAGTTGAGAATTCAGAGAATAATTTCTCTATCGATCAATACACTCATCACAAGAAGACCGTCGAGGATGTTGAGTACCCATGCACCAATGCTGACTCCTCTTCACACGACCTCTAAATAATCGCCTATATAATGTATAAATTAGAAGTGGTAGAAAAGATAATGAACTAAATGAGTGATGAAGTTAGCAACACCCTATTGGATAAAAATAAAAGTAATAACAGTGCACTTACAACTACTCCTGAACTTGAATCTCAGGTCATGACACTGCAAGGTCATACACCTGAAGTTTTTTTACGGCTTCAAAAAAATCATATGTATCCCCCAACTCAGGTTGGAAAACTCAATACCCCTTAATTAGAACAACCACCGCGAACGCAACATCCGACCCTCAAAACGATTCAGAAGTCAACTTGGGAATTTTGCTTAGAATTATGCAAGAAATGCCTGAAAGCAACAAAGCTGAACACATTGACTGTAGTGCAGAGAATGCTCATTTATTTACAGAGAAAGCTACTAAATCCATCAATATCCCATCTCTCTCTCTCTCTCTCTCTCTCTCTCTCTCTCTCTTTCTCTCTACGCAACCCTTAACTAACCCCCATGTAATTTATCATGCAAGTTGACCTCTACCAGGATTTGGAGGAAACAAACCTGATTCCAAAAACAACCATAGATACACAATGGGCATGTTGTTTTTAAGAACAATCATGTGGGCACTATAATGAATAATCAAACTACGAATGTTGTCACACTTTGTGGTGGAAAAACCATGATTGACCCCAAGACCACTCAACAAAGAATGACGAGGTGCATATCAAAAATGACACTGATGATGAGATTGAGATCGATCCGACCGCCTCCTACCTTTATTCTACTCCCCACATCCATCCCATTTCCCGAGGCACATCGAACAAAAGCAACCAAGCCATCCACTATCGACCTTGACTTTCGGAAACTTTTCTTCAATGTTGTTATCTAAATCCCACTCATTTTAGCTATTGAAAATATTTTTAAAGTATTTCTGTTTCTTAAAGGACAGATGTATCCGAAATGAAAAATCTAAGGGAGTCAAAAGTAGGTAATACTGAGCCATAAATATAGAAATGCACTTTAGCTAGGGAACTTCGAATGCCAATTCTCACATGTTGCTCAGAAAGAAAAAATTCCATGGATACAATTAGGGTATTTGAATAATTGAATTCTCAATCTATCGTTCGTAACTACGCTGGAATGTCACTTGTTGTGACGACTGATGAATCTCTATTTCATCACTTTTATTCTTTAATTTTGGCCTTAAATCCCTAGTTAAATGTATGTATATACCATTAATTTGTGAAAACAAATTCACAATAAATACTGTATAAAATACTGTATTTATTGGCAAAATAAAAGAATCCTAATATCCGAGAAGTCGTCATGAAAGAAATCAGGAAGTGGTGTGATGTTGGCTTTATTTATCTCATTTTGGATACCAAGTCGGTCAACCCATTACATGTGGTATCGAAGAAATTCATGATTACAAATGTGACGAATAACATGGTGAGGAGATTTCAACTCGTGTACTCACAACATAGCGTGTCTGCGTATATTACCGGCGTTTGAACTCAACAACCAAGAAAGATCACTTTCCACTACCCTTTATTGATCAGATTGTTGAGAGTTTGACAGGGAAGGAGTTCTTTTGTTTCTTGGATGGGTACTCGGGATATAACCAGGTTGCAATCGCTCTTGAAGATCAAGAAAAGATCACTTTTACTACTTTATTTGGCACCTACGCCTTTAGAGATTTGCACTTTGTATTGTGTAACACCCATGTTACATTCCAGAGATGAATGTTGGTCGTATTTGCCGACATGGTAAGTAGTTTTCTAGAGGTCTTCATGGACTTGGTTTATGAGTATAGTTTTGATATATGTCTTACTTATTTACACCAAGTACTTGTTGAAGAGGGTTTACATGAGGGTCTGAAAATGTCCTCACTGAAAAAGCGAAGATAGATCGTCGCTGAGACGACCGCTCACGAAGCCTAAGTTCAAACAACAAGTACCCACATTATATAATGAATCAATAAATAACAAAAATGTGGAGTACAATTTATTATACTCTACAACAAATTTGTATAACATGTAAGTATGTAGAGGTCAAACCAATAAGAGCAAACAAAGGTAGCCAAATGATTATTACTAATCAAGAATGATTATGTACACAAGTCTTTCTTTTTTATGTCGGTTTTTGGTTTTTAAATTTTTATTGGGAATTTTACCCGACATACCCTATAAACTTTGCCAATTACCTCCACGACCTTTGAAACAACCTAATTCCCCTCTCGACCCCGTAAACTTGCCAACTCTTACCCCATGAACCCTCCGGGTAATCTGTTTGAAGCCCGTGGGGGTTTTTGAGGTAATTTACAGGGTTGATGGGGTTATTACGTCGTGCAAAAGGTCGTAGAGGTAATTTAAAAAATTTATAGGGTCTGTCAGGTAAAAATCCCATTTTTATTTGATTTCCTTTTTGTACCTTTTTTTAAATTTTAATTCCTCTTTTTTTATATTTTTTTTAAATTTTAATATTCTATAATAAGGTATAGATATGTATATATGTATATGTATATATATGTATATAATAATGTACATAAGTATAATATATATCATAATACTAGAAAAAAACCAAAACATATTAATAAATATAGTCCTGATTATACTACATTTATGTATGCATTATTTTTGTTATTTTTTTTAAATATATATAAGGTATTTATAATAATAATATAAACCATATCTACATATACATAATTATATAATAAAAGCAGAGTATTATAATTATAAATATAGGTAAAAAATAATTAATATTTGCAAAATAAAATGTTTTTGAGTTTTTTAGATTTTATGATATTTTTGTGATTTTATGGGTATTTTTTCTATTTTTTATGCATTTTTTAAGTAGTAATATCCCAAAACATGGATTAAATAAATATGTCGAATTGTTTTGAGATATAAAAAAGTAAATAAAGTTAAAAATTCTGGAAACTAATTTTCATATATAACAATATATATATATATAATTATCAAACAAAAACAAATAATTTTAGAGTTTTTGAGGAATTTTATATTTTTATAGGATTTTGGAGCTTTTTTTATCATTTCCTTTTTCCATTTTAGAAAATTTTGATCTGAAGGTAGATAATACTATAATAGATAATTTTTTTGAATTTTTAAACATGAGTTTATATTTTTTTGGAATTTTTAAGTCAAACATGGGCAAAATGTTTTCTATTTGATTTTTAATAATTAGGAATTGTGCATAATATGCAAAAATAAAAATGTACCATGAAAAACATGCATCCAGGTACATTATCCTATTTTTGCATTATTTTTCAGCACATATGATATTTATAAAAATAAGAACACATGCAAAAAAATATATACTAGCAGGGATCTTTTTGCAAATATAAAAAGATTACATGCATTCCAAAACCCTAAAATAAAAATCTAGAGGCTATTATGCAGTTTACAAAGGAATATTTAATTTAAAAGCGCCTAGCAACGACATACTTGCAAAATACAAAAGTTTTGGCCCTCTTTGAAATTTTCTAAAAAAAATCAACTTATAATACAAATTTCTGGACTATTTATAAATACAAAAAAATAGGGTATTGTTGCAATATGCCCACCTCACGTAGGGGACTACGTGAAGTGCGATGGCATGGAAACCAATGCAAATAAACAAAAAGGTAGGGGGCTCCATGCAAAAATACCATTATTATTTACTCTACAAATCATATTATAGGACTAAAAAGTAAAAGCAAAAAGGCAGAGGGGAAGATATGGAATTTACCCCCAATAGCACACGATCCAACAACAGGGCTTGACTCACTAGACGCGTGACACATTCTGGATGTGCCATGACTCTTCAGGCTGCAACGACAAAGATTAAATCCCAGACGGGATCAGATGGTGTAGGGCCTTCATGATCCAACACTGGCAAAATAATCTGGAGCTCCTCTCCAAATCGGAAGGTACCTGCTGTTCTTGAAGAACATGGATGAACTCCCCCTCCTTCGAGCTTCAATCTTCAAATCCGAGTACTCCTGAGCTTCTTTCTTGATGCTGAAGTGGTCTTTACGTTCGAGGATGGTTTCTATCTCTAGCAGACCCCACAAAAAGATCCAAAGCTCATCAGTGGAGCTCTGGCATGCATCATTGCCTGGAGCTGCTCTTGAAGTCGAATATCCCTCACATGGACCCTTCCAGGAGCTTTACCTGCATAGGAAATTCAAAGGTGCTATGGCGATGCTTCCTGGGCTATTATTGATGGAATTGATGGTGAAATGAAGGATATGGATGTGCTCCAGCGAAGGCGGTAGAGGGAGCATTGGTGGTTCGATCTAGGAAGGATCAATGTGATTTGATGGGTTGAGGGAATGGAGAATGCGTTGAGGAACGAAGGGGGTATGAAAGACGAGTCGGAAACTGGGTGAAATACGGTCGGAGCAGAGAGCTCCTACGATCAAAGATCTTGATTCTATGATAGACTACTGATCTATGGATGGAATGGAAGATAAGAAACTAAAAACTAATTTCTAAATCTACCTAGAAATGGGTAAAAAGTACGCAACTCATACATGTAGACTAGGGAGCAGAGGTGTCGCCGGAGCTCCACCTTGGATTGCTTCCTCTCTTCCGTTCACTGCTCTAGCACTGTAGGGGAGCAGCTGCTGTCACCAGGTGTGACACTTGATCGAGGTATGGGGGATTCAAGGCTCAAGAAAGGACCAAAATGGAGGAGGGAGGAGGATTTATTTATAGACATGTTTTAGGGACGACCTCCGTTGAGGTTATTTTGTGGCTTGATGGAGATTAAAGGGATCTAATGATGGCACATGAAGGACGATCGTGATACAAAGAGGATCGAAGAAGACCTCGAGGCAATTTGGTGATCAGGGCGACCTGGAAAAATCGAGGAAGTGGGATGCTCGAGGTCTGAATGAAGTTAGAGAGGAAAATATTATAGTTCACTTGGGTCAACAAAAGAATGAATCTGATTGGTCCATGTGAACCAACCAGAAAAATGCAAGGTAAAAATGCCTTGTAAAATAAATAATAAATAGTAAATGAATTTATTAATTTTAGGTTATAAATAAAAATGCTTATTATTTTCTATAGTATTTATACCTATTTTTATTTAGTTTTAAGAGGCTATTTATTACAAGTTATTATTTGCAAGTATAATTATTTGTATATTTACCTAGATATGTGTATTTTTATTTTTATTTTATATTTTATATTTTATTATTTTATATACAAAATTTATATATTTATAACTTATTTAGATGCACACTAATATATTTTTATTGTATTTTTTGAGTTTATTTGTATACTTAAATAAATAGATGTATTTATTGTATACATATAAGTATAGTATATTCACCTATAAATTTTATACACTTATTTATTTTAGTGTATTTTAATGGTTTTCTTTTATTCCAATTATGTATATATAGTATAAATAACATTTACAAAATTATAAAAATATAAACTAATGAAAAATATGAAGAAGAAATAAAATGAATATTATTCATGTATATGGTATAATAGGGGTCCAAAACCTTACTTTTACATCTTAATTCCAAATTAAATCAAACCACCTTCAATAAATTGCTAACTAAAAGTTATATACAGTAAAGTGATTTTGATGCATTTTGAGTTTGTATGGAGATGATATGGGTCTAGGAAGTTTGAGTTTTCACTTCTTATTCAGAGTGTAGAATGAACACTGCATATTATTTTTGTATAAATCAATTTTATTTTTCTTTGTATTTTTATGTACAACTTTCATGTACAAAGTTTATTGATTTGAGGTATAAATAATAAAGAATAAAATGGGTCCCAAAAGTTAGTGGTTGAAGAATAAAGACACAGGGCTTTTATTGTGTATTTGACCTTTATCTCCACTACTTTATTCATTGTCGATTGATAATCGAGATTTTGTGAGGGTCTAAATAGGTCTCACATAAGGTGGAGACACAATCGCTGTGGCGACCAAACACGAAATCCCAATTAGTCAGCAAATAACCCACACAATAAATAACAGTAATGAATAACACAAGTGAGTTAAAATTTATTATTCTACTACAAGATGCATAGCAAGTAAGCACGTATAGGTCGAACCGCAGAGAGCAAAATAGGTAGCCTATGGTTATTTGTGAACAAAGTATTTATTTACAACCATGTCACTTATCATGTATATACATATATCTTTTTGTGGGTTTTTTAATTTTATTTTTGTTTTATAAATTTTTATTTTGTTTTTAATTTTTTAATTTTTTAATTCTTTTTATAGTTCAGATTTTTATATTTCCTTTTCTTTTAAATACATATATATAGGATATATGATGATATATATAAACATATAGAGTAATATATTTATAAATACTAGTAAATATAAATAAGATGCAACAAATAAATTATTTTTGGATTATATATATTTCTAATATTTTTAAAATTTTTATGGATTTTTAAAGTAAAAAATATCTCAATACAGAGATTTAATAAATACCCGAGATTGATTTGAATGTTAAAAATAGTAATGAGGTCCATAATTAATCAAAATCAATTTTACTATATATATATGAAGACAATTATAAAATTGAGAAAACATATTTTTGGATTTTTTTAGATTTTTATGAAGGATTTTTGGGGTTTTTCAATTTTTAGCCTTTTCCTTTTCCATTTTTAGTGAATTTTGGCCTGGAGTTAAAACATAGTAAACATACAATATATATTTTTTTTTGGAAATTTTCAAGACATTTTTATTTTTTTGGTATTTTATGAGTTAGACAATACAAAAATGAGCCCCTTTTGATTTTTAGTAAATGACTAAAATGCCCAAAAATGCAAAGTAAATCCATGGTGTGAAAGTACATGCTACCAAGCATTTAACCTTATTTTTGCGATTTTTAGGAGCCCAATAGCTATCTATCATAAACAGATGAAATACACAAAAATACATGTCCTAACAGGGGCATAATTGCAATAAAAATGAACATTAGGGACTCAAATGCAATTTTTCTAATTATACATTGGATATTTAATTTTATTGGACTAAAAATAAATACACAAAGTTGTAGGGGTATCCCTACAATTTGCCTAGCACACGTGGCACGACACGTGAGTTGAGCTGGACTGGACCCAAATGCAGTTTAAATAGGTACATGGGTCTTCTTGCAAAATTCCCATTTGTTTTACACTTAATAGCTTATTTACAGAACTAAATAATAAATATGGAAAAATGCCAGGTAAAAGTGCAATTTACCCACTAACGTGCGGAGATGGACGGCTTTAGTTCTTCACTTGGACACGTGTCGTCTCCATGTTACGCGATGACGCTTCGCGCTCGATGCCTGAGATTAATCACCAGCGGGCGATCAACAACTCTGGATGGGCGCATTGGACAACATCAGCAGAATCTGAGGAGGCGTTCTTGATCGGACAGCTCCGAGGTCGGCAGGAAGAACATATGAAGAACACCGCAAGGGTGAGCTTCGATCGATGATGCATCACAACTCCGGCTATCTCAGAGCCTCCTTCATGGTGCAAAAGGTCCTTGTAGGGATTCTCTACATGCTGGGGCGTTAGAAGGAATAGAGGTTTAACGGAGCGCCACCACGAGGTTGAAGAAGAAGTGTCACTCTAGGTACCTCCGGCGAGGACCCAGATCGTCCCCATGTGTCTCTTTGCGCGTCTAACCTGCACATGACGGAACTAGGGACGAGGGCAAACTGCCTTGTCCCGTTAGAAGGGAGAATGGGGGGCGCTCTCCGGCGATGGCGGAGAATGGAGAGCAGATCTCCAGATCCATGAGGGATCTGGGTTGAGATGAACTGCCTGGGTGACGAGAAGCGATTGGGGACATAAATGAAGGTGGAAGGGCATGTCAGAGACTGGCGGCTCACGGTGGAAATGTTCACCGGAGCGAAGCTCCGGTGAACTACGAATCGGATCGATTAGGAGAGATCATTGCCCTAATCACTATACTAATCATTGAAATGAAATGTTGGAACTAAAACTACCTAAAATACTTGAAAAAGGCGCAACCCTTATACCTGAGGGAGCTCAGGGAGCAGGGTGGCCGGCGACGGCCTCATGGGAGCACCTCCGTCCTCTTGGAGTGACTTTGACGACAAAGACGATCCTCCTATCACGAGGATGCTTCCGCGAACCAAGAACCCTGCTCCTAGACTCGGATTAGTGACCAAATTTGAAATGGAGGGAAGAAGTAGTTATTTATAAATGTGAGGACACACCCTTATTGACCGACCAAATGCAACAAATTGGTTCTATGTACAAGGGATAAGTGCTCAACGTGTATGATGGATGATCAATGATGATTTCTTGTGAAGAAATCATGCACGATTGATCGATGGATCAAGCGGGAATTAAGGATGAAAATGCGAAAGAAGACGAGTCACGTCAAATCAAGACTCTGATGTGGGAGTTGACTCGGAGTCAACGAACAACACGATGTGATTGGTCCACATCGATCCGTTAGAAGAAAAAATAGCGGGTTTATTCGAAAACAAATATTTAAAAAAAGTATTTGATTTTATTATTATTATTTGATTATAAAATAAAAATGTTTATTATTTAATTTAGTATTTTATTATGATTTTATTTATTTTTTGGTGTTATTTATTAGTAGTTAATAATTGGGGGTCTATTTATAGGTATATTTATCTATATTAACTATTTTATTTTTATTTTGTATATTTTATTTTATTATTTATTCTCTTTTTTATATTTATAACTTATTTTTATGCACTTAAATATATTTTTATTATATTTTTATGATATATTTTGTACACTTAAAATAAAAAGGGTATATATTATATACGTATAATTATAAGTATTTCATAAATGTTTTATACACATTATTTTATTTTTAATGTTCTTTAATGAGTTTATTTTGGTATTATATTTTTAATAGAATATAAATAATTTATACAAGAGTATAAAATCTAAAAGTTTAAAAGAATGAATTTCACTTTTATTCATATACATGTATCATCATTGGTATTTTTACTTTATTTTTATATGCTTATTTTATTTTGTGTTTTCTTTGTGATTTTATTTTGATTTTAATATGTATATATTTTGTAAATAATATTTACAAAATTATAAAAATATAAATTTGTAAAAAAATAATGAAGAATAAATAAATTGAATATTTTATTTGGGTGTATTGTGTAATGAGGGTCTAAAACCTAACTTTCACATCTTAACTCCAAAAAGTTTGAAACAACCTCCATTAAATAGTGCTAAGAGAGAACAACTCCTTGTCAGGAAGACAACTGAAAAAGGAATTTTGTCCCCTAGCACCAATGAGGGCATACGATTGACATCAAGTTTTTTATAACGTATCAATCAATAA
Source organism: Ottelia alismoides (assembly GCA_037367405.1). Classification (NCBI taxonomy): domain Eukaryota; kingdom Viridiplantae; phylum Streptophyta; class Magnoliopsida; order Alismatales; family Hydrocharitaceae; genus Ottelia; species Ottelia alismoides. The sequence goes on from JAZKJV010008679.1 coordinate 147,214, forward strand.
GCTAGACCCATGCTAGAGGTTGTCTCATGCCATAAATAAACACGAACACTCAAAAAATCTGTTGGACAAGCGGATTCACATCTCTTACAACATATACAATCCTCAGTTCTTGGTGCTTATGAAAAGTTCTATACAATTAGAGGTGATTTTGATTTTTTTGAGTTTTTATTTGGAAGATATGGGTCTGTGAAGTTGGGATTTTGGCCTTTTATTTTATGTATAAAATGTACACTATGTGTTATTTTTGTGCAAACTCAATTTTGTATTTTTATTTACATTATTATCTACAACTTTCATATTAAAAGTTTATTTATTTGGCGAATAAATAATAAAGAATAAAATGGGTGTGAAAAGTAAATTATTGATGAATAAAAGAATTGGGTTTTTATTGTATTTTTGGCCCTTATCTCTCCCTACTTTATTCCTTGTCGACAAACTCAATTCTTGACTTGGTCTCAGGGTTTAGGGTCATAAAATATCTTCGATATTTTATTCTTTTTCTTTTCTTCTCTTTATTATATAACTTTGGCATTAAAAATAATATTATTTACACAATAAATGTAATAAATAATGAATGCTATTTTGTACAAATAAATGCTATTTACATGCATTAGCTAGGGTTTTTAAGGCTAAAATGATAGAATAAAGGTTATGAAATGGAGATTCATCACCCCCTATACTTGCTTTTGCTAGTCCCTAGCAAACACTTATGCAATAAGTACAAAAAGAATAAAGAAGAAAAGAAAAAGAAAGAATAGATAGAATTGATTTTAATTATTAAACTTTTCTTTACAAAATCAAAGTTTGGATCTCAGGTTAGACCTTGATTTGAGTATGTGTGTAGAACCTGGTCAGGAGCCAAATTTAAAACATAACCACCTTCGAGAGTCACAGAATTCAATTCAAACCATCTCAATAGCCAGGTCAGAACCAACCTTTATACGCAAACCCTTATGACTATGAAGCTGACTTGTATGGTGTAAGTGATAGTGGCTCTTCCCAACTGAAATGACACAAGAACCGACTTCTCCAGAATGACAACCCAATGATTCCCCAATCTAGCAACTCTTTCCTCGAGGAGAGGGGTATTCCCTTCTAAGTTCAAGTGGCATCCGACTCAAGGGGAAGGGGTGGAGAGAAGAATGGATGGTAGCCAGTGTAGCTACCTATCCTGGGATGCATGACCAGTGTAGTCAAGTCATCCAGCTGCAGGCTCACATGGTATAACTTTTATGCTCAAGCTTGCTTATTGACTATTCAACATATATACACTCCAGCATGCATTTTATTTTCAATCATGCATGTCCAATTTTTTGGAGTTTTTTTGAAAAATTATATAAAGCAACATTTACATAAGGAGTTTTTCCCCTTGAGCCAGAAGACTATCCCTATTTTGAAGCATTATTACAACCCATACTCTCTTGTCTTTATACCTCATGGTTACTGGATCAGGTTGGGATGCACTTCCCTCCCTATACGAGGACAAATATTTCCACTCGTGTACGTCTCAAATCAGAAAATCCATTCCCCTTATCATCCAACTGAGTTGAGCCAAGTGAAAGATGCAAGTGTCCAAGTTAGGTCACGACTGACAAGAGTCATGCGTGTGTCTCGAAAAGTTCTAGTTAGTTAGTTGAGGTGACTTGAAACCTGTCCTGAGTCTCAAAGAATTAAGTCCCAATGGACGTGAAGTACCTTAAATCTAGTTCCCATAAGGTTCCTAGTGAGGTTAGGTGCATTAAGGTCCAACCAAGCTCCAATCTTTGACTTTATTTGGACTAGTTCAATCATCAAGCTCAATCCGAAAAGAATATGAATGCTATGCAAATGCTATGTACAATGCAGAAAATATTTATGTGATACACTTTTTCAAGATTTTGAACTTTTGAAAAGATTATGCATATGCAATTTTTTTTGTATTTTTCAAAATATTTTTTTGGTATTTTTAGTTTTGCAAATTGTTTTGTGATTTTTGAAAACAAACGATTTTGGGTAAAAACTAGGTACACATATTTACATGGGGATGCATCTTATATTTACAAGAGTTGGGTTTTTAAGAATTTACAAGGGGTAAGTGATCATTTTTATAGATAGTTTTACACAGTTAATAAAGAATTTTGGTGCGATGCATATATTCCTCAAACTTTTTTGAAAGGGATTTTACAAACAGTTTTTGGAAAGCTATAGTCCAAAATACTTTTTACAAATAATTTTTACAAATAATTACACACATTTGAAAATTATTTTTGCAAAGGTTTTTCAAACAGTATATATAGGTTTTTCAAAACATTTTTGCAACCATTTTCCAAACCATTTGCAAATCATTTTTCAAACATTTTTATTTCACACAAAGAAAATAAATTTTACAAACAAAATATTTTACAAAGGTTGAAGATATTTAACAAAATGTTTTCCAAACAGTTTTAAACAAATTTTGTCAAAAAGATTTTCAAACTATTTTTCAAACATTTTACAAATCATTTTTGTCTAATTTATTAATCAGTATGTACAAAAAGAGTTTGAGGAGATATAATCATCTTTTTATTAGGAGTTTTTAATGAATTTAACAGTATTTTTAGCCGTAATTATTATTAAAAATACGAAAGTACGAGTTATGGCTAAAGTATATACATAGTATATATGACCCCCTATACTTAGCTTGAGCTATGTCCTCATAGATTGAAGAGAAAAAGAGAAGACATAACTCGTACTGAGTATAGAAACACCTATAAATAATGAATGAAGGGTTGAATGAATGAGAAGTCGACCGCCCCTATACTTAGGATCAAAGACTCCTAATTATAGCAGACTATACACAAACCTGGGATGGTCAAGGGTGAGAATAAACAGATCGTACTTAGACTGTCCCCCCTATACTTAGGGTAAGATATCCCTAAATATAGACAAGAAGAGGAGACAATGAAGAAGATCAAAGAATGAGATACATCGAGATGTGCACCCTTCTATACTTAGGATAAAGTACATCCTAAGTTATAGAAGACTGAGAAAAAGGAGTGATACACACACACATTTTTTTAATTGAAAATGAAAGCTGGAAACAAAAAGAAGAAAAGAAGAAAAAAAATAAAATATTAAAGGAAAAGTTCTTGATCTGAATCTTTTGATGAGGCTACTACAGTGGACGTATCGTCGGGGCGTAGTACTTGGATAGAATCGGCAATGGCCAAGAAAGTGTCATGCTCGAGATAGGGCTTCAGTAGTTGACCGCTGATGATAAATGACTGTGCGTCAGGGAAAATTCTGATATTGCAATGCTCCCATTGTCACACACTTCTCGAACTTGAAACAACCATGTCCATTTGCTTTTTAATGTGGCCGGGAAGATCTTCAACTTTGCATCGAATAGACACACTTTATTTCCAGTCTCGAAGGTCTTTCGTCTGATGTGCCGGTCATGCCAACGTTTTACCTTCTCCTTGTACTTCAATGTGTTATCACATGCATAGTGTCGAAATTCCAAGAGCCTGTTCAGATCTTCTTTCCTCTTCTGACCACCTTTTTGTGAGTCCAAATTACAGATATTAACTTCCCATAATGATTTATGAATTAGATCCACTGACAGATGGCATGCCTTTCCATATACAAGGCTATAGGGCGACGTGCACAATAGAGACTTCTAAGCGGTTCGATATGCCCAAAAGATCGAGTCCAAAAGCTAGGACCAATTTTTCCTGCCTGTCTTGACAAGTTTTCGAAGTATCGTCTTGATTTCTCTGTTAGATAATTCTGCCATACCATTGATCTGAGGATGGTAAGGATATGCGACTCGGTGCTCGATGTCGTACTCCTTCATTAACTTCTTGACCTCTCTGTTAATGAAGTGACTACCCCCGTATGATATAAGTATCTTTGGAATCCTGAACCATGATATGATATTTTCTTTCCGAAAGCGTCACACTGTACGGCTGTCTGCGGCTCGAGCGGGGATAGATTCAACCCAGCGACTCACATAATCAACAACAAGAAGGATGTGCTCGTATCCCTGACTGTTGGGGAAAGGTCCCATGAAATTGATGCCCCAAGCATCAAATACGTCTTCTATATGGATGATCTTCAGGGGCATGGAATCTTTAGCTGTAAGGGTTCCTTTCAATCATTGATAGTCAGTGCATCTCTTGACAAATGATGCAACATCCTTAAATAGTGTAGGCCACCAGAGGCCACACTGCAATACATTTGTTGCCGTTCTGTCTCCAAAGTGATGTCCACTAGATTCGAGCGAGTGACAATGCTCAAGGAAACTATGATGCTCCTCCTGAAGAATACACCTGTGCCGAATGCAATCTGCTCCTTCCCTAAATAGAAGTTGGTCTTCTCATTGGTAGAAATGAATAGTAGACAAGAACTTATCCTTCATGATTTTCGTCCAATCTTGTGGAACCACACTGGATACGAGGTAGTTCACAATATCGACATACCAAGGGAGAAAATCCATGGGCAAAATTGATTCATCCAGAAAGGTATCTATGATGGGTGCACTAATAAGTGGAGGCTCTTGCTGCTCTATTAGGGAGAGATGGTCTGCTACCACATTATGAACTCCAGGCTTGTCCCTGATTTCCAAATTGAACTCTTGGAGGAGAAGGATCCATCTGATCAGTCTGGTCTTGGCGTCCTTCTTTTGCTATAGGTATCTAATAACAAAGTGGTTCGTGTAAATTGTGACTTTTGATCCGAGCAAATAGGATATGAACTTCTCGAGGGAGAATACCACAATCAAAAATTCTTTCTCTATCACAGTGTAATTTCTTTGAGCTTCATCTAATGTTTTGCTGGTATAATGAATGGCACAGGATGCCTTGTCTTGCCTCTATACTAGCACAACCCCAACTACAAAGTCTGACGCATCTGTCATGATCTCAAAAGGAAGATACCAATCCAGCGGCTGTAGGACTGGAGCTTGAGTAATTAGCTCCTTTAGCTGATTAAATGAAAGGAAAACCTGCTGATCCACATTGAACTCAGTCTCCTTGCATAGTAACTCTGTAAGAGGTCGGGAAATGCAATTGAAATCACAGATGAATCTTATATAGAATCCCACATGCCCCAGGAATAACCTCACATTCTTAAATGTCTGAGGTGGCTCAAGATTGGCAATTACATCCACCTTTGCTGGGTCTACTTCCATGCCAAGTTTGGAAATGGTATGACCTAGCACAATTCCTTCTGTGACCATGACATGACTCTTTTTCCATGATAACACAAGATTGACTTCACGGCATTTCTAAAGTACTCTGTCCAGGTGCTCAAGACAAGAATCAAAGTTGTCACCATAAACAGAGAATTCCTCCATAAATAACTCGAGAAAACTGCCTACTATCTCGGTGAAAACTGCAAGCATGCATTCCTAGAATGTCGCTGATACGTTGCACAATCCAAAGGGCATTCTTCGGAAAGCATAGGTGCCAAACGGGCAAGTGAAGGTTGTATTATCTTGGTCTTCAGGGGTGATTGCCACTTGATTGTACCCGGAGTACCCGTCTAAAAAGCAGAAGAACTCATTACAAGCCAGTCTTTCGAACACTTGATCAATGAACGGCAAGGGGAAGTGGTCCATCCTTGTTGCTGCGTTCAAACGACGTAGTCAACACATATATCTCCTCTCCTCTATCATTAGTAACCATAGTAAGCTCGAACTTCTTAGGAACTACATGCATAGGGCTTACCATTTGGAGTCGGAGATGGGGTAAATGAAGCTTGCGTCACACCATTTCGTGATTTCTTTCATGACGATGTCCCTCAAATTCGGATTCAATCTTCTTTAATACTCGCGGGACAACTTGGAATCTTCTTCCAAGTAGATGTGATGTGAGCACATTGTAGGATTTATCCCACGGAGATATGAAACATGCCAACCAAGTGCCTTGCGATTTTTCTCTACAACCTCGAGGAGTCCAGACTCTTAATCTGGAGCCAGCCTACTGTTGACGATGACCGTATACATGTTTTCTGCACCTGCAAGAAAAGCATACTTCAAGCCTGCGGGAAGTGACTTTAGTTCCACTTCTGATTGGGCCAGCTTCTCAGTCACTTCTGAAACGATGCTGGTTGGAGGATGTCCTGCCTAAACTTTCGTAGTGTTGTTGACCTCAATGTTCTGTTGAGATTCTGACAATGTGCCGAACAGATTCATAATGGGATCAATGTATTCGGGATGGAGTGAATCATTGGAGTCAAAAAGATGCATCAGCAAGTTGGACTCTGTCTCCCTAATGTCCTTGGAGTTTGCGTCGACTGTGCTTTCTAGGTCCTTCTCTAGAGAGAGGATTTCCTGTGTCCATAGATCGTTCAAAGAGAGTTGTGTATCTCTGATCTCTACAATGAATTCACAGTGTACTTCAGACAGTGTTGTATGACCCTTATCAGTTATCACTTTAGGCTCGCTGATCATGTCTATGGTGATTCTGTTTTTGCTTGAGCTGAAGGTGATCCTGCTAGACCCATAGTCAACCACGGCTTCTGAGGTGCGCATGAATGGAAGGCCTAGGATGATAGGAGTCTGGAGTAAGGGTGCGGGGGAGTCCATATCGACTGGAAACTGCATGTCCCGCACCTTGACTACAACGTCTTCCAAAAGGCCTCTAGGTCGTTTGATGGATCGATCAACAAACTGATGTATCATTCATGTCTGCTTGAGAGGACCTAGCCCAAATTTTTGCAATAATGACGAGGGCATGGGGTTGATGGAAGAACTGCTATCAAGCACGGTTCGCTGGAAGACTTGATTGAAAATCTTGCAACTGATTAAAGGTGCTCCTTTGTCTTGCTTTTTCTGTGGGAGATTGTTGATTGCTGCCATCATGGCCATGGTAAGAAAGTGCTTCTCAACCTGTCGTCGTCTGTTGTTTCGTACTGGTCGAAGCTTGTTTGTACATGCCTCTTTCAAACCTTTCTTTACAGTGAGCATGTATTCCATGTCCTTTATCAATGGAATCTCAACAACCAAATTATTAATAATGTGCACAATTCCGGAATCAGATAATGTACTTTTTCATTTTGCAAATTTCTTTGGAATTTTCTATTGCTTCAGGAAAAGTATATTTACAGTACTGAAATTAGAAATAGAGTTCTTATTTACAACAATATATTTGTCCACAGTATGTTGTACATCCGGGTCACAAAAAGGAGTACAAGCTGGAGACTGAGATGCTAGTGCTGGTGGACAACCAAAAAGTGGGGCCTCCACTCCGTCGGTTGGTGTAGGATCAGCTTCGGCTGGCGGCTCCTCCATGGCTGACACGGCTTCACTTTGGCGACGATCATCTTTTGGTCTTTTTGCTTTTCTATTTTTTATTCTTTTTGCTGATGGAGATGGTGGTGAGTGGTAGTTAGAATGAATCCTCCTTCTTCCTCACCCATCCTTGTAGATGGCACGACTGATGTAGAAGATGACGATTCACCTGTCAAAGCTTTATTGTTCCCATGTCTTGTTGCAGATGGAGGCAAGGTCCTACTGCTCCTGAGAGTGACAACATTAAATAAAGCAAATATTAAAATCATTTGACTCTACAGGCACAGACTGGACATCACATTCTACATGCTCTTTTCTTTTGAAGCTATTGGGATTAACTTCGATCTACACTGGAAGGGTAGTTTGGTGGCGGTCAGGTCGTTTAGCTTCTTCGTCATGTTTGTTAGGCCTTTGACGAGTTGGGCCAAGCAATCAAGGGTAGGGTTCATAGGATTCACCTCAGAAGGTTTAACGTGCAGGCCACACTATTTTTGAGTATTTAGGGGCTGAGGCTGTGACTGTTGGTGGTGCTGAGGAGGTGGAGGAAGCCGGTACTAATGGTAGGAGGTAGGAGAGTAGTGTTGATATTGTGGAGGTGGTGCAATTGCATACTGGTGGTATGGTTGTGGCTGGTAGTATTGCGGCTGCTGGTACTGCTGCTTCTGCCCCCATTGATGGGGGTACTGTGGAGGTTGGTAGCATTGAGGCGGGGGTTATGAGGACTACCCAAAGTGATCACACTGCGGTTGGTGATAGGCCAGGTTGGCTTGTTGCTGGCCCTGAGGATGTCCGGTAGGATGGGCTAGCTGTGCATCATTGCTCCAAACATCGTTGACTTCTTGGATCAAGGGTGGTGGTGGGAAGGCTGGATTGGATGATGGAAGAAAGTATGGCTAGTAGACTACCATCTGCTGTTGTGCTGTGCCCTGATCGGGCACCTGCACGTAGTACATGTGCTGGACTGTGATGGCTGCTGGCTCGCTGAGGTTGTTGTTGTGGTGATGGCTCATCTTTCTTCTCAGTTGGAGCCTCTGTGGATGGTGTCGCCGACGGGACAGAACTGATGGTACCCACCAGCAGCTCCAACTGCTTGGTGATCTGGTCCATCTTATCTAAGTGATGTATCCTCTTTTCGATCACAACGGATTTCTTGAGGTCCCGTGATCACTTCTCAATAATATCAACCTTTGAGAGATGGCCCCCGATAATGCTGAGATTGGAGCTCTCATCTCTCTCCGCCCCACAAGACGCTACCATATGGACTTGCTTCTGGAGGATCTGGGGTTGCTTCTGATAGGCTTTGGATAACGAGAGGACGGCCTCTCCTTCGGCCATTTCCTCAAAAATCTACCAGACTACATCTTCATCCTTGTTGAAATGTGATCCCCCACAGACTACGTCAACTAGCATTTGGCCTTCTATATTTAGCCCTCTAAAGAAGTGTTGGACCAAGCTAGTCCTCCGAATTTCATGATGGGGATACTTCTCCTGTATATCAGTGAATCTCTCCCAGGCTTCATGAATGGTCTTGTGGGCACCCTGGGAGAAGTTGATGATCCTAGCTTTCATCTGATTGAGCTGACCGAGATGATAAAATTAGTTCAGGAAGGCGGACTTCAGTTCCTCCCATGTCGTCACAACCTTTCCCAGATGATTGACCCGTTATAGGCCCTTATCTTATAGACTGAAGGGGAACGCCATCATCTTCACTACATCCACGGGAACATTGGGGTAGTGGGTAGTACGACAGGTGCGTGAAAACTGTTGTAGGTGGATGTAGGGCTCCTCGCTAGTGTTCCCATGGAAAGAAGGGAGAAGAGCAAGGAACTGAGGCTTCAGCTCAAAGTGAGCATGCACCGGCGGAATGAGGATCCACTCGGTCAACTGGCTGTCTCCAGGGTTATATGTCTCTTTCAACATGGGTTTTGGCCTCCCTTGTTCTGGATCTTCTGCATCAGGGACGGGGTCCACGTCCTCCTCCTCTTGGTCTGTCCCCTCCTCCTGCTGCTTGTCTATTCATCACATCATTCATCATGTTCTAGAACATAGTATGTGCTAGGGCCCACTCTGTCATCTGCTGCTTAATGGCCTGGATAGATGCCAACAACTGAGCATTCACTTGATTATGATCATGCATCTATCCTTACTCTGGCTGGGAAGTTGGTTGCTGACCCTTGCCCTTTCCTTGAGGAGCCATTTCGAGGTCTGAGTCCAAAGAGATGAATTCTATGTTCGGATCCAGACTGGGATTGTCTTCTATCTAAAATGTGAAAAATTCTCAATCAGACCACTTGCAATTGAATCCCAGCTGCCAAGATGAATATGGAATTAGGGTCAAACCAAGAGTGTTGTGAATGAAAAAGATGCAGACTGTAATCGACTCTCATTCACAACAACGAAGGTGGGACAAAGGTGATGCCGATTTATCGGGTGGTGAAAAAGGACAGATAGAAGACGAGGAGTCTAGAGATAAAACCATAAAGTCCGGATGGGATTCTCAAGAATCACCTCAAATTATTGATGAGGACGAGTCTATGGAATCGATGTAGGTGTCGGCGGGGTCTCGACTGAACCATCCATTGATCGAAATCGTGAAGCAAGAGGGAGATCGATGCATGAGTAAGGATACAACAGTCAACGAGGATAAAAGGAATGTAAGACAACAGAAAGGCTCGAACTGAGAGGGGATCAGGAGGAAGACACATACGATCAAATTTACGCAATTGCGCGGGACTTTATTCTTTGAACCTTAATCTAGATCCATGCAAATATAATACAAAATTAGGTTCACCAACTCACGCTATGTGAAGCCATGAAGGTTCGGCTATTTATTATCTTTTCAGTTTTAGAGTTGTTATTTTAGACGTATCTTGTAACAAGTCCTTAGCACGCTAACCCTATAGGAGAGAGTACTGCTTGAAAAGTATCCAATACTTATCCTCCTCCTTTGTAACTTGTAGTCTGCACTTTTTGAGGTCCTTGTAACCCTTCTTGGATCCCTACTCAACCAAAGAAATAGAGAGAGGAAGCCGATAGGCAAAACCGCTACTTCAGTCCTTGCTCGCAACAGAATCACCCGTAAGCATGCAAGAACCTACTCGACCGCAAACCAATGAGACAAACACCCCCTGAAGGCGTGGCCTATGCTCAGTACTTCAGACCATGTAGATGCTCCACATAAGGCGGGAACACCATCGTTGACAAGGCCCTACTCGATCACGTACGATAGAAGCACCATTACTTCAGAAATCCAGGTGATACACAAGGTAGTTACATATTAGGTTTTTGTCTCTAATCCTTGGCGAGTTGTGCCACGCTCATGGCAGGGTTTTGGTCCCCTCCTAAGGTACCTGAAATCAATGAGGGCTTTATGAACCCAAAATAATGAAAGTCCATTATAGCTTTTAATTAAGGTCAAAGTTTATTTAGCAGTCCCCTTGTTTTAACTTTTTGGGTTTTCACTTTTTTTGGATCCGTTTTCATACAAGCACCTATCATTTTTGTATATTTTCATTTAACCTAGGTGCTCAAAATTAGAGAGAGATAATGGAAAAGTCGTGCAAGTCAATTCAATGATAGAAATCTCACCATTGATCTAATGATGCTTGCTGAGTTAGAGGACTTAAAGTGCTTCCCAGTCTCTCCATGTGGTATGCAAAATAAAATTTTTAAATCTATTCTACATGGCGGTGTGCAATCGATAAAATCACCCTAAATAGTAGCTGCTATGAATCGTGAAGAACCAATCGTTAGTTATTCAGAAATGAGACAAAGTCTGGTCTTCGATGTCGATCGGTTCCCGTCAGAATGGAACCTGCAAGCGCTATATACGACCTCTCTTGGCACTCGGTCTCAAGTCCAAGACTAGATCCAAACGTAAAAGACTATAGGAACATGCATTGTTTTTAGGATTTGGACCTAATTACCGAGTCAAGCAACCTATGTCTAGGGTCTCCATACACACAAAATAAAATAAAATAAGACATAAAACTCAAAATAGCGGAAAACAAAATAAAAAAAGGTGAGAAAATACGGAAAACTGCGATGAGACCCCTAGGAGAACATAAACCTGGGCACTAGACCTCATTGTGGAGAGTAGTGTCTGAGTATTTAATTATTACATATTTAAATTGCTTCTCTCTCACTAAATGAATACATAAAGAAATCCAGTCTAATTCTATGCTAATTTCCTCTCCTTGCTTTCTTTGTAGCCTCTTCAACTGGTCACATAGTGAAGACTAACATCCACCAAGCTTGGCTGCATCGGCCTCCTAAGAAACCATACTCGCGTAGCGGGCCCTCGCAACGAAGTCACAAAGAGATTTATATTAGCACAAACAGTCAAATTAAGGTATACATAAAGAATAATTGAATGGCTATGTGCAAAAGAAATTCCATTATTAATTACAGTAATGAATTAATGAGTAAGCAATAATGACTATACAATATAAATGACAAAAAAATGATATGCTCATTGCTCTCCGGCAATGATGTCATGTAATAATCGAGATTTTGTGAGGGTCTAAATAGGTCTCACACAAGGCATTGACATAGTCGCTGTGGCGATCACTCACAAATTCCCAATTATTCAGCAAATAACCCACACAATAAATAAAAGAAATGAATAGTACAAGCGAGTTAAAATTTATTATTTTATACTACAAGATGCATAGCAAGTAAGAAGGTAGAGGTCAAACCACATAGAGCAAAATAGGTAGTCTATGGTTATTTGTGAACAAAGTATTTATTTACAACCATGTCACTTATCATGTATATACATATATCTTTTTTTGTTTTTTTTTTAAATTTTTTAATTTTTAATTTTATTTTTGTTTTATAATTTTTCCATTTTCTTTTTAATTTTATAACTTTATATTTTCCTTTTATATTTTCAGATTTTTATATTTCCTTTACTTTTAAATACATATATATATGATATATAAGGATATATATATACATATAGAGCAATATATTTATAAATACTAGTAAAAATAAAAAATGCAAAAAATAAATTATTTTTGAATTTTATATATTTTTCTAATGTTTTTGTAATTTTTATGGATCTTTTGCTAATTTTTATGGATTATTAAAGTAAAGAATATCCCAATCCGGGGATTTAATAAATACCCGAGATTGATTTGAATGTAAAAAATAATAAATAAGGTCCAAAATTACTCAAATCAATTTTAGTATATATATATATATATATATATGAAGAAAATTATAAAACATGAAAATATATTTTTGGATTTTTTAAGGATTTTTTAGATTTTTATGAAGGATTTCTAGGGTTTTTCAATTTTTTATCCTTTCGTTTTTCATTTTTAGTGAATTTTAGTCTAGAGTTGAAATATAGTAAAATAGACAATATATATTTTTGGAATTTTTCAAGGGGTTTTTATTTATTTATGGTATTTTATGAGTTAGACAATACAAAAATGAGCTTCTTTTTATTTTTATAAATGATTAAAATGCCCAAAAATGTAAAGTAAATTCATAGTGTGAAAGTGCATGCTACCAGACATCTAACCCTATTTTTGCAAATTTTTAGGAGCATAATATATATTTATCATTGTTGAAATCTGAGAAGCAGAAGCGGAAACGATAAAGAAAATGATAAACATCATGAACACAAGGTTTAACGTGGAACCCTACTCCATAAGGAGCGGGATGAAACCACGGGAGAAGCCCTCAATAGGACGGATATTCTATTGGAATTTCTCAATGAGTACAGGAGGTGTGGGGATCCTTATATAGGTGCTCAAGGGAGAATATTCTATGGGATATTCCTATAGAGTATTCTCTTAACAAATAGCCACACAGAATATTCTCTAACACTCCCCCTCAAGCTGGAGCTGAGAAAGCTGCAGCTTGCAACGAGAAGAAAGTAGACACCATATCTTCACACGATACATCACAAGAACTCATGTCCGTTGCTGGTAGACGACCTCGCACGAGGATGGGTCTGCGGCTTTCAGGTCATCGGAACGTATCTCTGTCATGCCTGTAGAACCACTACGATATCAGATCACCGGAACGTATCTCTGTCGTGTCTGGAGAAGAATTGCTGCAGAAGAAGTCCAGTGCGGGGAACTGATCGAGTCATAAAAGAAGAAGTATACGCCTCAACGAAGAAGTTGATGTTCGGTGAAGATGGATGATCTTGTAGAAATCTGAAGATGTCGGTCTGCCAGTCGTGGATGCGCAGAAGTCCTGAAGAATATTCCATTTCTGACTTCCCCTTTCTCCCATACTTGATAGAATAAGAGCATTGATCAAGTTGGGAGAAACCAAAAGACGTAATATTTTTTTAACATAAGCCGTTCATTTTTTTAACCGGCTTTTCATTGCATTTTTTTTGAAAAACCGTGTGTACGGTTTATTTTAATTTGTACGCGCATCCTTTTTTTTTGAAATTTTGTACGCGCCTTTTTTTTATTTCTTTTTTTTGAAACAAATGCCTTTTTTTTTAATTTGGCTGGAATCTCTCCCCCTGTTCTCTCGATGGAATTGGGCCCTCACAATTTTCCTTTTTTTAAACGATAACCCTCTCCTCTCTCTTTTTTTCTTTTTTTTAAACACGTGGCCTTCCTTTTTTTTCAACTCACCTCAGTAGCCCAAGAGGGCCTGCATTTACCTATTTTTTTCATGGGCCGTCTGCCTATTTTGCCAACGTGGGCACCACTAGGGTTCCCATTGGGAACGCCGCCCGCCTTTGGGGTTTCTGCAATCGCAGGGTCGTGCGTCGCACGCGCATGGGATCGTCGCTATGAGAGGAGAGAGAGACACGAGAGATGTGGGAGCTCACTGCCATGTTCGCTGGAGGTCGCGCCTGGGCGGGTTTCGCCTATATTAGTGGAGGAGGTGCGCCAAGGAGGGGCATCGATTGGATCTCCACTTGGGCTTCACGCTGGAGTTTGCGCGTCACAACTGGAAGCCCATAGGCTCGTTGCCTATCGAGCCGGGGGTCACGAGGTGCCGCTAGGAGGAGAGGGCTCCACCTGGAGCCCGCTGCCTGCGCGACAAGGGCGCGGCGCGTGAGGGACCCCCCACACTGGATGCGCGCGTGGTCGAAGCATGGGGGTGCGCTGCCGCAGGGACTGGAGAGACAGGGAGATGGCGATGGGCTCGCAAGTGTGGCGCCGCCGAGGGCCTTCTACATCGCCTGGAAAGCCCTTAGGGCTTCGCTGCTCTGGAGTGCGCCGTCACATGGAGGAGGAGAGCTTCGGGCGCTGCCTTCGCCATTGAGGAGTGGGACTCGCCAATCGAGTGTCGCATGCCTAGAAGAGGTGGCTTCTATGGAGGGCCATTGCGACCTGGGGGCGGCGCGCAAGGGTGTCTGGCACTGGCGGCGCCGTCTGAACTGCTTGGTGGGGTGCCATCATCTGGAGCCATGCGCTTCGCCGCTTGGAAGATCAGGGGCTGACGATGACCAGAGATTAGGGTTCCTGATTGGAACCCTAGAGAAATAAAACTCAGAACCATCTTCACTCACGACCAGAAAAAAACTCTTGTATCATGAATAATAATAAAAAAAATGAATCTCGGGAAAAAAAACAAAGAACATAATGAAATTCTCCGAGAATCGACCCGCTCTGATACCATATTGAAATCTGAGAAGCGGAAGCGGAAACGATAAAGAAAATGATAAACATCATGAACACAAGGTTTAACGTGGAACCCTACTCCCTAAGGAGCGGGATGAAACAACGGGAGAAGCCCTCAACAGGACGGATATTCTATTGGAATTTCTCAATGAGTATAGGAGGTGTGGGGATCCTTATATAGGTGCTCAAGGGAGAATATTTATAGGATATTCCTACAGAATATTCTCTTAACAAATAGCCACACAGAATATTCTCTAACAATCATAAATAGATGAAATGCAAAAAAATGCATGTCCTAACAGGGGCATTATTGCAATAAAAATAGACATTAGGGACTTAAATGCAATTTTGCCAAAATTATACAACGTATATTTAATTTTATTGGACAAAAATCAAAGACACAAAGTCGTAAGGGTGTCCCTGCAATTTGCCCAGCTCACGGGATGACACGTGAGCTGAGCTAGACTACACCCAAATGCAATTTAAATAAGTAAATGTGTTTTCTTGCAAAATTCCCATTTATTTTACACAACAGTTTATTTACAGAACTAATATAGAAAATGCATGGTAAAAGTGCAATTTGCCCCCTAAAGTTCGGAGATGGACAACTCTGGTTCTTCACTTGGACACGTGTCGTCTCCATGTTGGACGATGACGCTTCGTGCTCGACGCCTGAGATTAAATCATCAACAGGCGATCGACGACTCTGGATGGGCGCATCGGATGACATCAGGAGAATCTGGGGAGGCATTCTTGATCGGACGGCTCCGAGGTCAGTAGGAAGAATATATGAATAACACCACAAGGGTAAGCTTCGAACAATGATGCAACGCAACTCCAGTGATCTAAGAGCCTCCTCCATGGTGCAAAAGGTCCCTGCGGGGATTATCTACATGCTGGGGGTGTCAGAAGGAGCGAAGGTTCACCGGAGCGCCACCACGAGGTCGAAGAAGAAGTGGCACCCTAGGTACCTCTGACGAGGACCCATATCGTCCCCAAGTGTCTCTTTGCACATCTAAACTGCACAGGATGGAACTAGGGATGAGGGAAAACTGCCTCGTCCCATTAGAAGGGAGAATGGGTGGCAAGAGGACGGTGGGCGATGCTCTCTGGTGATGGTGGGGAATGGACAACAGATCTCCAGATCTACGAGGGATCTTGGTTGAGATGAATTGCCTTGGGTAATGAGAAGCTATTGGGAATAGAAATTAAGGTGGAAGAGCACATCAGAGACTTGCGGCTCACGGTGGAAACGTTCATCAGAGCGGAGCTCCGACGAACTACGAATCGGATCGATTAAGAGAGATCATTGCCCTAATAACTAAACTAATCGCTGAAATGAAACACTGGAATCAAAAGCTACCTAAAGTAATCGAAAAAGGCGCAACTCTTATACTTGACGGAGCTCACGGAGCAGGGTCGTCGGTGACGGCCACCTAGGTGCACCTCCGTCCTCCTAGAGCAACTCCGGCGACAAAGACAATCCTCCAATAATGAGGATGCTTCCGCAACCCAAGAACCCATCTCCTAGACACGGATTAGTGACCAAAATTGAAATAGAGGGAGGAGGTGGTTATTTATAAATGTGAGGACACACCCTTATTAATCAGCCAAATGCAACGAATTGGTTCTATGTACAAGGGCTCTAAGTGCTCGACGTGTATGATGGATGATCAATGATGATTTCTTTTGAAGAAATTGTGTGAGATTGATCGATGGATCAAGTGAGAATTAAGGATGAAAACGCGAGAGAAAATGAGTGGCGTCAAATCAGGAGTCTGGTGGGGGAGTTGACTTGGAGTCAACGAACGATGTGATGTGATTGGTCCACATTGGTCCGTTAGAAGATAAACCTGCGAGTTTATCTGAAAATAAATAATTAAAAATAGTATTTTATTTTATTTTTTTGATTATAAAATAAAAATGTTTATTATTTAATTCAATATTTAATTATGATTTTTATATTTTAGTGTTATTTATTAGTAGTTAATTTTTAGGGGTCTATTTATAGGTATATTTATCTATATTTTGACTATTTTTATTTTTATTTTTTATATTTTATATTATTATTTTATTCTCTTTTTTTATATTTATAACTTATTTTTATGACTTAAATATATTTTATTATATATTTTGTACACTTAAATAAATAAGGGTATATATTATATAAGTATACTTATAGGTATTGCATCTATGTTTTATACATATTATTTTATTTTAATGTATTTTATTAGGTTTATTTTGGCTTTATATTTTTAATAGAATATAAATAATATTTACGAGAATATAAAAATATAAAAGAATAAAAGAATGAATTTCACTTTTATTCATATACATGTATCATCATTGGTATTTTTACCTATGTTTTTATAGGCTTATTTTATTTTTTTCCTGTGATTTTATTTTAGATTTAATATGTACATGTGTTATAAATAATATTTACAAAATTATAAAAATATAAATTTGTAAAAATAATGAAGAATAAATAAATTTAATATTTTATTCTGGTTTATTGTACAATGAGGGTCCAAAACCTAATTTTCACATCGTATCTCCAAAAATAATGAAACCGCCTCCATTAAATAGCTTCTGAAAAGTTATATACAATTAGATATGATTTTGATATATTTTGAATTTTTATTTGGAAGATATGGGTCTGTGAAATTGGGATTTTGGCTTTTTATTTTGTGTATAAATGTACAATATGTGTTATTTTTGTGCAAACTCAATTTTATATTTTGTTTACATTATTATCACAACTTTCATGCACAAAGTTTATTTATTTTATGAATAAATAATAAAGAATAAGAAAGGTTTCAAAAATGAATTATTGAGGAATACAATAATTTGGTTTTTATTGTATTTTTAGCCCTTATCCCCCCTACTTTATTCCTTGTCGACCAACTTAATTCTTGACTTGATCTTGGGGTTTAGGGTCATAAAATATCTTCGATATTTTATTCTTTTTCTTTTCTTCTCTTTATTCTATAATTTTTGCATTAGAAATAATAATATTTACACAATAAACATAATAAATAATGAATACTATTTTGTACAATTAAATGCTATTTACATGACTTAGCTAGGATTTTTAAGGCCAAAATGATAGAATAAAGGTAATGAAATGGAGATTCATCACCAATCCAGTCATCATGATGCTTAGGTCTCAGGATTTAGGATCATAAAATACCTTTGACATTTTATTTCCTTTTCTTTTCTTTATTCTTTTATTTTAACTTTAAATGATGTTTTTATACAATATTTATACAATTAATAATGAATGTTAATTAGGCCAAATAACAATATTTACATGCATTTAGCTAGGGAATGATGGCTAAAATGAAAGAATAAAGGTGGTGAAATGGATATTCATCAATACTTCAGAGGCGTTGTGAGGTAAACTTAGTGCTCTCATGTGAGAAGAGTCACTTTATGGTGACTAATGGAATTGGGATTGGGTCACATCATCTCCAAACATGGTATGGAGATTGACCTGGCTAAGATTGATAATGAAAGTAAGTATATGATGAATCTGCATTTCATCATCTACTCATTTATTTTAGCTTAAAATCCCTTATAAAACACCTGTATATAATAATAACTTCATATTCTTACTAACTTGCATCTATGTGTAAATATTGTACACTTATTACTATTTTAACCTAAAATAAATAAATAAAGAAAGAAAGCGAAAATAAAGAAAAGGAAAAAGAAAATACGAAGACTATATATATGTAATAGATACAGGTTGACCCGAACCCCGAGAGAAGGTCAAGACTTGACTTGATCGACCATGAATAAAGTAGGGGGAGATTGGGTCCTTAATCAGAAAATCCAAAAAAATGTGCTGTGTATATTTGTATACTTACACTATTTTATTTGTACATAAATTGACCTCAAATTAAATAATTTTCAAAACAAAAGTTGAAAATAAAAATGTTTTCTAAATAATAAAAATAATTGCAAAATAGAATCATGGACATAATAAAAGTAACCACATCCGGAAAAGCCATTAAGTGATAATTGGAAGACTAATTCCGGTTCCATATGAACTCAAATCGAACCAAACTCACTTCCACTATATTCTAAATAAAATTATATTCAAAATGACTGTAGTCTCATAATTTTTGGAGCTACAGTTTGAAAAACGGTTTTTTGGGGTGGTTTGTGCCATTTTACCGTTTATTTGTACATATTGTATTTGTAAATATTTTTGATAAATAATTCAAATAAAAAAATAAAAAATAATATAATATATATTTTTTAAAAACCTAGTTTCCTTATTTAACTATGTATGTAATGTAACATATGTGTATAGTATATGTATATAATTAAATCCCTTAAATAACCTTCACAAAAAATTAAAAAAATTAACATTTATTACTTAATTTAATAAAGTGACGAAAATTAAAAAAAATTAATTTTTTGTAAAAATTTCCTTTTTATCTTTATCTCATTTCAGTTTTTCCTTACCTTTATCTCATTTTGAATTTCGAATTTTAAATTCTTTTCTTTTCTATTTAGATGGCTCCTCTTCCCTCATTTCAATTTGATCAATCTTTGGTGAGAGGAGCCTATTCTCCGAGAGCTATCTTGTCGTAAAAGGGTGCCTAGCCTCCGAGTCGTCCGTTGATAATGAGTCGGCCTTCGTCGAGGTGATCACGATCTTTTCCGTTCCTAAGGTGAGATCCATTTTTCTCTTGTTATTTTTAACCTAGGATAATCATAGTTTAATTTTTCACATTTTTATTTCATCATCATTTTTCTCTCTAGATCTTAGAATCACACATCATAATTTGATCTGAATCCAATCTGATTTTCCATCTCACTTTCGATTTCCCTCCGCTTCATGTTCTACCACTACGATCTCTCACCTCCAACCATGCATGGTGGCCGGAGATCCGAATCCATTCCTTATTTTTTGCCGGATCCCTGTTCTTGTATTCTAGTTTGATTTTAGGATTGAACCATCATGCACGCATCCTAATTTGTTTATAAATAAAATAAATAAAGTAAAAAATATATATTTTTTCTTCTAACATTTGTTTTACAAGATTAAATAAAAAAATTCAAAACATTTCTATAGTTTTTGTTTAAAAAAGAAAAAGATTTTTTTCTTCTCTGTTTCTTCTTTACAAAAAAAATAAGAACAAAATAAAAAAGCAAGACACACTCCAGGTACTGTGATGAGCGCGGAATCCACCTCTTTAAAAATCGAAAATTAAAGTATAGAAGGCGAAAATTGGTCGATCAAAACACCACACTCTTTGAATGTTGTGGAATATTTTTACTTGGCAAGTCTACCAAGGTCGAACACAGGGAACAGTGATTCTTAGTTGCGTGGTTTTAAATTAAATTAAATAATTAATTAATGCTTGATTAATTTCTATGTTGAGAAAATATACAATGCAATGACGAAGATGCTATGCAAAGAAAATGAAGAGAGATGATTATGCCTAGGATCTGCAATTTTTAAACGTATTAAATCCCCAAATAATTTGATCTATAAGTTCACAAGATTAATCACAAATCAAAATGGATCGAACTCAAGACTGACTCAATGCTTTAGGTTAATCAATTAATGCTCGGAATAATTTGAGGCAATATATCCGGCCTCCAAATGTCTTTGATTCAGTTCCTCGAATAGTTGACAATAATCTTAGAGGAATTGATCTAAATTAATCTTCTGTGAGAACTAAATTGTTGAGAATAATCAACAATGATTACAAGGGTTTAATCTGATTAAAATCATCATCCGAATTCCTGCAAAAAATATCATTAATTTCTCAAGCACGAATATGTCAAAATTAGTCTGCATATGTCAACAGAGATCCTCAAATGATAATTATCAATAAACAACGTCTGATCTGTTCACAAACTATGCTAAGTGGTAGAGCATTAAAAGAGCTTCAAAATGAGATATTGTATGCTAAAAAAGGAGTTCGTATGAGAAAGATATGGTAAAATGAAATTCCAGGGACTAAATTGTAAATAAAATAAAGTTTTTCTTTCAAAAAGGTCCCTAGAGGGGGTTATCTATAATTTATCAAAGTTGAAGGGGCCCGTCTGCAATTTACCCCTGGTGAAGGTATATTTGTAATTTAGAAATCGATAGGGGCCTCGTTGCAATTTTTCCACCGGCGTAGCACGTACACCAGGAGGATCGGGGGAGGAGGCTGAGGCTCGGGCGGCCGAGCCTGTGGTTCAGGCGGCCGAGGCACAGGCTCGGAGCTGAGGCGAAGCTTCGGGGGACGCGACTGAGGCTCAGGCGGAGAACCTCAGGCTCGGAGGTTCCGAGCGTAGATGGAAGTGGTTGGAGGCTCGGATGCCCCGAGCCTCGAGGTTTGGAGGGCAACTCGGGGGCCTCTACGTGGCTTGCAATGGCCATAGGATCAATGGCAGGAAGCCCGATCCTACGACAGATGTACGCTGCAAGGCACTGGGGCGATCGGGTGGACCGGCTTCGAGGAGCGAGGCAGTGGCACGAAGGCGGCACACCCGATGCGAGGCGAGGCAGCTCGGCCGGTCAACACACGACCGACGGAGAGGTTTTGACGCACGACAAGGTGCGGCATGGATGGGAGAGGCGGTGCTCGTCGAGGGCTCAGGCGGCCAAGCGGGAGCAGGTGCTCAGGCTCGGCCGACACACGACCGAGCTCAGGTGGAGCGGTTGTGGCACGAAGGTGGCATTGGTCATCGATGGGTATGCAAAGGCGGGTAGCGTCGTGTACCTGCAAGTAAGAAGAGAGGCTCGAAGCTGGAAGCTTCGGCCTGAGTTGTTGAAAACACACCGAGAAAAGGGGGTGCCATGAGGCTCCTGGAGCGTACGTGTTGGAAGAGGAGCTTGGCTCTGGTGGTGAACTCCACCGGAGATGAAGGGGTATGGGAGAGAGAAGGGGAAATGGAGAGGGAGATATAGGAGGTGAAATCGAGGGAGGAGATGGGACGATTGAAGGTAGACAAGCGTGGAGCTCGTGGGTGGAAAAGCTACAATGTCGATTAGAGGAGAAGAGACGAAGGGGGAGGGAGGGGTTCACCTGGAAGGAGGATGCAGACGCCTTCCTCTAGTGATCGCTTTGAGGAGGCGGTGGAGGGCTCCGAAGCTTGGCAACCTTGCTTGAAGCTGCCACAGAGGAGCGGAGAAGTCCTCTTGATCGCCCCGTACACAGCCGCTGTCACTGGCCTAGGAAGATAAGGGTGGATGCCGTGGTCATCTCCGCGGTGGGGGTTTTGTAGTGCGAGGAGGGGCAGCCTCGTAACGACCGAAGACGTGGAGGGGGCGGCGGGCGTTACATGCAAGCAGAGGTGGAGGAGCGCATCAGGCGGGGGCGGTGGAATAGATCTTGTAACGGCTGGGAAGGATAAGAAGAAGGTCACGTGCTAGGCACGTGACCCGAGGGGGGGGGCCTGGAGAGAGAATGTGGGCTGCCACATGGCACGCCCAAGGGCTGCCACGCAACGCCCCAAAAAAATTTCAAAATTTAAGGATAAAGAAAAATAGAAAAGAAATAGAAGGAGACCTCGGATCGAAAAATTTCCTTCATAAAAGTTGTTCGTCTCGTCGAGATCTACAACTTTTATGTAGGACTCGGGAGCAAAAGAGGTCACTTGTATGAAGTGGTATTTTTGGTGGTTCTCCAAGTGTATAGAAAAATAGGCTTTGGAGGTTTATAATTTTTTGTGGTTTTAGGAAGGGATAAAAATCTAGAAAAATTACGATAAAATACAATAAAATTATTTACACAGGAATCTATTTTTTTTGGATTTTTAATAAATAAGAAATATAATAAAGTAAGAAAACACACAATTTTTGTAAAGACTTACCATAGACACTTGGACTTAGTCAGTTTCTTTGATTTCAGTTTTAATCTGGATTTGGATTTTTATGTTGCTTAATAAAAATTCATCGAAGAACACAAATGAAGAAGAAATAAAATTAAAAGGGTTATTTATGTACATAAAAACTGAGGTCAAAAATAGCAAAAAGTCAAAATGTGTAAAAGAGGCCCAAAATCCAACTTTCACATATGATCTCCGAATTTTACGAAATTGGTATTGTTTTGAAGGTATTTGAAAATGGAGTACTTTAAAAGTGAGTAAACCAAAATCATACATTGTATGAGGGAGATATGTGCGTTTTAATCTGTCAGATGTGAAATCAGACTTTGGGATTATTTGACACTAATTGGAGTTAGTAAATTTTTTTTGTATTTTTTATTTAATAATGTTAGTAATATCTACTCCATGGAGGTGGTTTGGGGTCAAACAGAGTTAGGATGAATTAAATAAAAAATAAGAGAAGTTAGCGGCTTTTTAGGCTAATTTACACTTGGGATTTTTAATGCAATACGCATGATGAAATACAAAATTATTTACACATGTATGAATGCTAATGATGCTCTGTTAATGATTAAATGCATGTGAATATTGGGGAACAGAGTCTAATTGAACAATTTTAGCATGATGAATACGAGATTCATCATACCCATATAACTTAAACCATGCTTGTCCCCGAGCATCAATGAATGAATGACTTAGTTGAATACATCCCTGACTGTGCATGTGAATTTTCAAGGCTCAATTCATAGAAGACCCTTAGTTTGGGGTGATCCTAAAATTCTGGGCTCAACCATGCTTTGATCAAAAGGAATCCAACTTCTCTAATTTTCAGACTCTCTATTTGTACATACAGTATAAGGATATGATTTTTACTGTACTGCATTCATGAGAGTCAAGTCGAGATATCACCCAAAGTTCCAATCCAAGAGACTCTCCTCTAGATCTAATCCTCAACACTAGGGAATAAGTCTATTCTTGCTTCAGTCAACCGTCTCATTAGTTTGTCAGACTTGAAAGTGTAGATAGACGGCCAGATGATGGAGGCATATGATTGTGTCTGATTTTCTCTCCCTTACATTGGAACAAGGTGTCTCTCTCGAGTGCCTTTTTACTCAACACAAGTATATTTTTATTTTGTTGATCAATGTGTCCGTCAAGAGAATTTGGAGTCGTATGCACTTGTTTTTGTGGGAGTACACCGAGGTGTGTCTCTTTTGAGTATCTAAGATACCTTCGACACCCAGACTTGTATCGCTTACGATGCAGAGCCCTTTTATGGTGTCATCCCGACTCCTTGGTCCTAATTAGCGCTTGGTCCAAGTGGACACTTTTAAAATGTTTGGGAGCGCTCGCCATTGGTGGAAGCTCAATTTGTAATTTGACTTTGGATGATAGAGCTTTTCTTTGATATTTCATATATATTTTTTGTTGGCTAGCTCCACTGCTTTTACCAAAAGTTGGCGCACACTGATCAATAATTGTCATGAAGTTTCATCACACCCTGGCACTTAGGTCAATATCAAAAAGATAGCATATGAACTTGTTCACATACTGGCTAGGACTTTGTTGACACTCGGTTTTCCGAAGCCTTCATTAACTTTATCCCATCCTCGAATATCATTAAATCGGGTCTAAACTCAAATCTCTAGTCCCAGTTCCTCAAGTGATATCTCAACTCATCTCATCAATCACGCAGTTGTGAAAGTGATTGTGCTGATCATTTTTTGAAGGTAGAGATGAAGAGTGCAATATAGCGCTCAAATCTTTTAAACTAGGGAAGTGTGGATAATTAAGTTCAAAACCCTAATGACTAATGCTGGCTAACTCAGAATCTCAAGATCTCAGAAATCAAGTGTCCTCAAAATCCCCAAGCCTTGAGTGAAAGTGAATGTGTCAGAAATATATCAACCAAGGGATGCATGAAATGCTTGATGAAATGCAAGACCATGAGTGAAAAAAGATTTTATGCAAAAAGTTTTTTTGTTTTGTTTTGTTGTTGTTTTTTTTAAAACGGGTATTATAAAAACACTACTTGTACCCATCCCCGATGTTAGATAAAAACGATTAAAGTACGAGATATGGATAAAGTAGATAAAATATATACAAACACCCCCTATACTTAGCGTGTGCTATGTCCTCATGGCACTAAGTGAAATGTAGACATAGCTCGTACTATGTATAGATGGGTTAAAAAGAAAAGAAGAGAAGTGATGTATAAACAATGGTACCGGTCCCCCTATACTTAGGCTCAAGTTAGCCTAAGTATAATCGGATAAATACAGATGGGGAACCAGATAGATTTGCGGATGTACAAGATCAAGGAGGTTTGCGACGGACCTTCTTGCAGGAATGTGGAGGGAGATATTATGGAGATGTGGAGGGCGATGAAGAAGACCAGCCATCGTCGGAGTCGTCCTCAGGAGAATAGTAGTCGTATGCAGAGGATCTCCAAATACTGTCGATCAGAGGTAAGTGCCCTTGGATCAGAGTTGTACTTATTGCACTTATCTGATGAACCACTTCAGGATCGTACGAGGACTCTTCAGAAATCACCTGGTGTCTAAGGTCAAAGGTGACTTTCTTGGTCTGTTTGTTTCCTTGCGAAGTATTGGGAGGAAGTTGGACAGTCTTCATCTCCATGTCTTGAGTAACCGATGCGGCATTCATGAGTTCCTCATCTGATGAATCCCCGTAAAAGTCGACCAATTATTGAGGGGTCATGCGCTGCTTCGGTCGAGGGAGATTGTTCCTAGTGATTTTGTGGGTTATGGTCGGGGATGTTGATGTAACTTCCTGATGATCATGAATTTTGGTGACATCGGATGTTTCCGGAGTCGGTTCCTTGTATGGTTCAAGTATTTCATGAATTACTGCCGACTCAAAGATTGGACCACTCAAATAATCGTGACGATCCTCTATAATATGGTCCAATTCTTCATAAGCTTCAAAATCTTGATTTTTCTTAGGAGCAGTGATAGGGTGGTGAGAATCCAAAGTTTGTCCAATAGTCAGTCTTTTAGGTGACTCTCCTAGGGTTTGTATCTGTGTGTCATGCAGAGATGTCTGATAATGTGAAATGTTTATCTTCTGATCATAACTATCGGTTTAAAGTTGGTTTTGTCATTGGGAGTTTGTTCACTGTGGTCCGAGTTCGAGAACTTGATTTCCTGAGTCTCACAATCGATGATCGCCTTAGCGGAGGCTAAGAACATATTTCCTAAAATGATAGGAGACTCAGACAACCTTCTGGGGTGCTCAATGTCAAGGATAATAAAGTCCACTTTATGTTCTTTACCTCAGAAATTTACGACGACAGAAACGATCCCCCGCGGTATATTGGTAGATCGATCGGGTAATTAAATGATCACCCAAGTCCTTTTGAGTTGTCCGAATTTAAGTTGATTAAAGACGGACTTCAGGAGGATATTTAAAGTAGAATCATCGTCTAACCAAACATGAGTGAATAAGGTATCCTCAATTTCACATGTGATCCGAGTCAACCGTTTGACTTTACGGCTTTTAATTTTATGATTCATCACCAAAGAACTAGCCATAGATATGACATGATATTCAGTTCTTGATCATTTCTTGCCCATATTTTTGGAGTTTAGTCGACTCTTCACAAATCTCTTAAGATCGGGCACATATTCTATGGCTTTGATCAGTGGAAGCTCTAAGATCAGACTCTTGCAAATGCTTCCATTTTAGAGTTGTCCAATTTTATTGAATTTTCAATTTTTTTGATTTTTTTTATTATTTTCTTTGATATGGTCAGTAGGGGGGGTCAGAGGTCAGTGATCGTGTCTGATTGTGAGTCAGATGATAATCCAGTGGTTCACATGGTGGTGGCCTCACTTCTTCTGAATTCTGCATAGACTGGATGAGATCATATATTCTCATAGTTAAAGTGTCTGCTCTATTATTAATCCGAGCAATCTCATCCTCAAACATCTCATGACTAGTGATTGAATAATCATTCTCCACGTGTCGTGATTCTGGCGTGTAACCTCGAGTAGAGTATTGATTATTCAGCATCATTATGGTCTAGTCATGAGTTATATTTCCTTGACTTTGGTTTTCTCGTGGATTGTCGAAGGAAAATTGATTGTACTCAAAAGGATAGTCATCCTGAGTAGGGGATGGTTCAAGAGGCTGTGAGATCATAGTAACCAGAAATCGTGTTCTACTGTCAATATCGGTCACTCTATTGTTCATCCTCAATTTTGGTCTCTCTCTCATGTCCATAAAATTGTCAAAATGTGAGAGAGGGCTATTCCACGAAGAAGTGTGGTCATAGGGTGGGATGTATGGGAGGGAAGAGAATGATGGCTGAGGGGAACTTGATTTGAAGATCAGGTTCCCCTGAGGAGTGTGAGAAGAAGGATATCGGGATATGGTCGTGGAGATCAAGAAAGAAGGCCACTGTGCCAACATATTCTCAAGAGGGATGGAATGATCAGCGAACCATGATTTGCTTGCGATTGCAAGGTCTTTGACGCACACAAATAAAATACAAAACAAACACGTTGATTCACCCACTCAACACTGGTGAAGGCACGTTAGGGTTCTGCCGCTTATCTTTTCAGTTTTAATTTAATGACGTAACAATCTTGAAAATTAAGCGGAGCTATTAGGTGCCAAAATATTTCACAAAGACTATCCCAAGTTCATACAACTAGTTGCACCTACTTTCAGCCAGTATAGGTGTAAGTACGGACCATTTAAATGGCTACCCGTGTTACTTGAGGACGGAGCCTTCCGCAGTGTCCTCTAAACCACCTACTCTGCTAAGGAAAGTCGGACCGTGAAACGGCTACCCGAGACCCTCACTGAAAAGTAGCTAATTATTTTTAAAATAAGTAGTCTGAATGAAGCATTTCGGTTTTCGGCTCTGTCCTAGGGTGTGCGATCTTGTCTTTACAAACAATGAGTGGGCTTCTCTCCATCAAACACATGTTGATTTTGTGTCAGTCTTATTTACAGTCGCCTTGATTAACAATCCCAGTTTTAAATTGAGATTATCACTGAAGTTTTAAATGAGCATAGAAATTCACGTCTAACGAGGAGTCCCAATTTTAAATTACACTAAATGATATGCACATATGAAAAACACCCTAAGCAGATAGTTCTATTAGCGTGAAGAATTAGTTTCAAAATTTGGCTAATGTTGAATGATCTATAGTATGTATAGTTAGTGAGAGTGTGGCCTAAGAATTACGAGTACAATCAATGATAAATATGCAACGTAAATGTGCCTAAGTCATACGCCACTCAAGTCGGGTCCCAACGACACAGAAGGGGTTGAAACAGACCCGACACACCACAGAAAAGTTCAGTCTGAATTATTACAAGGGTCAAAGAGAGGGACCCAGAGAATAATGCGAGAATTAAATCTAGACTAAACTCTCTCACAAAATTAAAATGCAATTCTACGTCCTTGCAGATCCTTGTTTAAATCCCAAAATTTTTCTCCTAGTATTCTGCAAAGAGAGAATTTGTGGTTAGTATCCGAAGTAAGATAGAAATGCAAAATAAAAAATGACACAAAAATTAATTTCACAAAAATTAATTAAAAAAATTCAAACCCTAAATATTTACTGTTCCGCGGCAATGACGTCATTTGATGAGCGTGAAATCCGCCTCTTTAAAAATCGAAAATTGTAGTATAGGAGGCGAAAATCGGTCGATCAAAATACCACATTCTTTGAATGTTGTGGAATATTTTTAATTGGCAAGTCTACCAAGGTCGAACACATGGAACGGTGATTCTTAGGTGCGCGGTTCTAAATTAAATTTAATACTTAATTAATGCTTGATTAATTTCTGCGTTGAGAAAATATACAATGCAATGATGAAGATGCTATGCAAAAAAAATAAACAGAGATGATTATGCCCAGGATCTGTGATTTTTAAACTTATTAAATCCCCAAATATATTGATCTATAAGTTCACAAGATTAATCACAAATCAAAGTGGATCGAACTCACGACTGACTCAATGCTTCAGGTTAATCAATTAATGCTCAGAATAATTTGAAGCAATATATCCGGCCTCCAAATGTCTTTGATTTGGTTGCTTGAATAGTCAATAATCTTAGAGGAATTGATCTAAATTAATCCCCTGTGAAAACTAAACTGTTGAGAATAATCAACAATGATTACAATGGTTTAATCAGATTGAAATCATCATCCGAATTCTTGCAAAAAATATCATTAATTTCTCAAGCACAAATATGTCAAAATGAGCCTGCATATGTCAATAGAGATCCTCAAATGATAATTATCAATAAACAACCTTAGATCTGTTCACAAACTATGCTAAGTGATAGAGCATGAATAGAGCTTCAAAATGACATATTGTATGCTAAAAACAGAGTTCGTATGAGAAAGAAATGCTAAAATGAAATTCCAGGGACTAAATGTAAATAAACTAAAGTTTTTCTTTCAAAAAGGTCCCTAGAGTGGCTTATCTGTAATTTATTAAAGTTGGAGGGGCCCCTCTGCAATTTACCCTTGGCTAAGGTATATTTGTAATTTCAGAAATCAACAGGGGCCTCGTTGTAATTTTTCCACCGCACACGTGCTACGGGAGGCTCGGGGAAGGCAGCTGAGGCTCGAGCGACAGAGCCTATGGTTCAGGCGGCCGAGGCACATGCTCGGAGCCGAGAGAGTCCACTGCGGGCCTCTCTCCCCCCTCGGAGGGCACCACGAGCCTCCGCCCTCCCCGGAGGCCACTACGGACCTCCCCCCTCTCCCCGGAGGCCACTAGAGACCTCTCCCCTCTCCCCGGAGGCCATCGCAGGCCTCCCCCCCTCCTTGGAGGCCATCACGGGCCTCCCCCCTCCCCTCCCACCCTCCCCCAAAGGCCACCACGAGCCTCCTCCCTATCCTCCCCCTCCCCCTCGAAGGCCACCGCGGGCCCCCTCCCTATCCGCCCCCTCCCCGCTGAGGCTCGGGTGGAGAACCTCAGGCTCGGAGGTTCCGAGCCTAGATGGCGGTGGCTGGAGGCTCGGATGCCCCGAGCCTCAAGGTTTGGAGGGTGACTCGGGGGCCTCTACATGGCTTGCAACTGGCTGTAGGATCTAGGGCAGGAAGCCCGATCCTTCGACAGCTGTACGCTGCGAGGCACTAGGGAGATCGGGCGGACCGACTTCGCAGAGTGAGGCAGTGGCGCGGAGGCGGCACACCCGGTGCGAGGTGAGGCGGCTCAGCCAGTCGACACACGATCGACAGAGAGGTTTTGATGCACGACGAGGTGCGACGGGGACGGGAGAGGCGGTGCGCATCGAGGGCTCAGGCAGCCAGGCGGGAGCAGGGGCTCAGGATCGACCGACACACAACCGAGCTCAGGTGGAGCGGTTGTGGTGCGGAGGCGGCGTTGGTCGTCGATGGGTATGCAGAGGTGGGTAGCATCGTGTACCTGCAAGTAAGAAGAGAGGCTCGAAGCTTGAAGCTTCAGCATGAGCTGTCTAAAACACACCGAGAAAAGGGGTGCAATGGGGCTCTTGGAGCGTACGTGTTGGAAGAGGAGCTTGGCTCTGGTGGTGAACTCCACCGGAGATGAAGGGGTATGGGAGAGAGAAGGGGAAATGGAGAGGGAGATATAGGAGGTGAAATCGGGGGCGGAGATGGGACGATTGAAGGTAGACGAGCGTGGAGCTCGTGGGTGGAAGAGTTGCAGTGTCAAATTGGAGGAGAAGAGACGAAGGGGGAGGGAGGGGTTCGCCTGGAGGGAGGATGCATACGCCTTCCTCTGGGGATCGCTTCGAGGAGGCGACGAAGGGCTCCGAAGCTCGACAACCTTGCTTGAAGCTGCCACAGAGGAGCGGAGAAGTCCTCTGGATCGCGCCGTACACAGCCGCTGTCACCGGCCTGGGAAGATAAGGGCGGATGCTGTCGTCATCTCCGCGGTGGAGGTTTTGTAGGTGCGAGGAGGGGCAGCCTCGTAACGGCCGGAGACGTGGAGGGGGTGGCGGGTGTTACATGCAAGCGGAGGTGGAGGGGCACAGCTGGCAGGGGCGGTGGAATGGAGCATGTAATAGCTGGGAAGGAGAAGAAGAAGGTCACGTGCTAGGCACGTGACCGGGGGGGGGGGGTGGTGCTGGAGAGAGAATGTAGGGTGCCATGTGGCACACCCAGGGGCTGCCACGTGGCGCCCCAAAAAAATTCAAAATTTAAGGATAAAGAAAAATAGAAAAGAAATAGAAGGAGACCTCGGATCAAAAAATTTCCTTCATAAAAGTTATTCGTCTCATCGATATCTACAACTTTCATGAAGGATCCGGGAGCAAAAGAGGTCACCTGTATGAAGTGGTATTTTTGGTGGTTCTCCAACTGTATAGAAAACCAGTTTTTTGGGGTTTTGTAATTTTTTTGGTTGTTTTTAGAAGGGATAAAAAATCTAGAAAAATTACGATAAAATACAAGAAACATAGTAATCTATTTTTTTGGATTTTTAATAAATAAGGATATAAAATAAAAGTAAGAAACACACAATTTTTGTAAAGACTTACAACAGATAATTGGACTCAGTCAGTTTCTTTGATTTTAGTTTTAATCTGGATTTGGATTTTTGTGTCGCTTAATAAAACTTTCATTGAAGAACACAAATGAAGAAGAAATAAAATTAAAAGGGTTAATTATGTGCATAAAAATTGAGGTCAAAAATAGCAAAAAGTCAAAATACGCAAAAGAGGCCCACAACCCAACTTTCACATACGATCTCCGAATTTTACGAAATTGGTCTTGTTTTAAAGGTATTTGAAAATGGAGTACTTTAAAAGTGAGTATACCAAAATCGAATACTGTATGAGGGAGATATGTTCATTTTAGTCCGTCAGATGTGAAATCAGACTTTGGGATTATTTGACACTTATTGGAGTTAGTATTTTTTTTGTATTTTTTTATTTAAAAATGTTAGTAATATCTACTCAATGGAGGTGGTTTGGGGTCAATCGGAGTTAGGATGAACTAACTAAAAATAAGAGAAGTTAGCGTCTTTTTGGGCTAATTTACACAGGATTTTTAATGCAATTATGCATGATGAAGTGCAAATATTATTTACACATGTATGAATTCTAATGATGCTCTGTTAATGATTAAATGCATGTGAATATTGGGGAACAAAGCCTAATTGATCATTTTTAGCAGGATGAATACGAGATTCATCACGCCGCTACTTCAGACGCAGGCGGTGCCTGCCGCCTTCCTCCGTCACCAACGAGCCCTTGTGAGGCCCGCAACATTGCCGTAGGTCCAGCCCGCCGTCGTCGTTCCTTACAGACACCACCGCACCACCGGCGCGAGGGCCGCCTCTCTCGAGCGCTAGTGCCTCCGCGCGCAAGGAAACCTCGCTGGTCGCCTACGAGCCCCGACAACCAGCACGAAGCTCGCCTATCTTCTACCTTGAGAAAACCGTCGGCGGCTCAGTCGCCCATATCTGGAGCCATCACCACTCGTCGATCGTCATCACCCTACTGCACTGACGGTGCACCCAACCACGCCACCGACCGAGCCCTTCGCTAGGATCGTCCACCACCCTCTGCAGCAAACCACTGCTGAGCATCGCCCTGACTACCGATCGCGTGCCACCGCCTTGTCACGCTACCGTCCACTTCAACTTCGCTGACCACCCTTCACTGCCCCTTTTATTTGAGAATGAAGAACCCTAACAGGGTATTAAAATATTTTCTGGGCAAATGTCATTCAGCCCCCCAGAAATCCCATAAGTTGCAAAGAGGTCCCTTCCAGCATTCAAGCATGTGCTTTGCACGTTTCTCTCAAGTAGTTTGCACATTTTACCCACTAATTATTTATGTTATAATTTATTGTGAAAACTATGAACTATTTGCATTTCAATCCTGTTATTCAGACTATAATTTTGCATGTCTTTTATATTGAAATAATTGTTTTCATTGCTTTGAAAATTCTGCAAATAATTGTGTATATTCCAACTGTGTTCTTCATTGTATATAAATTTTATTGCATTTTATTTTTTTGATATTTAAAAAACCATAAACTGCACCATTTTCTCTGTATGAATTGAAAATTTCATAAAAATTCAAATATTACGTAAAAATTTCGAAAAAAATAGATTAGGTGTATTTCCTTATCCTTTAATTTCTTCTAACTTTCGTGTATTAATTATTTATAAAATAAAAAATGTAAAATACTAAAAATCTTAAAAAAATCATATAAAATTGTAGAAAAATAAAAAATGTGATTTGAATTCCTATTTGTAGATAATTTTTCTATTTTTTCAGAAAAATAATTTTCACAATTTTTGATTTCATTTAATATTTTTAAATTGTGTAATAGTCTTGTTTATTCACTATTTGCATTTCCCTTGTTTTTATTCATTTTAAAAATCCTTAAAAATCTACAAATATCTGAAAAATTATAAAAATAGTAAAAAAAATCATAAAAACACAAAAATAGTTTATTTGAATATTTTGAGTATTTTTGTTTTTTTGAAAAATCCAAAAAAATGTATTTCTTTTATAAATGAAATTGTTTTAAAAATCTTTTTTTTGAAAATAAAAATTGCAAAAATAAAAATCATTAAAAATTTGAAAAATCATAAAATAAAAAAGATAGAATAAAAAACTAAAAAATAAAAAGATAAAAAATCACAAAAAACCAAGATAGTTTGCATTTAAGATTCCTTGTTTCATTCAATTGATTTTTTTCGATTATCTGAACAACCCTCGGGAATTGTAGCCTCCCTGAGTTCGATCCTGTTGCTATACAGGTAAATAAGTAGCAAAAATTTCTCTCTTCATTATTCTCTTGTAATTAATTTTGTATCTTGAGAAGAAAAAAATTGTTTGTTTGAGCTGGGAATTTTGGGGATAGCAACGACAACTTTATATCAATAATAACTAATACTCAAAGATCTCGTCTCAACAAAATGACACCATCGGGGAGGCACGGTGAGGGTACTTAGGTTTCTCTTTTGACATGGTATTCTTGGTTGTATATATCTGAATTATATTTTACCGCATTAATTCCATTGTTCATATTCACTGTTTTTATTTCATTGTTCCTGCTCATATTTTATAATTGTGTTTCTTACATATTTTCTCTTTTCTTTTTCTTGCGAGGGCATGCGGAGTAAAGGAGGCAATCCTAAGAGAGCCGAAGCACCCAAGCGACGTGGAGACAGATTGATTCTTCACCGAGCTGTAGGATAGCGTGAGAGGAGGAGAAGAAGAATTGAAAGGGACCAGGCAAAAAAAATATTAGACTTTTTTATTTTATTTCTAGCATTTGAACTCTTGTAAAAGGACATTCATTTATTGTGGGGTCTGTTTCGCCAAGTGCCGGTGCACTAGGGGGACCTCACCGGTTTTATTTTCATCACCTTATTTTTCTTTGTTTCATGCGGATTTCATGAGCTACCTATTGATTGCTTTAATTAATTTTCTTGAGCTAGGTGATTAATTAGGTCTAAACACCCTAAACAAGAATTTCTGTACCTATAAAATAGAGCGTAATTGGACTTAGTCAAATTTAATTGCTTCTTGCCCGTTAATAGAGGCTATTATTAGGATGGTTCACTTGCATCATATAGGTTAGTATATTTTTTCTATATTTAAAATTCTACACGGATCACCCTGCATGTAGAGTACTGGTGACAAGGTATGCATCTCTAACCCCTGCATGCATCATTGTGTTTAAATGCTCATTAGCATTTCCGATCTCCTTCCGTGTTTTCACTCACATAATTTAAAAAGGAAATTGGACGCTCGGTAGGCGATTCATCAAAAATATTTAAACCAAGTGACAACTACCTAAAATTCAGGACTGCAAAAGATAACTCAACCCTAAAATAAACGTAAGGAAAAATTATTATTTTGGGAGAGTAACCTCCGCCTTATTTGATTTATCTGTAGTGAGATAGCGACCCACATACTAAGATAGAACACACCTAAACTCTCTTCAGACTATTGTCTTGTGATTAGTTGTTCTCCAGTGATGACTTCACCAGGCAGCTGGTAATCGGTCCAGGTTTCCTTAGCAGAGTGGACAGATTGGGTAGTCGGTAAACGGTCTACACCCATATTGGCTGGGAAAAACTAGTTGTGAGATTGTGACAGTCTCCTGGGAGCATTGGGTTCCTAATAGCCCACTTTAACCGCTCTGATAGATTGTATTCTCACCAAACTCTAAAACTTAACAAGATAATTGATCGAACCTTCACTGTCTTCACATTGCATTGAGTTGGTGAACTGGGGGATTGTTTTTGTGTTTGATTTCTTGTGTGCATAATAGATCCTTCTACGCATTTGCACCTTTTTCTCCACATCTTTTGACTTGACCCTCGTGCTCTCCCGATCCCCATCTTTTATTTCGGAGATGGCCGACTGGAGTTATTTTAATCCGATCTTCGCGGATCCCTCGCACCCTCCACCCGATCCACCTTCCTTTTTCCAGGAGGACTTTCCTTCTGATTTTTGTGCATATCCGCCTAACTCATTGTTTCAGGAAACAGACCTTGATTGTCACCCACCCTCATTCCACTCACCCGATCTTGGGATTTTGGAGTCACCTTTCATGATGTCCATACTTGAGACCCTGAACCAGATGATGGAGCATATGAATTCGAGAATTAGCAATCTATTTAACATAAATAAGAGCCAGAACGCTGCTCCAGTATTTGAGGATATGGATTCACTTGAGGATAATCATGAGAGCTTACAATCGCCCAAAATACCAAAAAATGAGAAAATTTTAAAAATCCAAAAAGATCCTGGGAGACACATTGTTGATTTATTTTGTGAGGAGGGGCACCCATGCCAAACTATTTTCCCACATAGTCAATCACCACATGTCCCACCTTTGACCCCAAGGATGCCACTGTACAGACTGCTCTTGGTAATCCTCATGTACATGCTGATTCTGATCTCCTCCATTGTATGGAGGAGGTCAAAAAATTCAAAAAAATGTTGACTGAACCTGAAGTGATGGCCACAATTCATGAGATCATTTAAGCCGCACTTCACCAAGCCATGACCCATTTATCTGCTCCTCAACACAAGAAGAGAAAGCGGAGGAGAAGATATGAGCATCACATCTTGATCATGGCCACTGCCTACGCTATCATTTACCGTCCACATTATAAGAAAGGAGCTGTCACACCTCTTGTGAGTTGCTCCCTCTCCGACTATTCTTGTGATAACACTCTCCTTGACAATGATACGCCAATCAATTTAATACCCTTCTCTATGGTACAGTCTCTTCATCTTGGGCCTCTCAAGAAAACCAAGATGATAGTTCAATTTCTTGATGGATCTATCAATAGGCCGAAGGGTATTCTAGAAAACGTTATCGTTCTTATTCAGGGCATGAACTTCACTTATGACTTTGTCGTATTGCCCATGGAGACCTCCACCTCTGTGGAGCACCCTCCAATCATCCTGGGACGATCTTTCCTCGCCTTTGTGAGAGCCGTTATTGATTATAGATCAGTAGTGATTCGCTTCCGTTCTGATGTAGGGAGCGATGTATTGATCACTATACCCATTACTGACCAGAGACCTGCATCCCATGAGAGCGTACCCGTGTTAGCCAAACCCAAGGATTTGACCCGGATGATACTGTCAGAGATTCTTGTTGTATGCTAGATAATACTGAGATCTAAGGTTTCCTCTTCAAGGAGGAAGAACCAGAAAGCATTGACCTTGGAATTTCCCCTTCTGGTATGTGGAGATGCATTGATGACATCCGCGAGATTTACACAATGAGACCCTAGAGCAGAAGGCAGACTCTGAGACTAGACAGGACATACATGATTTGACTACTTTCATTGATGAGTCCATTCCTATTCACCTTGATTCAGATGAGACTTAGGGTGCGTTTGATACGCGGGTTAGGGTGGGTTAAACTAGTAGGGGGTAACCGTTTTTGTGTTTTGATGTTTGGATAGAGGGTTAAACTGGGGGTGGGTTTGTTGTGATATGATTATATTGAAGTTTGGAAAAGTGTGCAGTTATTATGATGTGATTGTATTGAAGTTTATAAAAGTGAGTAGAAGTTAAATAGTTTATAATTTTTAGATGAATGATGGTATAATATATTATTTTTTGATGAAATAGATGAAATAAAAGTAAATTATTTAATATTTAAATAAAGAATAGATAGTGGGTCCCATAAGAAAGAGAAAAAGAGGGTTTTGGGGGGTAAACCCACCCCAAGGGGGGGAGGGGGTAAACCTCCAACTGAGCATCACCTTATAAGGCCAAATTTGATTTGATTGCTTTTATAAAGGAATTTAGACCTTTTGGTAAAGATGATGATCTAGTAGAGGCACGCCAGGTTGGAATTGATCTTACTTTTTCTGATAATGATTTCGAGCCTTTTTTCTTTGATATTTGCGAGGCATCCAAGGTAGGACATGACCACACTACTTCCACTGATCGATTCGTGCCTGCGCACTCTGAGACTACTGAGGATATATTCTTGGTCGATCCTGATCAGTTTATGTCTAATGATGACCCAAATATCGACCTACCTTATTAGATCCATTCCTTAGCGATCTTGCAAGAATGTCTGCTTTCGACCTTCTTGACCTTTGTACATCCACTCTTTTTATATATCCTTTCATTTCATTCTTTCTTCTTCCATTTTATTATTCACCCTTTTTCCGTGTGTGTATATATGCTATACTTAGGATGTGCTTTATCCTAAGTATGGGGGGGGGTGAATGATTTGTGTTGTTCATATTCGTCATGTTCATCACTCTTATTGTTGCCTATACTTAGGGATACTCTACCGTAAATATAGGGGGGTGATGTTGTTCATATCATCTTTTTTGTTTTTTGAGTATGTACATTCACTGCATCGATTTTCGCCTTTTGTAGAATCTTCTATACTTAGGATTAATTGATCTAAGTATAGGGGAGATCACCGATTTCTATTCTTTTCATCCTTTCTTTGAGTCGTTGTAGCATAGGAGTCTTTTCACTTTTCTATACTTAGCATGAGTTATGTCTTCCTTTGCTGCTCTATGATCACTATGAGGACGTAGTTCGAGCTAAGTATAGAGGGGTGTCGTATATATTGTATATATACTTTGGATATAACTCGTACTTTTAAATATGATTATTTTCGGGGATATGCATATAAATTCGTAAAATCCACGTGCGTGTGTATATAGACTTTAATCACCTTACAAAAAACAAAAAAAACAACAAAAAAAACAAAACAAAAAACAAAGAAAAACAAAAAATAAAAAAGAAACAACAAAAAAACAAAAACAAACAAGAAAAAAATCCATGTATATACTTGCATATATTTTAGTAACCTTTTTTTTCCTTTTTTTTAAAAAAACCCCTAAAAAACTACAAAACAAA
Source organism: Ottelia alismoides (assembly GCA_037367405.1). Taxonomy (NCBI): domain Eukaryota; kingdom Viridiplantae; phylum Streptophyta; class Magnoliopsida; order Alismatales; family Hydrocharitaceae; genus Ottelia; species Ottelia alismoides. The sequence continues at coordinate 185,264 of JAZKJV010008679.1, forward strand.
AAATCTATAAAAAGTTGCATAAAAAACTCTTTTCGCATGTGCATCTATTTTTCTTTCTTTTCCAAAAACCCATAAAAAGTTCAAAATTAGAAAATTGTTTCAAAAAAATTGCTTTCTTTTTGCATTGTACATATTTCTTGCATTTGCATGTGTATTTTTCAGGATATTATTGACATTTAAACTAATTCTAGAATAAAATTGAAGAATGGAGCTTAGTTGGGCCTTAATCCACTTAATTTCAGAGGAACCTTATAAGAAATGGAGTTAAGACTTTTCAGGTCCTAGCGACTTAATTCTTTGAGTCCATAAGACTATGTTCACATGTCATCTTGATGAGTCTAAGTAGAACATTTAACAACACACATGATTCTTTCAGACCGTGGCTTATCTTGGACAAGCACTCTACACGTAGCTCTTCATGGAGGAGGTAGTGAGGAGGTAGAATCTTTTGGCTTGGAGTAGCATACAAGGGTAGTACATCTAGGCAAAACCTCTCGTCTTCCTCTAGGGAGGGTTGTGCATCTCAACCTGATCTAGTAGCATTGAGGTCTAAAGACAGAATGCTGTGGGGTTGCAATAATGCTTCAAAAGAGGGATAGTATACTAACTCAAGAGGAAAAACTCCTTATGTACATGATGTACCTTGTATATATTTAAAAAAAGAGAGAAAAAATAGAGAATCTCCAAAAGTGGACATGCCTGATTGAAAAGTAAAATGCCTGCCGGAGTGTATATACAAGGATAAAGAAAAAAGAAAATAATAATAGCTTCAAAGTTAAATTTTTGTAAGCTTGTAGCTGGATGACTTGGCTACACTGGTCATGCATCCAATGATAGGTAGCTACACTGGTTACCGTCCATTCTTTTCTCCATCTCCTCTTCTTGAGCTGGTTGTACTTGAACTTAGAAGGGAATATCCCCGCTCCTCGAGGAAAGAGTTGCTAGACCGGGGGACTAGAGTTACCTTGTTGAGGGAGGCTATTTCTTTGCTACTTTTGAGATGGGGATCTATATTTCACTTACATCATACAAGTAAAGATTCATACTCATAATAATTTGTGTATGTAGACTTGTTCTGATCTGACTGTTGAGGAGACCTGAATAAAAGTCTTGTGGAACTTAGAGGCTTTTAGTTTTTAAATCCATTTCCTATTAAGGTTCCGCCACACTAATAATCCAAAGGTCTGACAGAGCTCCATACTATAATTTTATGAAGATATGTTTAATACTAAATATTATCCTAATTTCTTTATTTTTCCTTTATTTTTCTTTCTCTTTCTTTTATTCACTTATTCTTTCAAATAAGTGTTTGCTAAGGGACTAGCAAAGGTAAAGCATAGGGGGGGTGATGAATATACATTTCATCGTCTTTATTCATTTATTTTAGCTTAAAATCCCTTATAAAACATCCGTATATAATACTAACTCCATATTATTACTAACTTGCATCTGTGTGTAAATATTGTACACTTATTAATATTTTAACCTAAATAAATAAATTATTTTAAAGATAGAAAGGAAAAATAAAGGAAAGAAAAAAAGAAATAAAGAAGACTGTATATATGTAATAGATACAAGCTGACCTGAACCCCGATAGAAGGTCAAGACTTGACCTGATCGACCATGAATAAAGTAGGGGGAGATAGGGTCCTTAATTTGAAAATCAAAAAAAATATGCTATGTATATTTGTATACTTACACTATTTTATTTGTACATAAATTGGCTTCAAAATAAATAATTTTCAAAACAAAAGTTGTAAATAAAAATATTTTCTAAATAATAAAAATAATTGCAAAATAGAATCATGTACGGAATAAAAGTAACAACATCTAGAAAAAGCCATTAAGTGATAACTGAAAGATCAATTCTAGCTCCATATGAACTCAAATTAAACCAAACTCACTTCCATTGTATTTTAAATTAAATTATCTTCAAAATGGTTGTGGTCTCATACTTTTTGGAGTTGCGGTTTGAAAAATAGTTTTCTGGGGTGGTTTGTATAATTTTTACCATTTATTTGTAAATATTGTATTTGTAAATAATTTTGATAATTATTTAAAATAAAAAATGATATAGTTGAATTTTAAAACAAAAAAACTAATTTCCTTATTTAACTATGTATATAATGTACCATATGTATATAGTATATGTATAAAATTAGATCCCTTAAATAACCCTCACAATAATTAAAAAGATTGACGTTTATTATTTAATTTAATAAAGTGACGAAAATTAAAATAAATAAATAATTTTTTGTAAAGAATTTCCTTTTTATCTTTATCTCATTTTAAAATTTTCCTTATCGTTATCTCATTTCAAATTTTGAATTTTAAATTCTTTTCTTTTCTATTTATATGGCCCCTCCTCTCTCATTCCAATTTGATAATTATTTGGTGAGAGGAGCCTATTCTTCGAGAGTTATCTTATTGCAAAAGGGTGTCTAACCTCCGAGCCGTCCGGTGATAGCGAGTCGGCCTTCGTCGAGGCGATCACGGTCTTTTCCGCTCCTAAGGTGAGATCCATTTTTCTCTTATTATTTTTAACCTAGGACAATCGTATTTAATTTTTCACATTTTTATTTCATCGTCATTTTTCTCTCTAGGTCTTAGAACCACACATCACGATTTGATCCGAATCCGATCCGATTTTCCATCTCACTTTCGATTTCCCTTCGCTTCATGTTCTACCTCCACGATCTCTCACCTCCTACCACACACGGTGGCCGGAGATCCAGATCCATTCCTCATTTTTCGTCGGATCCCCATTCATGTATTCTGTTTTAATTTTGGGATTGAGCCGTCGTGCTCGTGTCCTAATTTTTTTATAAATAAAAATTTAAAAAATATAGAATTTTTTCCTTCAAACATTTGTTTTGCAGGATTAAATAAAAAATTTTTAAAAAATAAAAAATAAAAATTCTAAAGTTTCTATTTTAAAAAGAAAAAGAAATGTTTTGCTTTTCTGTTTCTGCTTTCAAAAAAAAATTAAAAAAATAAAAAAACAAGACTGGACGTCGCTATTTCAGACGCAGGTGACGCCCGCTGCCTTCCTCCGTCATAGCGAGCCTTCGCGAGGCCCGCAGCATTGCCACAGGTCTAGCCTACTGCCGTCATTCCTCATCAAAACCACCGCACTGCCGACGTGAGGCCCTCCGCTCTCGACCACCAGCACCTCCGTGCGCAAGGAAACCTCGTTGGTCGCCTGCGAGCTGTGCCAGCTCGCGCGAAGCTCGCCCATCTTCCGCCTTGAAGAAAACTGCCAGCGGCTCAACCGCCCAGATCTGGAGCCATCGCCGCTCGCCGATCGTCATCACCCTGCTGCACCGCTGACGTACCCAACCGTGCCACCGACCGAGCCCTCCGCTAGGATCATCCACCACCCTCAACCGTGAACCACCACTGAGCGCCACCCTGACCACCGACCGTACACCACCGCCTTATCACGTCACCGTCTACTTTGACTTCACTGACCACCCTCCACCACCCCTTTGATTTGAGAACAAAGAACCCTAACAGGGTATTAAAAAAATTTCTGAGCAAATATCATTCAGCCCCCCAGAAGTCCTACGATTTGCAAAGAGGTCCCTTCCATCATTCAAGCATGCGCTTTGCACATTTCTCTAGGGTAATTTACACATTTTTACCCACTAATTATTTGTTTTATAATTTATTGTGAAAACTCTGAACTATTTGCATTTCAGTCCTATTATTGAGACTATTATTTTGCATGTCTTTTATATTGAAATAATTATTTTCATTGCTCCGAAAATTCTACAAAAATTTGTGTATATTCCTAATGTGTTCCTCTTCATTGTATAAAAATTTCATTACATTATATTTTTATTTGATATTTTAAAAATTCAAAATATGCATCATTTTCTCTATCTGAATTTGAAAAATTCTTAAAAATTCAAATATTATGTAAAAAATTCCAAAAAAATAGATTAGGTGTATTTCATTATCCTTTAAATTCTATCCAATTTTCATGCATTAATTATTTATAAAATCCAAGAAATTATAAAATGATAAAAATATTGAAAAATTCATATAAATTATAGAAAAAAATGTAATTTGAGTTCCTGTTTGTAGATAATTTCCTCTAGTTTTTCAGAAAAATAACTTTCGCAATTTTTGATTTAATTTAGTATTTTAAATTGCAAGATAGTCCTGTTTATTCACCATTTGCATTTTCCCTTGTTTTTATTCATTTTAAAATTTCAAAAAATTCTAAAAATTTCTGAAAAATTACAAAAATAGTAAAAAAACATAAAACACAAAAAATGTTTTATTTGAATATTTTTGAGCATTTTTGTTATATTTGAAAAACCCAAAAAAATGTATTTCTTTTGTGCATGATTTTGTTTTGAAAATCACATTTTTGAAAATATTTTTTTTCAAAAATCAAAATCATTAACAATTTGAAAAATCATAAAATAAAAAATAGATAGAAATAAAAAAATTATAAAAGACAAAAAATTCACAAAAAACCAATATAGTTTGCATTTGAGATTCCCCCTTTTTTTTTAATTGATTTTTTTGATTATTTGAATAACCCTCAGGAATTGTATCCTCACTGAGTTCGACCCTGTTGCTATACAGGTAAATAAGTAGCAAAAATTTCTCACGCTCCATTATTCTCTTATAATTTTTTATAGCTTGAGAAGAAAAAAAATGTTTGTTTGAGCCAGGAATTTTGGGGATCGCAACGATAACTTTATATCAATAATAACCAATCCTCGACATCATTATCGTGCTCAACATTATAGATAAGGTATTTTATTGTATACACTGATGTATTCCTTCTGAGGAATGCACCTTCTCCAGATACAATATTCATCATCACGAAATAGGTAACCTCCCACTAGTAAAAATGAATTTTTGATAGAAATCTGTCTACCTTCAGCTTGGGCCAATCTCGTGAAACTTTGTTGGATATAAGATAGTTCACAATATCAACATACCATGGGAGTGAGGCAACATACAAGATAACCTCGTCTGAGAAGATATCTGAAATGGGAAGTAGTAGCCGCTCAGGGATTCTACATATGTATTCCGAGAATGATGAATTGCCATAATATTTTTTACTACAGGTTGATGAATCAACATTTCATCATCTTTATTCATTTATTTTAGCTTAAAATCCGTTATAAAATACATGTATATAATACTAACTCTATATTTTTACTAACTTGCATTTGTGTGTAAATGTTTTGCACTTATTACCTTTTTAACATAAAATAAATAAGTAAATAAATAAAGAAGGGAAAAATAAAGAAAAAATAAGAAGACTATATATATGTAATAGATACAAGCTGACACGAACCCTGAGAGAAGGTCAAGACTTGATCTAATTGACCAAGAATAATGTAGGGGGAGATGGGGGTCATTAATAAAAAAACCAAAAAATGTATGTGCTGTGTATATTTGTATACTGCACTATTTTATCTATACATCAATTGACCTCAAACTAAATAATTTTCAAAATAAAAGTTGTAAATAAAAATATTTCCTATTTAATAAAAATATTTGCAAAATAAAATCATGTACAGAATAAAAGCAACAACACTTGGAAAAAGCCACTAAGCAATAATTGAAAAATCAATTCCAGCTCCATATGATCTCAAATTGAACCAAACTCACTTATATTGTATTCTAAATTAAATTATCTTTAAAATAGCTATGATTTCATAATTTTTGGAGTTACGGTTGAAAAGTCAGTTTTCTGGGATGGTTTGTGCAATTTTACCCTTTTATTTGTATATATTGTATTTATAAATATTTGTAAATATTTTCACTAGTTATTTAAAATAAAAAATAAAAAATAAAAAATTTAAAACAAAAAACTAATTTCCTTATTTGACTATGTATATAATATACCATATGTATATAGTATATGTATATAGTTGCTATTCTTAAATAACCACCACAAAAAAATAAAAAAAATTAACATTTTTTATTCAATTTAATTGAGTGATGAAAATACAAAAAAATATTTTTTTTGTAAATAATTTTAACTTTATCTCGTTTCAAATTTCTTCTCTTATCTCTTATCTTCATTCTAAATTTCAAAAAAATTCAAACTCCATTCTATATATTAATAACGCCCTCTCTACCTCATTTTCTCTTGATCAATCTTTGGTGAGAGGAGCCTTTTCTCCGAGAGCTATCTTGTCGTAGAGAGGTGCCTAGCCTCTGAGATGTCCGGTGATAGCGAGTCGGCCTTCGACGAGGCAATCATAGTCTTTTCCACTCCTAAGGTGAGATCCATCTTTCTTTCTCTTGTTTTTAATCTAGGATTAATCGTAGTTTTATTTTTTCGCATTTTTATTTAGTTGTCATTTTTTTTATCTAGATCTTAGAATCCTTCACGATTTGATTCGAATCCTGCTCGATTTTTCATTTCACATCTCGATCTATTCGCGTTCTTTTCTATCTCGCACGATCTCTCACCTCCGACCACGCACGATGATTGGAGATCCGGTTCCATCCACCATTTTCCTCGAAACCACACTCGTTCACGTCTTTCGTTTTGATTTTGGGATCGAGCCATCGTGCTCGCATACTAATTGTTTATAATAAAAAATTTAAAAATATCTATTCTGTTTCTCTAACATTTGTTTGTAGGATAAATAAAAAATAAAAAAATAAAAAAAATAAAATTATATTTTTTTCTTCTATTACAATTTTCAAAAAAAATAAAAAAAAACAATAAAAAATTTTCTTATTCTATTTACATTTGAAAAATAAAAAAATAAAAAAAATCAGAAGCGGCAGGCTACGTCGCCACTCCCTTCACCACCGACTCCTACCGCCGCGAGCAATCGTGGCCACCGCATCACCGTCGCTTAGAGCGGCCCTCCGCCTACCACCTCAGCCCACCAGATCGTCCACCACATCGCCACCGCTTGGAGCGGATCTCTGCCCAACACCTCATCCCGCCAGATCGTCCACCGTTCACCGCGCGAGGCCGCGCCATCCTCCTACCTACCGCGAGGAGCAGCACACAACCTGCGACTCACCCACCATCGACATCGTGCCAGCCCACCATCGCCTAGAATATCCACCCGCGCCCACACGCAAGGCCGTCCACCGCCCCTCACCGCCCTCACACGAAGACCGCCCCTTTTCTGGGAGAGAAAGGGAGGGGCAGCATCCCTTTTTGGCTTGTGAACAGGAAGAGATGAATAAGAACGAACCCTAGGGAGTATATTTTTTCTCTTTTGCGCAAATTACAACTCAGCCCCTAGAGTTTCTAAATATGGCAAGAAGATCCCCATCAACATCAAGTCAGTAACTTCTAGGTAAATTATGAAATTCTCCCCGTATTTATGTCTTGTTATTTTCTAATGCTAAAACATTTATTATTTACAATTAAGTCCCTGTTTATCCAGACTTGACTTGCATGCTTTATCTTGTAAAATAAATCTTTTTCTTGCTCAATAAATTATGCAAAAATCATGCTATGCTCCTGATGTGTGTATCTTTCTAGTATAAATTTTTCATTGCTATTTATTTTCCATTTATATCATTAAAAAAATAAAAAAACAGTGTCATTTTCTCTTCCTGAAATTCAAAAATTCATAAAAATTTGAATATTTCTCTAAAAACTTCAAAAAATAGATATTTTTCTTTTCATTGTCTTTTACCTTCTTTTCAAATTTCGTGCATTAATTCTTTTCAAAATCTAAAAAATTGAAAATACCAAAAATCTTTGAAAAATCACAGAAAATTCTACAAAAATCAAAAAATCGGGATTTCACTTCTTGTTTGTAGATATTTGTCTATAGTTAAAAACAGTCTCCAGGAGTTTTGGGTACTTAAAATATTTTTAAGTTACAGAACTCCAGGATGTGCATTGTTTATCATTTTTGCCACTGTTTGATTTTTAGAAAAATACAAAAACATCTAAAAATTCTACAAAAATTTTCAAAAATATTCAAAGCCTTTAAAACCCAAAAATATTTTCTTTGGATTTTTCTTACTATTTTAATATAATTAAAAATACAAAAAAGTGTGGTGTGCGTATTTCTTTACTTATGCATATTGTTCCTTATTTAAAAATAAAAAAATCTGTAAGATTAAAATCACTATAAATTTGAAAATCAGAAGATAAAAAAATAGAAATAAAAAAAATTAAAAAATTTTAAAAAATTCACAAAAAACTAATATAGCTTGCATTTGAGATTCCCCTTTTCTTTTAATTAATTTTTAATTATTTGAATAACCCTCGAAAATTGTAGCCTCCCCGAGTTCGATCATGTTGCTATACAGGTAAGTAAGTAGCAAAAATTTCTCTCGCTTCATTATTCTCTTGTAATTATTTTTGTAGCTTGAGAAGAAAAAAATTATTTGTTTGTTGCGGGATATTTGGGTTGCAACGACCATTGGGTATTGATTTTCACATCTTCAATTCCAAAACCCCAAGAATCTCGTGTCAGCACAGGTTTAGCTCGAATCTCTAAATCAAACTCATGGAGAAGAATGATCCATCTGATAAGACATGGTTTGGCATCCTTCTTTACCTGTAAGTACCGTATGGTAGTGTGATCTGTGTAAGTAATGACATGTGAACTGAGTAGATTTGAGAGGAAATTCTCTAAAGAAAACACCACTACTAGCATCTCCTTCTCTGCAATCGTATAATTGTGTTGTGCACCATCTAGAGTCTTACTAGCATAGTGAAAAATGGTATCCCATCTCTTTTCTACCCTAAAACAACTCCAACTTTATAATCTGATGTATTTGTCATGATCTCAAAGGGGAGAGACCAATCAAGTGGCTGAAGGACATGAGCTCTAGTAACCATAACTATACTTATACCAACGAGCCACGTAGCCCAATCAGAATTTATAGAAATACAAAATTAAAGATAATCGGAAAAGAAAAGTTAGGATTTGAATCTAGAAAAATGTTGAACATGAAAGTTATAGGTCTCAATGAGATCTACAATTTTCATGTAGATGTCAAATAGAAATACTGTAATATAAATATAGGTAAAAATTATATAAGTAGAAAATAATAAAAATATTTTCTTTTATTTTCTTTTATTTTCTTTTCTCATTTTTTGGGTTCTTATTTTATAAACTATGTTATGTTAATTATGAATAGGATTATTCTAGTTATTATTTGAATTTTAATGGAAAATAAATGCATAAAATAATAGCACAATAATATGATATATAATATAGTATAATTAGAGTCAATTAGTTACAACTCATAAATAAATAATTAATGATAATTATTATTGGATCTTGTTGATTTAATTAAGCAAGAGAGATAATATTAATGACTAATGATGATAAATCTGAGATTCATCAAATATCCAAGTCACTATACATGGAATATACAATCATCCTATACTTATCTCCATGTATCCGTGGAGAAAACACATTGTTCTTGAATGAGTTCAAGAATAATTCTATTGTTAAATTATATATCTGAGCAAAGAAAATATTGATAATTAAATATTATTTAATTATCATGAATAATGTGAATATGATTCATGTTATTTGGATATATGAGAATAGTCATCTTAGATAATTAAGTATGATTTAATTATCAAGTATATGATTAATGTGGATATCACTATCCATAATAATCATGGATAATATACATATGGTTTATAATATGCTAGAGAGATTTATTTTTAAATAGAATTTACAAAGTAAATGTTGATGTGAATTGGATTCACATTATACAATTAATTGTAAAATAAATTTACATTTTATATTGGATAGTTGAATAAGATTCAAAATTATCAACGACATGATTGAAATTTTCACAAGATAATTTTGAAATTATCATTGGGAATTTTAATGCAACAAATGTTGTTGCATATGTGGATAATTATGGAACAAATGTTGTTGCATATTTAATGAGATAATATATTTCATTATTGAAAGGAGATAAAACTCCTTACCATAAATGGATTGGACGACCACCTTGGATTAATTCAAGGTGGACATCCACCCTATATATGGAAGGTAGTTTTATCTCTTCTAATCCGCAATTAAATGATTTAATATAAATTAAATTATCTTGAGAGGGTATATTTGATTTACATTAAATTAATTAGTCATCGCAAATTAAATAAAAAAATCATGGGCATTGATTTTGAAATTAGGAGTTAATCTCGATCATCCAATATCCTTCATGTACAACACAACTTCAACCCCTTGAGTTGAAACCTCTCTCTCTCTCTCTCTCTCATTCTCATATACACGTCCAAACTCTCAATCTTTCTCAATATTGTGACCGTCCACCTTATTATCATAGAGAGCTTCGATACCGTTGTCATACCGTTGTGTTGCCGGAACGATTGCTCATGAGGAAGACCTTGGATTTCGTGAGATGAAATTAGGCGGTTCCTTGATCAGATCTTCAACTTGGATTGTGAGAGGTATATGTCTCATCCATGTGCCCGCAAGTGCATTCGTTGATGGATCAGACTTGAGACAATAGGCTCTTACTTTAGAGATAAATGATCACAAACACGCTCCAAGAGGTAATTCTATTACTCGTTTATGATCTTAATGAAATGATTTGAGAAGTGTTATCGAATCATGTGATTTCATCATTTAAATTTTTTAAGTTCCGCTACCCCTAACAACTGGTATGACTAATTGTCCTTGGTCATATTCGATGCGACCTTCACGCTTCTTTGATGTGCTAAGGCCTAAATCATAGCCTTCAATTAATTCTCTACTATATCGTTAAATAATTAGTATTTTTGTGAGCGTGAATTGATTTATCAATATTAAATTAGTGTGAAATTGCATATTTTACCCAATTCTGCCATGTACTTATTAGGAAACTATTCCTTACTCTACAAAACCTAAAAAAAAATCAAATTATATATGATTAACTGTTGTCTTCTTGGTCGCTAAATTTAATTGTTTGTGATCTACACAGATACGCCAGGATGTTGAAACTCTGGTTGTGATCTTCTCTCCTTTACCATTCTTCACAAGGGTGATCCCGAATTTCTTGAGCATAACATGCATGAGACTCGCCCACTTTAAGTCACATGCTCAAAATTCATCATGTATACATACTTTTCTCAAAATAAATAAATTAGTGAATTGAGTAATCTAATTTTAATTAGATATAAAGTTAATATTTTTAGGATTTAAAATTTATTGTGAACACCTCTTAATTAGATACATATAGGATAATTTATTTCTGAAAAATACCAAGTTTTATTATTTATTAAAATTGATTCACTCTAAATTGCCTATTGTGGACTATTTAATTCATTAAAATGATATTGTCTATTGTAGACTATTTAATTCATTAAAATTTCATTTTGCATTAGAAAAATAATAAAAATTCACGTTAACTTAATTTTGTATTAATTCACGTTCTAATTATGTTTAAGATTTTTAGATTTCATTTCACTAAAAAATTACAAACTAACCCTCAGATTTAGTCAAAATTGCATCTTACTTTTTATTCACATAGAAAAATCTCTCTGAAAATTTAATAACCTTATGATCTAAAAATTAACCTAAGGATAAAGTAACCTCCCTCTATTTGACATTGTGCTTGTCCAAATAAAAAAATTTAATCACTTTTGCATTAATTGATTAACGTTAAATTAATTGATCTTTTTGATGAATCCTTTATTGCTCGACTAAAATATAATTCGACACAATTAACAAGAGCATTTTTCGAGCTCTTCATGCATTTTTTTGAAGCAATGAAGGAATTGAGATGAAAATTGATCATGATAACATTCAAAGGAATGATTCTTTTATATATGTTTTGTTTTGTAAGATGATGGGAAAATTGATAGAAATATTATTGATAAAATAAATATATGTTGGATAAAGTGGAGAGGAGCCTCTATTGTTTTATCTATAAGAAAATTCTTTTAAAAATCAAAAGAAAGTTTTACAAAAGAACCGTAAGACAAGCTATACTCTATGAATCTGAATGTTGACTTAGACATGTGCAGAGATGGCACTAACATAAACGAAAATGCTAAGGTGAATGTGTCGATATGCACGTAAAGATCAGATTTAGAATGTTGTAATCAAAAAGATAGTTGGTGTAATTCTGATCAAGGATAAGATGAGAAAAAACCACTTAAAGTGATTTGACCATTGGTAATGAGCATTGGTAAAGGAGATCAACTGATGCATTAATTAGGAGATGCTAGTTTTGAGATGTTGAGCCGGCAAAGAGATGACAAGAAAGGCCTAAAAAGTGTTGGAATGAGCCTATCCGAAGAGATCTTAATTTTTCGAATCTAAACCCGAAATGACACAGGATATAGCTGAAGAAAAAAATTCAGGTAACCAACCCTTCTTAATGTGGGAAAATTCTTTGTTGTTGTTGCATTCAGCAGGTATTTTGACCCACCATGCAACGGAAGGTAGGAAAACGTCTTACCAAATGCATCGATCCTGGCCAACTCTACACAAAAGCCAAGAAATTCATTCCCAAAAACATAAATAGAATCACCACCATCACCTCTAGATATAATACACTTATACCAACCGAAAAAATAGTTCTACCGTCAAAGTGAAAGGATTTTATAAAGGAGCAGTCAAAACTCTGCGCTATTTCCGCTCTATACACCAGCTTCGCTGATTTGGTCTGACACCAATGCCTCTCTTGTGTAAGAAAGAGTGGAAGAATCAAATACGGAGAAAATAGATTTTTAAATTAAAAGAACCCACCAAAACTAAAGAATCAATTCATGGAAATTCCGCATATCTAGGCATCATCAAATTGAGCTGACTTGAAGAACTGTGCATCACAGGTGAGCCAATTCCGGGATAATAGAAGTTATCTTGATACGGCAACATGCCCGTGAGCTGCTCAAATGAATTACTCAAATCTTCCAGCTTTAAATCCATGAACCAGTCATCATCCTCCTTCAGTCTCGCACCCACGATGGCAGCATTCGAAGCCTGGTTTTCCGCATACAAGACATCGTTGTCCACGTCTGAAATAGGGCTTCCGCGACTATCCCAAGCCACGTCATCAACGGCTTCGAATGATGAAGCAAACGACGCATCTTCGCTCACTTGTGGCCGATGGATGTCCTTCTTCCAGTCGCTCTTCTTGTTGTAGAGCCGGCAGAGAACCCAATCATCCAACTGTACTAAGCCAAATTGATCAGAAATGACTCTACTACAAACAATCACATCAAAATATGGATTTCCGGCCAATTGTACTCACCCTGAGACTCCCCTTCTTGTTGGGGACACGGTCCACGTCGGAAAGGCGGTACTCGTGCATGATCCAATTGGTCTTGGCCCCCTTGGGCGCCTTGCCAGCATAGAATACCAATGCCTTCTTGATCCCGAGCGGCTTGTTCCGCCCTGCAGGGGTAACCGGTTTGTCCGCCCCTGTTGCCTTCCAGTACCCGCACCCTGCGGCCCTGTTCGGCCTGGAACCATTTGGGTACTTCCTGTCTCTCGGCGTGAAGAAGTACCACTCCTTGTTCCCAAAAAGCGCCATCTCTGTCTCACCACAAAAACCAAACATCAGAACCATACATCACAGATCAATTTCCAATGTCTGCCTAGTTGGCAAATGCATACCTGGGAGCTGCCAGGGATCGAATTTGTAGAGTTCGACCTCGGCGATGATGGGGACAGGGAGAGTCTGCTGCACGGCCTTGCGACAGAGGTAGTGGACGACGAGCTCCTCGTCGGTGGGGTGGAAGCGGAATCCCGGGGGGAGGTTAAGCTCGGCCTCGGCGTCTCTGGTCCTCATCACCATCTCTTTAATCGTGGGTAGGGGGTCTTTGTTGTGGGATGTTTGGGGTGTTTTGGGAGCTGTGGGTATGGAGTTGGGAAGAAGTGGGAGGAGCCGAGATGCCATTAAATATCGGGGGGAAGGAGGAGCGAACAAGTGTGACCTGACATGTCGACGTCGCGTTGCACACGTGGAGGCCGACGCCCGGAAGGTCGGCTGGAAGCTTCGAGCGTCAAAGTGGTCAGAGGCAGAGAGCGCCTTGTGGGCGGTCCAAGTGTATGGGTTAGATGCGGGAGGCGAAGGGTTTCGAAACGAGTGGTAGGGATTGAGTTTGTCTTGAATCCGATATGTGGATGGTGATTATCTTAGTTGAAACAGGTTTCCTGTGTATTTCGCAAGAACATATGGACATGTGATTAACGTATTCATACCTATTTACACCATAATATACGGATAAAGATGTTATACGGATATGATATAATATCGTACCTTCAAGAAGGATTTCGGATCTAGATATTATGAAAAAGATACCAAATGGATCAAGGATTTATTATAATATATTTAATAATTAGACAATAAATAATAGAGTGAATTTTTAAAAGTTAATATGTGGTACCTAATGTTGATCAGAGCTTTCAATGTAGTACCTTCTTTATCTTTTTTGTTAAATCAGCCGTCAAATTTATTTTGTGGATAATTATACCCTTCATTGTCTTCCTCCGATTATCTCCTCTTCCTTCCACTACAACTACCAGTTACATGCCGCTTCCTTCCCCTCCACCTTCACATCCCACCTTGAATCCTAATCTATACTCCCACTGCTCTCAGCTCCTCAAAGTGACGTCGGAGAGGCAGAGGTCGCTCATTATCACCTCCATCGGAGCACTCATCGAGTCCATTCTCCGCCTCGATGGCCTTAGCATTGACTCCCTTTGGAGAATTTATGAATAGCCATTCATCTACCTTTAGTCTTCCATTTTATTTTAAATTCCTATCAAGACACATGTAAATATAACTAACTTGTACAAATTAGTATTCATTATTCATCTTTAATTAGTATGTTAATACTATATAAATATATGTATTTAACCAAAATAAAAGAATAAAAAAGATAAGTAAAATAGATGAAGTATCAAAGATACTGAACGACGTTAAACCCCGAGACTAGGTCAATATCGACCTGGTCGATAAAGGAATAAAGTAGGGAGAGATAAGAGTCAATATATTGGACATAAATCCCTAATTTATTTTACTCTTCATTTTATACACCTCAAATAATAAAATGATCTACCTGAAAGTTAAACAGAAAAGTAAATAGAAAATTATAAAATAGTTATCCATAAAAATAATACATTGTGCAATTGGGACACACATATGAAAAATCGTAAACTGAACTTCACAAACCAATATCTTCTTCATATAAACTCAAAATTCATCAAACTCACTTCATCATAGATTCATCAATGTACAATGCATAAAGTCCACCAGAAGTTAGAATACTATCTGTGATATATTTAACATAAAGACTTACGACAAGTTTCTCACATAATAAGAACAAATGTCAATTTCTAACAAACTTATATACATATAATAATTCCTTTTAACATTTGCAATATAAAGACACTCTTTAAGCACAAGGACTCTCCCCTAGATAATGATAGTCTGCAAGTCCTGACGGCAACTGCTGCAACAGTTGCATCAGATCCCATCTGGATGACTATCTCCCATTGAAAAGAGCCTCTGACTCAACAGTTAAAAATGTCGGTTGTAGATACTGCTCAAGAGAGAAGCTGTTTCCAAACAAAAGATAGCAACTAGGAGAGAGAGAGAGGGGAATAGATAGAAAGACCGTTTCATGATTTGTCACTTAGGATAATATGGAAATAGGATTGGACAGTAGATGATGATTTATGTATTTAGAGATTTAATACAAGTGATGACATGATTTCTAAAAATGGAACTGTTACTGCAAGTTGATTTAATTAAAATGAAGCTAAAATTGACCTTGCATTGGGAGAGTGGACCCCTCATTATTTGTAGGATTCATTTATTTGTTGAAAGATGAGGATGCATCTATAGGGTAATGTCCAAATCCTACATAAACCTACTTGTAATGAACTCAAATTTTGTATTATCATCAGTAAAAGAGACGAGGTAATTAGATCATATTTTTGGTCTTCATTGTGTGTGTTGGTGAACGAACTGGGTTTGTTTGATCTTATTTGATTCCCCATAAATCTCCCGAAACTCTAGGCTCCATTTCATCTACTAAGATTCATTCATATAGAGATTTAGCTAACACTGATCTCTTTATCGCTTAACTTCCTATTCTTTATACTTAGGCTTATTTTCAGCCTAAGTATATGGGGGGATCTATTTTCGTTCAGATTGTTCCCATCGAGTCACCTAGTTTTAATTCATATCTTTATACTTAAGCTATTTCCCAGCTTAAGTATAAGGGAATCCGAGTCTCTATCTCTCTCTAACCGATTCTTGTTATTCATTTTGCACATGTAGTTCTATCATCAGTTTTTGTATATTCTTTTATATCTAGCACTAGCTATGGCTTCATATCACTTTGTGCTATGAGGACATAGCAAAAGCTAATTATAAGGGGGTCTACCGTATATATTAAATATGTACTTTAGCCATAGTTTATATTTTTAAAAATTTCAAACTCTCGAGGCTATGGGTATCGTATTACATTTTTGGAACTGATTTTTTGTAAAAAGTTTTGAAAATGATTTTGAAAACTATATACATATTTGACATATTTTTAAATATTTTACATGGTTTATGAAAATACAGATTGACATGTTTTGAAATTATTTGTAAAATATTTTGAAAATTTTTTTACTGAGATTTAAAAAATAGGGTTTTACTTGTTTTGAAAATCTTTGTAAAACGTTTGAAAAATTTCTATACATATTCGACAATGTTTGTAAAAAGTTTTCAAAAATCTTTTCAAATGTAAGGGTATAATTGAGTAGAATTAGTTGCCTAACTCTTAGTTTAAGGACTCCATAGATTTAGAGTTATCATATCTTAATCATCATGGTCTTGGGCTTAAAAATTCAAACTTCCCTAGTTAAAAGATATGCATGCTATATCGCATGCTTAATCTCCCTTAATGAATTGACTATCACTCACATGCACGACTGCATTCATGTGAGTCAATGTATCAACTGAGGAATTGAGATTGGAAGTTTGAGCCTGGACTTAATCTATATGATGCTCGAGGATGGGATACAATTAATGACGGCTTCATGAAACCTGAATATCAGCAATTTAGCCTGTGTGGAACATGTTCTCATGATATCTCTTGACTTTGACCTAATGTGCCAAGGTATGAAATAAAATTAATATGTTGATCAGTGTGCGCCAATACTTGGTAAAGTAGTGGAGGTAGATAAAAAGAAGGGAAGTTATAAAAAAAAGATGAATCTGATGAAAAGCTCATTATATTACAAAAGTACATCATATGAGCTTACATTCAAGGCGAGCACTCCCAACCTTTAAGTGTCCAGTTGGACCAAATTATTAGGCTTTTATGAGTTGGACTAGTACCTCAAAATGGCTCTGCATCGTTAGCGCTACAAGTCTGGGTGTAGGTATATTAGATACCTTAAAAAGACGCACCCCGGTATACTCCCAGGAAAACAAGTATACATGACTCAATCTCTTTTGACGGATTGAGTATTGGTACTTGAGAGAATCATGTTCCAAGGAGAGGAAGTGAAAATAAGTACACAATTCTATATCCTCCATAAATCTAGCCTTCCATCTATATCTTTGATGTCTGACAAACTAAAGAGATGGTGGATTAGAGCAAGACTGATTTATTCTCAAAAGTTGAGGGTTGGGTCCTCAGGAGAGCTTTTGAGATTGGAACTTTCGGTGAAATTTCGCCTCTACTCTTGTGGATGCAGCCAACAGTAATCCGTACTTCATATATATATGTACCTTGAGAGTCTAACAATTAGAGGAGTTGAATTCCTTTTGAGTAATACTTGGATCAACTTAGAGTTTTAGGATTCCTAAAAACATAACATTCTAGGTCAAATTGAGCCTTGTATTCTCAGAAGCTTGTGTCAGGGAATTCACTAATTAATCTAACCAATTCTTTATTTATTAGCTCAAAGACGAGCGTAGCTCAAGTATAGGAGGGGTGATAAATCCCAGATTTATCATCATTAAATAATATTTTTATCTCTCTTGCTTAAGTAAATTAATAAGATTCGTTGATAATTAACTTTAATAAATAATTTGTGTTTGTTTATAACTAATCCTAATTATTCTATATAATATAACCTTTTTATTATGCTAATATTTTGTGTATTTATTTATTATTAAAAATCAAATAAATTTAGTATAATATTGTATATTAAAAAATTAACATCAAATAATGTTAAAATACAAAAAAATAAGCAAAACAAAATAAAATAAAATTATTTTATATTGTTTTAATATGTATTTAATTTTTATCTTTGTATAGATAACCTCTGATCTCTTTAATTTCTACATGAAAGTTGTAGATCTCATCAAAATCTACAACTTTCGTGTATCTACAACTTTCGTGTTGAACATTTTTTCTAATTTCACTCTTAACTATTTTTTCCGACTTTATCTTTGATTTATTCATTTCTCTGGATTATGATTGGGCCAGGTGGCGCATCCTGATCATGTCACGTGGCTCGACCATTTTACTTCACAAGCAACCATTTTAAACCTTTTGATTATTGCAATCACGCGGTTGTGAACCATTCTTCAGCGTTGTCTGATCTTTTCCGAGCTCCATCTTGTTCCCTTATCAATGCCTGGATCTTCACCGTCTGATCATGATCCATCAAGTGATCCCAACCTTCCATCAAGCGCCTCGACCCCAACCGTCTGATCTGATGATAGGACAATCGAGGTGCATCTTCAACCTCCAATTCACCTCTTTAACTGGCACGAACTGCCGAACCAACCCAATGCTACCTAATTTCCCTAACTCATCTAATGTTCATTTTCACCAACTTCCATCGCCAACACCTTCCCCTAACTTCCATGACCCACACCAACTTCCTTACATCATCTTAAACTTAACGGGGCTACTAATCGCAGTGGTTGAGACTCCTTCATATTCTTCTGCATCCACCACCTGAGACCGCTTCAAATAGCCCACCGCCACCTCAAGCGGTGGTTGTCTACCCTTAGTGTGAAAGGAAGCCTAGCTCTTCGCCTTCCTTCGTGATAGGATAGAAGGTATGTGAAGGAGCTATAATGGCTGATCCTTTTTGGTGACGACCCATGGTTGAAGGGCCATGACACAACCTAAACCTTGGCCGTCCGAGCTTTGAGGCCAGCCACCCTCGTCAAGCGAAGACCCAGAGATCCTACAGGATCTCTAGCATAGGCAGATCCTTCACCTGAGCATCACTCTTCAATCTCTAGGTAAGTAAATCTCATCCCCCTTCTACCCAAGACCTCCATGGCACCTCACTCTTCGCACGCAGATACTTGCTTGGTTCTTCTTCTAACACATGCAGGTTTTTCTCATCTTCAATGACCGGATCTTCTATCTGTGCTCTGATCTAGAGGCAAGGAATCAATGGAGCTTCAATGAGATAGAGCTTTGAGTGGTTTCTCTCTCTCCAGACTTGCACAAGCCTCACCATTCTACCAGGAATGCTTCCCGATCTTCAATCTATCGTGGGGAGGAAGGAGGAGTGAGAAGCTTATCATTGGAGATCTACTGATCTACCACCGTCTGCGGAGAAGAGGGGGGAAGATCAAAGTACATAATACAGTTTGATCTTGGCAATCAAATGATCTGCATTCATCCCGATCCTGGTATCCAACCCTCGAGCCTCGGTGGACTGAAGCATAGGATAGAGGCACGGAGGCATGCCACGTAGCCTCTACACGAGCGTTAGGCCAAACCAAAACCCAAGTCTTCATGCGTGTGCTTTACGCGTGCTTTGGCTGGGTTATTTGCAACCAAGCTCCCTTTCTTCTCTAAAATATCAACTGGGTCCAAGGCACGTGTATTTCACGTGTGTTCATGGGAAAATTGCTATTCAGCCCCGCTGGTTTCTCCTGATTGCAAAAATGCCCCTACACGGGGGCTCTTCATAAATTAAAGGGCTGGTTTTCTACAATTGCATTTTAGTCCCTATAAGGACCTATGTGTAAGATTTTTATCATGCTTTATTACAGTTATGCTCCTGGTTTCATCCGTGAATAACTTGAGCATCTTCTGTCCAATCAAAATAATTTCAGTTTCATTGTGAAGCTCATTAAAATCTCCTTCTTATGACTTCATTAAATCTCTGAATTGATGCATGATTATTGATTAATGAAATAGAGATAATATTGATGCATTTAGTCATTATAAAGGGAACTTGACTTTGATTAAATGCTAAATTGAATCTAGATTTTATTCTAGATATCGCTTAAGTTGACTAATCATTTTAGGGCATATTAATGTGTATGCTTGCAAGTGATAACTTAGTATTATTATGTTTATGATGTCATCATAATTTACTAACAAGCACTTCTATATTTTAACATCACATTCTGTTTCATGCATGCATTATGATGTACTTTTAAATGTTGTGCATTTTATCTTGCTTGCTTGCATTATTTTGTTTGTTTTGACTTAGAGAATTTATTAGTCACTTAATCTAGATATTTAAACACCTAAATAATCATATTATGGCTCGTGTCCTTGTGTTCGACCCTGGACTTCCTAGGTTATAAATTCAAGATTAATCTTCCTCGTGGAGATCATTCATTCGGTTCTGTATGATATACTAAATGTACAACAGATACATTTTAATACATGCATTTAGTGGTTCATCAGTCAAGGACCTAATTGCATGAAAATAACTCAAACCTTTACATTTAGGTCCCTGGTTAGGGACCTAAATGTAAATAAAAGAAATCTTGGAGGCACTATTGAATTCTCTGGAGCTGCATGGGCTACATAGAATTTTTTTCCATAGATTCGATCTATGACTAGGATTAGAAGCTGGCTTTAAATGTGTACCACACGATAGTGCCACATGGTGCTTGCCTATTGCTTGACTGTTCTTCCCAAAATTCCTAAAGTGACGGCGGCGTTTGGGCCAACTAATCGATCTCTCGTGACTCGAAGCAATGGTGGTGATTGAGGGGTGTCTCTAGTAGGGCCAGAAGGGGGCTCCTCCTCCTTCGAGCTCAACTACAACAAGGTGGTCGAAGATGACAGTAATGAAGGATCGAAAACTCGGTGACAGATAGGGTTTGGAGTTCCAGGTCCAGAACTCTGCTATTCTTTTGATTGATGCCCGGTGAAGATGGGATGCTCCATATGGTAGATCGATAGCAGCTGCTCTAGAAGCTCTTGAGTACCTGCAATAGAATGATTTGTTGCTTGATTCTCAAAGAACCAACTAAGGACTTAAAAATGTTCTTGCAGGTGTATGATGTTTTTCACAAAGGATGAATACATACAAAATGGGTATGATTGTGGTTGATTTGAGACGGGAATTGATATGTGAATTGAAGAATGAGATTAGGATAAGATAATGGAGTAATTAATGAAGCTAATTAGGCATGAAGCTAGAGAAATCTAAGATAGATGAAGGTGTCATCTAGGAGTATGAAGGTGTAAGACCTCCAAGTGGTAGCTCGACGGGTGGCAAACCAGAGCTCTACGTTGTGTAGTGGCAGCGATTCAAGGTCAGCGAAAACCTTGGAACTATCCTCCGTTCGACCTTCTTCCACGTGAGGTTGTCCTCTGGAGTTGTCACCACTAGATGTGGCCAGTACAGGGTGGAGAAGCTGAATGGACGACCATGTCTATTTTGGAGTAGGATCAGTTGGTTTCAAGTGATAGACTTTAAGTCATTAAATAGATGAAACGATGGAAGACATATAAAGATCTAAGGGTGTCCGAATATTAGGGTAGTTAGGTGGAAAATATGGAGGGTAGAGATCAAAGTTTGGAGGAAAGATGTCAATGACATTAATGGGTGAAGTCAACATGGTAGACCATAAGTCATACCAGATTGTTGGGAGGAATGCCTCAAGCATTGACATGTGTCAGCACCTGATAGGCCAAAATAGTAAATGTTATATTAGTTAGATAATAAATAGTAAATAATATTATTTTAAATAGGAATAAAAATGAAAAATATGTATAATTAATTTATCTAAATTATGGAATAATTTATTTTTATAAAGAATATATATTATAAATTTCATATATGATGTTAATAAATAGGTATATAACATACTCACTAAATAGGATCTTGATTTTTATTTTAATAGTTTAATAAATAATATATATTTTTATATTTTATTAATTAGTAGAATAATAACTAAGAATTATACTAATTTTTTTGGATTTTAATAAATTAGTTTAGATATATAAATAAATACGGAAATATGTTACATAGTTTATTTCATCTATTAAGTAAGATTTTTGATTTATTTAAAATATTATATAAGGGTTTAAAAATCTGAAATAATTTATAGATAAAATACAAGATCAAGAAAATAATTGAAAATTGTAAAATCAATGATACTATAAATAATATTTAGAAAATAAAATAAATAGCTCACAAATCTAGTTGTCAATTGGTCCTAAAACCGATTTTTTTGCAAACGGACTCTGATTTTAGTGAAATCACTTTAATTAATTAGAGAATATTATTTGAACTTTAAGGTTAGTAGAATAAAATTGGAGTTCGAATGAAGAAGTTATGAGATTCGGAAGTTGAGAAATTGACAATTTGAAAGTTGGATTTCTTGACATATATACAGGCTGGGATTTTTTTTAGGATTTTATTTTTTATATACATTTTTAGAACTACATAGGAGAAGAGCTTACTGAAATATGTAAAAATGAATTAATCAAAATTATTTAAAGTTTTGATAAATATTAATTGAATAAGGAATAATGTTCTATGTATATAATTAATTCTTTATGTTCTTCTTCTTTATCTCCTCCTACTTTCGTGTTTGTCGACCAATCAATGCTGCTTTGGTCTCAGAGGTTAGGTTACATAATATATCTTTCCTCAAAAATTATATTTAATTTTGTCATACTGTACATACATACATATTTACAATCTGCCTCTTTTTATTTTATTTCTTTTTATTCATTTATTTATTTACTTGTTTTTAATGCATACAAATGCCTTTTTATTCTTGAATTATTTTTCAATAAGAAATGATTATTAAGGGATATTAATATTCATTTGTTAAGGTTTTAAGATAAAATGCGAAAGAAAAGTTAATGAATCATAGATTCATCAACCCCCTATACTTAAACTTTGCTAGTCCCTTAGCAAACTCTTATTTAAAAATAAGGAAAAGGAAAGAAAGTTAGAATGCACGCGTTTTCCTAAACCAATTCATGAGAACTTACAAAGGACGGAACTCGGTTGGACTTTAAACAAGCATTTTCTCAGAGCTTTAACTAGGCTTAGGATTTTAATCACAACAGTCCTCAGGTTCCACAAATCCTTATTCAGTTTCACCTTAACAACCATCTCAGATCAACTTATCCATATCGCTAACTCTATCAACCTTGAAATTAATTTTTACCGTGTATGAATTGTGTTATCTCTTCCTGCTTAAAGAAGCGAAGAAACTGCACGTCCCAATAATACACAATCATTGGTTCCTCATCCAGCTACTCTTTCCTCGAGGAGGGTGGGGGGGGGGGGTATTTCCTTATAAGGTAAGGTCGTGTTGTGTCCACAATCGAATAGAGAGAGTATGTAGAAGAATGAGAAAAGAACTGGAGTGTAACCAGTGTAGTCACGTCTCCTTGTGAACTGCAGCTGGTGTAACTAAGTATCCACTAAGATGTGCATGATGTTTGGAAGCTTGGACCATTTGATCATATTTATATTTGGAGGTTGGCTTCTTTTTGGTCGTATTTGTAATGTTGCCTTGCACTGCATCAATCTTTTGTGCCTCGATGGATATAACATCTCTTCATTCCATCCATTTTTTGTGATCTTAGAAAAATTGTGCTAGTAGATCCTTCCCTCATCTGGAACTTTATTTCAACCCCACAACTCTCGTATTTAGACGTTTGCACCAGATGAAAATGCACCACTAAAATGAATTTTCCTTCGCAACCCTATGCAAGTCGAGCTAAGTGCAAAGTGCATATATCTGAAATTGGTTCACTATTGGAGAGTTAAACAGATGATACCAAGTGTTATACTTAGGAAAGTTTAAGTTGAATTCCAAAACATGGTCTCATGGAACCCAAAGATTTAAGTCATAGACCTGAAGAGTCAAAATTCCTATACCTAACTAGACTCCTTATAGTGAAATTCAAAGGCCATAATCAAGCTCCATCCTTTAGACTATTCCCGATCTTTAGTTCGAGAAATCAAACTTACTCTGAAAAATGCTAATGAAAATGCAACCATGTTTTTGTGAAGTACATTTTTTTTGAATTTTACTTATTTTTATTGATTTTAAATATTTTGTAGTTTTTTGAATTTTATGAATTTGTATTTTTATGGATTTTTCAAATTTCATAACTAGATATATTTACAATATTTTTAAAAGATAAATTACCAATATTAATTTAGATTAAATAACAGATGCATTTTACAAATTATATATATAAATATTTTAAAGATTAAGTTATTTACACATTTTTTAATACATAGAATTTTAAATAAGTATTATACATATAAAATACATATTTTAAATACAAATTTTAAATTAAGACTTTTAAATAAGAATTTTACAAATACTTCATGTTTACAAGGATTTTATAAATAAGAAATAAATAAATTTTAAAATTAATCCTTACCCACTTTTTATGGATTTTATAAATAAAAGTACAAGTTATGGACAACTGTATATATACAAAATATACACACTGCTTATACATAGCTTGTAATATGTTCTCATAGCATCAAAAGAGAAAAAAGGAGGGCATAACTCGTGCTAAATAAAAGTAGGTGAAAAATAATAAACGAATAGAAGTCAGTTGCCCACGTCACATATACTTACGACCTAGTCATCGTAAGTCTAATGGAAGATAAAAAAGTGACGTGACTGAGGGCAAGCAATATAAAAATGAAGAAAAATAGTAAAAGAAGAAGAAACGATATCGACAAAATCATTCGATCCCCTATATACTTAGGGTCAATCATTCTAAGTATAGAAAATAATGTGGCCAAAAATTAGGGACCAGTGATTAGTGTAAAAGATAGGAAGACAAAAGAAAATTAAAAAGAACAAAATCGAAAATGCAAATGAACGGACAATCAATTCTCCCTATACTTATGCTATGGTATCCTAAGTATATAAACTAGCGAAACTGAGGACGATTGGGGTCTAAGAAGAATATACAAGTCATGGTGCACTCTAAAAACTGAATGGCTCACAGGACTCTGTACTGGACAAAATGAAGAGGAAGAGTAGAGATAAGTCTAGTACAAAGTAGATCACTTCAACCTGGGTCGTACGGAATCATCTATTTTGCAAGCGTGTATGAATCCCGAGTTGTCTGTGTAAAGCTACCTTTTTAAGTGAACGATGTATGTGGCATAGGTCTCTCTACTGAAGTATACGTCCCTAGAGTCGGACTACAAAAGGCGTCTATATGTGTATCCATCACACCATCCGAGTCTCTATGCTGAATAGATCGTATGATCTCTGAAATGTAATCAATTGACTCTTATGATGGAATATGTGTACCCTCAATCTGTGACACTGAGATGTCTGGTGTAACAGACTACTATGGTCTTGAGATCTCTATATCTATATGTCAATAGTCATATGAAGAACTAGGTACCATGCGATCTACCCCATCCTCATGTAGGATATCATGAATATCAAAATAAATGCTCTCAAGATCAAGAGATCGTGTCTCATCTATGTGCTGACAATTATTTGCAAGGCTGGTGTCCTCTAATGTGAATGACAATATTGATATGGGATTTCTACATCTTCTCACCATCACAATGTGTACCTCTCTGTTGTCTACACGTAATGCTACTCTCCCAGAATCATAATCAAAGAGGGCCTTCATGATTTGCAAGAAAGGCCTCCAGAGAATGATTTGAGCAAGGTGTAAATGTGTAGGGCACATCATGTCTAGGACAGTAAAGTCCACTGAAAACTACAAGCTCTGTATGGTCACGATAATGTTCCTCTAAATGCCTCTAGTTCTCTTCACAGATCGATATGCAAACTTAAGTATCACTCGTGATTTGTAAAGAGGAACTATCTTGAGATTATCAAGCAAAAACAATGGTAACAGAGTAATCGAGGAACCATTATCTAAAAGAGTATGATCGAATGCGACATATGAAATCTCACATCTAACATAGTGAGATCTTGAATCTCTCTTTTTCTTGGGTACCTTGTTCTGAATAGCACATGAAGTCGCCCTGGTCAAAACATACTTCTCAACTCGTGATTTCCTCTTCATATGTGTGGTACATTTGCTTTTAAATTGTTGCTTGTGCATAGGAAAGTGATCCAAGGCGTCATGTAATGGGGTCTTCAAAATATGTGATCTTTCAATAATCTTTCAGTATCAGGAGTAATAACATTCTTTTTGGATTTTTTTCTTTCCTTTTCCATACAAAGCATCAGGAAAAGGAACAATCTTAGGAAGAACAATTATTTTTTCAATTTTATTCTATTCATCAAAAATGGAATTAACATGTACATCAGGAGTCTTAGAAGTATGTAGAAAACTCTCGAATACAGGAAATGAGATAAAATCATCGGGAGTATCTGTATGGTGTGGCATGGTATCATCATCTGAATCGCATGTGTCCATATCAATGATCTCAGCATATCTCCCTTGAATAGTATCATCGTAAACATCATGTTGGTCCGCCTCGTGGTAATCCTCCTCCTCAGAATTAGAATGTAACTCGACATCATCATGGATCGGCTCTCGCCCCTCGCCATGCACCCTCTCCTCCTCTAGATTAGGTGCTCGTGGATGTATATCGCTATTGAGACGAACAAAGTTAGATAAAAATCAGGAAAAGTGTCCTTACTTGTTGTGGAATCTACCTGATCTGTGTGTCTCTTCTTGTTGTTCGGATTCATTTGAGGTTGTGTTGGGAGAATGGTCTTAGGCATGGCTAACTCATTCAGACGATGGTTCACCTACTCCATCTCAGTCTTATGCGCTGTTTGAAGCATTCTCAACATATCCATGATCCGATTCAATGCTGGGGATTGTGCAGATATATCTATCTTAGTGTGCTATCTAGGAGTGTGTTGTGACAATGGCATATAAGGCTGAGGAGATTTTTGTGGTGTAGAAAAAGACCGTTGCTTTTGGTGGTGATGATAAGCATGTGGATGTGTAGTAGGAGGCTGATAAGAATGAGGTCTCTGATAGCCATGATGTGAGAATTTTGCTGCATGTAATGTTGTCGGTGCTGGAAATACGGAAATGGATGTCCATGTTATGGATGAACATGCTACTGTTGGTGGTGTATGCTCTAAGGTGTAAAGTGTCTTGGTGACTGATGAATCTCATATTCAACACTCTAAAAGACATTAATTAAGCTCAAATCCCCAAAATTCATTTGTAGCTCTTCATTTGTATTTCATAATTAACATTCATGCATATATAAATAATAAATGCATTTTATCATGCATAATTGCATAAAATAAGAAGATAAAAGTCTCAACCCAATTGACCTGTAAAATATGCTAATTCCCCAAACTTTAATTAATTCCTGCTAACTCCGAATCACCTAAAATACCTATATTTTGTACATATTACTAACAATAATAAATGAAAAAACAAAAAAATAACTAATTGAAATAATTGAGAAATAAACCCAAACCCTAATTTCACGATAATTGAACTAAAATGCTGATATCTTCCTCATACAGTGTCTGGTTTGATCCTACTAAATCTTGAACTATTGTACATTCAAATACTTCAAAACAAGACCATGTTCAAGTGAAGCAGAGCTCATATGTGAAAGTTCGATTTTGAGCGTCTTTTATACATTGTGTATTTTACCCGATTTTGACCTATTATTTATATGTACACATTTAAGTATTTTTATTTTATTTCTTTTTCATTTATTTCTTTAACAAAACTTTTATTAAAATATACAAAATACCAAATCTAAAATAAGACCAAAATAAATGAAATTGATTTAGTAGTGCTCACGAACAATATGTACAAAAGTTATCTTTTTCGCACTTTATTTTATTTCTTCATTTTCTTAATTTCGAAAAAATCCAAAAAAATAGAGTAGTGTGTATATATTTATCTTTGATTTTATCATATTTTTTTATAGATTTTTATCTTATTTAAAAACAATAAAAAATACAAAGCCTAAAAATCAAGGTATTATATATACATGGAGTACCCCCAAAAATATCACTTGTGTAAATGATCTATTTTGGTTTTCATCGTTTGCTATTTCTTTTTATTTTATTTTCTGACTATTATGTATGTGACACATGGCAGTTGCTGGAGACACCACATGTCACTCATTTTTTGCATATTTATTTCGCATTTATTTAAAAAAAAACTTGCACGTACTGGTCACGTGCCTCCATCGCACATGCCCATCACATGCCTCCTTCTTCCCCTCAATCTTCACCCGCTTTCCTCTTCAGGTGCTCCACCGTCGTCCCCGTGGATCCTGCATGCGCCTCCTCTCAATCAATCACTTAATCCCGCCACCTCTCCCCAGATCACATCTCTGATACGCTTTCCCCTTCCAGACGCGTCGCCACCTCAATCAATCTCCTTCCACGAATCTCACCACGATCCCTATCCCCGATTGTCCTTCTCAAATCATTCGCCGCCTCTCATCTTCACAACCCCATATATCCTCATCATCCCTCCTTCAACGCAACCACCGATACACAACAGTTCTCAGGAGAGCCACCATGCCGAGGTGACAGCTCCGATGTCGCTTCTCAATCTTGTAGAGAGATTCGGTCATTCCCCCACGACTATTGCAGCACCGCCACCTCTGCACGAGCTGATCCTTGCTCTGGTCTTTCACCATCGAGCCACAACCGACCACAGTTCTTTTCCAACGCACTTTCAGCCCTAGGAGCCTCCATCGCCATTTACTGCATCGACCAGGCTCCCTGCTTTGACAATGCCTCGACCTTATAGCCTGCTCTAGGAGGCTTCTCTGCTCTGGCACTGCCTCACTCCAAGATACAACCAGCCGCTATCCAGCTTCACCGACTTCATCAACAACAACTTTGCCTTCCTCCTGGAGCTCCGGTCAACCTCTACATCGACAACCAACGCCACTGGCCGGAGCCCCACCTGCTAGCAGCTCGACTTCATCGCATGATGCTAGGTTTTGGACCCAAGGCCCTCCCAAGTGCCATGCATGTGCTTAGGTAACTTCTGCAAAGAATGCCCTCATGTGATCTGCACCTGTGGAAGGGGTCAATTGTGAAGATACCCTCCTACAACAAACGACACATTTTTATTTTTGCATATTTAATTCACACAAACTAACTAAGGGTATCGTACTAATCTGATGGCACCGTTTCCGAGGAGGCAAATAACTTTGTTTTTTGTTTAGAAATTAGTGTTAGGTTTTCCACATATTCGGGTAGTCTGACCCTGAACCTCATTGTTATTATTTAAAAATTATTATTGTGTTCTTCAATGAATTCTCTACATTGTGGCATATGCTTCATATTTTTATGCTCTATAATTAATTAATAAAATATTCTTGTGGAAAATGCATATTTTACCTAGTTTGTGCTTAGAAATTCATAGAAAATTAACCATTACTCGAAAAATTACCGAAAATTTGAGCATAGTAGAATTAATTGTATTTCACATTATGCCCAAAAAGAATTTCATTTGCATGCATATTTGGCCATGTAAAAATCATTTTTTGTATTTCAATACTTAATTTTTAATAGGTATTAAACTCCACATTTTTAGGTTTTAGGATTTTTCTAGGATATTTCATTTATTGATATCTCTTGGATAATTTTATTCATGAAAAAAAGTAGATTTAATATTTATTATAATTAATTATTGAAAATAACACTATATGCATTCATAAATTCATTATTTATTCATCTTGCAAACAAAAATTCCAAAAAAAGATACTGCATTTGTTTAATCATTATTTACATTTCGACCAAGTTTTGTAATTTGGGCATCATTTGATTGACATTGATTTATCCACTGATTGCACATCAATGCCTACCACCCAGAGTGGCGATGCCCAGTGAAATCCAAGGTCCCTTCTTCAGAGCAGGGTCCGGTGGTGACAACCCATATTCCTTCTTCGAAAGTGAGATCTGAGGCGACGATGCCCCGTCGCAGCATGCCCTTCACTACTGCTGCTGATCTGGCTTCGGCCGTTGAGCCTACTACCGACCATTTGCACCGCACCTGTCGATGATAAATGGGGTAGGAACCACCACCCCTTCATGAAACTCCACTGCTCCAACCTCGTGCTTCTTCACCGCCATCTCCTTCGAACGTTGATCCATCAATCTTGCACTACCTCTAGTTCACCATCCAAGAGCTTCATCACATCCCACCCTTCACCTCATCACTGTACATTTTCTATTTTTTCCTTTTTACTGCATTTATTTTATTTTATTTTCAACATTTATTTTCTATCTTTTATTCTTGATTATTTTTGTGTCACTCTCTTACATACTCTCTCTCTCTTATTTTTCGTGCGAGGTACCCGACGTACGTAAAGTGGTTTCATGAAACCGACGCATCTTTACCGACCGTCAAGCCACATTAAAATTAAGATCGACTCGAGTCATGAGAGAGTGTATAATTTAGGATTTTAATTTCTACAATTTTATTTTTGTAATTAGTTTTAATTAATTGCTCATTTACAGAGGTGTCCGTTTGGACTCTCGCAAGTGTAACAAGACTTCAACTCTTTCTCTGTGGTGTGTCGTGGTCGGTTTCACTCTCCACTGAGGGTGGGTCCTTCTTGAGTGATTTGTAGGTTAGACTTGCACTATGGCTATTAGAGCTTCTAAGTTCTATTGCTTGTGCTCGTAGAACTTGGATCGCACTTCACTTTGATTGAGACACACATTAGATCGTTTAACTTAGTCATAATTCAAATCAATTCTTTCCGACTAATAAAACTTTTAGCTAGGTGTGGTTTTGTCGGATTGCATTCATATGGAATAATTTTCAATTCTTGTATTGCATCCCACATGGAGATTGCAAGAACTCACTGTAAGTCTTCTAAATGAGCATACATCATCATTTTCTACGTGCATCGGCTTTTCTCGAATTTCTCCCTCCTATTTTGTCACTTAAAATTTAAAAAGAAATATGGACTGGACGATAGACGTGAATTTCTCCTCACCTAATTTTTTAGTGATCACCTAATTAAAATTGAGACCGTTAAACAAGGCCAACTAATTTAAACCATAAAATTGAGAATTTTTGCGGGAGAACAACCACGTCCTTGGATTAATTTATCTGTCTGAGTGAGCCATAGATGACACTTAAGGATAGAGTGAAGTTATGGGACTTTCATTTAGACTACTGATTCTATAAAAACGATTTGCTACTTCTCAGTGAGGAAACACAGGTAGATGTTTACGGTCCTTCTTTCTTAAGCAGAGTGCATGGTTTAAAGGACACTGTGTAAGGCTCTATCCTTAAGTAATGGTTAGCCATTTTAGGATTCTTATTTACACCCGTAATGGCTGAAAGTAGGTGCAACTAGTCGTAAGAATTCGGGCCAGTCTTTAAGAAAATATCTGGCACCTAATAGCTCGCTAATTCTTTTCCAAGATTGAATTTATAACAAACTAAAATTGAAAATATAATGGGTCAAACTCATGTGTCCTTCATTATGTGAGTTGATGAACTTGGGGTTTGTATTGCGTTTGCATTGGTGTGCGTGAATCGAGTTCTTATATCAAAAATCACACACTTGTGCCGTCGCTCTCCTTGATTTAAAAATTAGAGTTTCTTCTTTTGAGTATCCCGTACACTTGAACATTTTAAACCAAGATCCATTATATCAACTCATCCACCTTATTTGAAATTAATGGGACATTGGTCTCTGTATCCACCCTATTATTTCTTTTCGATTAAACCCAAATCATCTAAACCCTCTTCTTCCAAGCATTCTCCAACATTCACGGGAGACTCTTACCCACGGATGAATCCAATCCACTCTATTAATTCCAATCCATTAACTCAGATCATCCGATCAAATTCAACACTCCTTCGAATTTACCACTTGATCCACTTCCATTCTGGGCTGACCCATCTTATTTCTGATTTCTCACTGGACCTCATGAACCTTTCAAAGATCAAACCACTTTTGAGGCAAATTACTGGTCGAGATATCAACCCCAACCGATTTCATTTTCTCGTCATTTTTTTGTTGAGGTAGGTCAACGATTCACAAAGACACATCCAGACTGGACCTTAGGGAATAACATGGTGAACCAACCAAACTGAATGGAGCGAACTTCACATGATGATCATCCATGTTGGATTGACCTTAATGATCAAATATCTATTGACTAACCTGTATACCACTCCTTCGGACAACCTGCACATACAGAGGATTGAATTGATGACATCGACACACATGAACCTTGCATGTTCACTTCACCTATGAGGACCAAACCATTCATGACCATAGGAATGGACTTCTACTCTACCCAACATTGCATACCTGATTTATGGTATGTAGAGTATGAGACGTATAGATTTCAACATAATCCTCCTGTGGAACAGTCTCTGTCTAAGATAGATCATGAAAAGTTTTTCGAGGATGAAATGTTAAGATAGAAAGAGGATATATTGAGAGAATTTCCTCCTAACTTGTGAATGAAAATGGAAGATAAAAGGATCTGATCTCAGGTTGAAAATTCAGAGAATACTCAGAATCCCACAAACTCTGTACACCCTAGGAATGACTTTGATAGTGAAAACTCTGAATACTACTCCATTAGGGATGACTCTGACTAAGATTAAAACCCCTCCTCTACTATGGAAAGCACCACCTCTACACACCACACCGAAAAAAAATCAAAAAATTCGAAAAATTCAAAAACTCCCAAAAAATTGAAAAATAAAAAAACCCCATAAAAATTAAAAGAGGAGAGGATTGGAAGAATTTGGATCCTACTCTGAGGGAAGCATTGGATAAAAGATTGATTTTTGAACTTCTCTTAAATCAGGCCATTGAACACTTCCCCAACCTGGAAAGATTTATAAAGAGTAAATTAATCCTGAAAAAGTCAAACATGAAGAGTACAAAGACCAGAAGACATATATTATCAATGGACACCTCTTTGATGATGAGAAGAAAGACCAAGAGACACAGAGTAAAGCAGTTGCCTCGATTTGACTGTGGAATTAAAGACACAACATTCACCCATGCCTGAATCGATGACGACTCACCAATAAACATCCTTCCTACCTCCATGTTTGACAAGCTCAAACTCGGACCAATCAGGAAATCAAGAGAGATCGTTCAACTGACTGATCGATCTATAAAACAACTGAGAGGAACAATTTCAGTCATCATTACATTCCAACGTGTTCCGCTCAAAGTGGACTTATCCTTGATATTGAGCATCAAGGAGAATTCACCCAGTCTCCAATCATTCTTGGAAATCCGTTCTTAGCCTTAGCTAAAGCAACTATAGAGTGCGAGACTCGGAAAATCAATTTTACAGCATTGGGAGCACTTCAATCTCAATCAATCTTTGAGGAAACACGATATTCCAAGGTAACCCACAAAGCCATAAACAATCATGACCATCAAGCTAGAAGAGCCCTACTCTGCTGCTACAACGAAGATAACAACTATTAAGCATAACATTGGTTCAAAGAATCATCCCATCTTCCCATTCCCCGCTGCTTGGACCTCAACCACTATCATGACAAATCCTACGAAAGATCACCTGATGCAAGACTTTTGCCATATATATGGTGATTATCATGAGGAAACATGAGTATGGGCTTACCTTGAGTCAGATAAGACCTCCTCTAACTGCTTTGATCAAAATCAATCGGACACAGGAATGCACAAGTCAATTGAGAACAAATATGCAGAACGTATGCTGACAATGGAGGAATATTTCATTGGTTATTCATCTGAAGACCTTATTGTCATCACCTCACTCACAAGACCTGCTCCTTCATCTAGTAGGTTATTTGGTAAACGGATTAAAAAAGTCACCTTCGACACATCAGAAGAGGAATCATCTGATAATTCCTCTTTAGGTCTGGATAAGGTGAACTTTATGAGTGAGCTCATTTCGGCAGCCCTGGCGCCCTATCAAAGCAAGCAATCAAATATCGACTCCTATTGGACGACTCCTGCCCCTCACTACTATTCCTCAAGAGATGACTCTCCTGGTCTCGTTAAATATACCGCAGTAATCTTTTATGACCATACTGAGACTGGTACTACAGAGTATTCATCATCCGAGGACAAGGTAATTAACCACAAGACTAAGTACATATTATGAAAGCAGCTTATGAACAAGAATACCTGGAGTGCCTATACCTTCCAATACTATTCTTCTAAGGATAACTCCGATGACGGCTAGGAATCATCTGATTCATATGCTTCATCTTCTTCCTATCAAAACACTCTCCAGCATGATTCTTCAGAGAATAACACTGATGATAGCTGGGACTCGTCTACTTCATCTTCTTTCAATCATTATGACCTCCTGCCATAGGCTCCCAAAAAGATTTGCCGAAAACCTCCTTAATCATTGGCAACCCTCCCTCCCGACCCCATCGGTTCCCTTGTACTTCTTCTTCATCTACTTAGGTCAAGGCCTAAGTATAGGGGTGGGGGGGACTGATGCCATATGTATATGCCACTCTGCTCATCTACGTCTTCTCGCAATCTCCCCATTTCCACCCTTCTTCCATACTTAGGCTGACTAGAGCCTAAGTATAGGAGGACCCGATACCCACTGTATATACCTTCCTCATTCAAATCCCACATCCTCATCCGCCTATTTTTTTCACCCTCTTTCTATACTTAGACTATTCACAACCTAAGTATAGGGGGTGGGCCGACTTCTGTTTTTATTTTTTCACTCTCTTACGCTTAGCCCGAGATAATGTCTTCTTTGTGCTTCTTGTGCTCTGAGGACATAACACTCGCTAAGTATGGGGCGTGTGTATATACTCTGTATATATTTTAATCATTGCTTGTAATTTCACGTAAGCCTATATGTATTTACGGGATGGGTAACTAACTTGAAAAAAACTGACTTTGTGTTTTGTGCAACTAACATTTTGCGTGTGTAACAAAAGTTTTGAAAAATAACTTCTTATTCATTTTCTTTGCATTAAAAAAACAAAAACAAGAACAAAAAAATCTTCCATAAAAAATTCATAAAAAAACCCTGTTTGCATTTCACGCATCTCCACTCCATCTAGCATTTGATGCATTGGTGAAAAGCCCTTGGGTTCTGAACCGAGCTATGAGTAAAAACCGAGAGTGGTATGGACTTGGCCTTAATCCACCCAATTTCTAAAGGAACTTCACTGAGAAAGAGGAAGTTAGAAGCTTCAGTTCTTTGACTTAATTCTTTGAGTTCCACATGATAATGTGCAGAATTTGACTCTTAGTGTCTAACCTGGTCGCCTCATTCTGGGTACGACTCTTGAATGGGAAATTAATTAGTACTCTCACACTATGCACTTAGCTCAACTCAAATGGGGTGCTGGAAGACTGTTGGGTCTCTTTTTTGGTAGCATGGACATCTAAAGATCGGAGTACGGGTTGAAATAAAGCTTCGGAAAAATGATGGATGGCGGGGAACAATTTTCCTAAGACCCTAAAACATGTACAGAAAAAGATTCCATATCTGTAGGGGCACACCAAGATCTACGTAGAGCTATAAACATTCGAATAAAAAGAATCCAACTACCAAATAAATATTTGACCAAAAAGTTCCAAGCTTCAAGAAAACTTGCAGATCTTGGTGGAGACTTGGCTAAACTAGCAGGCCTCACAAGGAGAGGTGACTACACTGGTCACCCTCTAGTTCTTTTCCCCTTCTTATAATTTCTCCCTATTTTCAATAGTGAACACAACACGACAAACCTTAGAAGGAAATACCTTACTATTGAACCGAGAAATTCAAGGGTCGTACGGTTTCACAAGGCGAAACCGCAGTCGATGCGGTGACCGCTCGAAAATCCTGATTCAAACAACAATTAACCCACGACGATCAAATAAGGAAATGAAGGTGAATGTGGAGTTAAAATTTATTATAACTCTACAACAAAGATGTGTATAGTGCAAGTATGTGTAGAGGTCGAACACAGGGAGCAAACAGGTAGAACGGGGCAAGTGAATGCACAAGTGTGTGAATGTGATTAAAATGTCTACTAATGCTATTTTTTGTGGGTTTTTGATTTTATATATTTTTTTAATTTTTAATTTTTTAATTTTGTATTTTTGATTTTTAATTTTCTGATTTTATATTTTCTTTTTATATTTTATATTTTTTTATTTTCTTTTTTAATATTGGAATATATGAACTATGTAATAAAAGGAGAAAGAGATATTTATAAAAAAATAGATAAAAATGTCCAAAAATTAGAAAACAAAGTCTTTTTGGTCTTTTTATACTTTTTTTACTGTTTTTGTGATTTTTGGGGAATTTTCAGAATATTTTTGGTATTTTTAAATAGCAAAATAAAGAAAACAGTGAATAAAAATGCAAGGCTGAAACTTAAAATGGAGAAATAAAATAGAAATCAGTAGAAAAAAATTCTCCAATTCAATTTTTACTTAAAGATAATGAAACAAAGAAAATTTAAAGACAAAGTTTGTATTTTTAGGATTTTTGTAGAATTTTAAATATATTTCTAAAGGTTTTGGGGGTTTTGTGATTTTTATGAGTTTCCTTTTGTAATTTTTAATGATTTTTGGATTGAAGTTAGAACACACTAAGAGAAACACAATATATTTTTTTGGATTTTCCTAGAGTGTTTTTATATTTTTTTATGGATTTTATAAGCAAGACAGTGCTGAAAATGACAACTTTTGATTTTTAAGAAATATAAAAATGCAATAATTATAAAAAACAAAAATATGATGATGAACTACAATGCAAAGAGAGCTACTATGATTTTTGGAGATTTTTTTTGGATTTTATAGACACATGCAATAAATACTAGAAGCAAAAAGAAAAATCGCACATGCAGGGGCATTTTTGTAATTGTCAAGAAATGCGAGGGCCTTTGCGCAATATTCCAAAAAAGATTATAACTAAATAAACTTTTTTCTAGACGAATTAACAATACCCAAACTCGTGAGGCTAAATTCGCAAAAATGCCAGAGCGCACGTGACATGCACGCGCGCCTGGCAAGGGCCTCAACGGAATTACACAAATATCTGGGGGGTTGTGTCGCAAATGTTACAAATGAAATCTGCAGCAGATGAATGTTTGGGCGTTCTTAATTAAATACCAAAAACCACGTGGTAGAATAGCAAAATACCCACGGAGGCGGGGGTCGACGGTTCAGATCATGCACTTATGCCACGTGTCGGCCCCAGCTGTGGCTATGACGGTTCGATTGCACGGCAGAGATTAGATCCTTCACCCGGATCTGACGGTCAGCACTAGGGCAGATCGGACGTCAGCTGCAACGTGCGAGGAGAGCCCCTGATCTGACGGCCGGGAATGCGGCTGGAAGAACCACGACGAACTCGGTGAACCCGAGTTTCGTTCACGCGCAGGGGCCTCCTCCAACCACTATACCCACGCCCAACAGCTTTGTTCTACTCCTGGGACTCCTCCGCACCGCCCAGGTGTCACAGAATGGGCCGAAGGCCAAAGGATGGCCCTCAGCGGGTCGTAGAGGCTCCGGCGACCTGGGGGGGCTGTTCTTTGCAAAAACTCACCTCCAGATGAGGCTCTTGCGAATGTACCTGCAAGAGAGGTTAGGGGTGGCCGCGGGCAAAATGCCGCAATCCACCAGGAGATGGAATGATGCGGAAACGGTAAAAATGGAGCTTGCCGGAGCAAGCTCCGACGAGATGGAGTGACGGGTGATCGAATGGGTGCGAAGTAGGACGGATATGGGAATTAACTCTACGGCTGCAAAGAAGTAAAAAAATTGCAAACAAAATGATAAGAAGATGGACCTCAAGGCGCAGAAGCACCTGAGATTGGTACCTCGACGGCCGCTCTTTGCCGGAGATGGTGGAACGGCTCCACGGCCCCCGCGCGACCCTCCTGGATGGTTGGAGGAGGCCCTGTCACGGCCTCCAGTCCAGAACGCAAGAAGAGAGGGGCTGCTAGTGTGACGCCCCTAGGATCCGGGTACTCAGTAAACCAATCCACGCACATAATTCCACATTCGAATATTTGACATTCACAAAAGCAGGAGAAAAAGCAACATGTAAAGGAAATAATTTTTTTCTCATTGCATTCAACCTGTTCACAAGCACGTGTATTTCCATTCACCAATTCCATTACAATCTATGACATGTTTTTATGTCCACAAAATTACATGTAAGCATAAATATAGATGTCCACAATTATACATTACATGCCATGTCTCTCAAAAAGAAACTACAAGTAAAGAAGACCGTAAAAACTACTACCAACTGTGATACAAGAAATGTAGTGAAGCTGCACTAAAAGTGATGTCTCCAAACTGTTCACTGCTGAGGACCTGCGGATCCACACGTAGGTACGTTATGAGCAAAGTTGCCCAATACGAATTAGATAAAACTATACAACAACAAGCATGATATAATTTAAATGTGTGCAAAAGAGAAAGAAACTAGGTAATCAGATCTCACAAGAATCACATTTTTATTATGGTTATTAGATATGGATATAAGTAACCAAGTTTCGTGGATAGTCTGTGGTCTTGGTCTGGATGAGACCTCACACTATGACTCTAAGGCAAAAAGAATACCTTAGGGTTGGGGTGCCTCCGTAGGCATGCGGTGGGGTACAATGCATCCTAACTAAGTTCCCAACACGTCCACTTAGCTCCACTTCGCAATTGTACTTTTGATTCACAAATTACATTACAACCCACGAATCATGGCGACAATCTGATCCTCCTTATACACAGGAGATTCATGTCTCATCACCAACTTCATTAACCACATTTCCCGGAACTCCCCTCTTAGTGCTCCCACTCGGAATACCGACCAATATGGCCTACATTGGCCTGTACACGAGTGTTAACTCTAAGTGACAAGCGAAACACTAGCCGACCAACCATGACTACTTGACCCGCGCTCGAGCACCGAGATAAAGCACGCAAGTGCCGAGGCCAACACCGTCAGATCAGCACCTCGGTGTGCCAAGCAACATGTCCCCCAACCATCGCAGCTACAATAGCAGTTGGGATCGCGGTCAACTATGCTTCTACCCGGGGCCCCAAGGGTGCATGCCCCTCCCTTGGTGGCAACTACTCCGCTATCCTATCTTCGTGAACTTTCCACCATTTTAGGATAGTCATCATGATTGTAACCAGTAGCAATAATTTGAGATGCATGATTCGGTGATCTTTTATCTTATGTTTAACTGCACAGAGAGTAGATGTGACATTGGAATTGATTCCCTCATGCCCCGATGCTTAGAATGAACTGAAGATCCTACATTGAACTGCCGATCACAATTGCAACCAGGTACATGTCACAAGAGATTTTAAGAATCCAGGGAGGTCATATCACAATGAGGGTCAATCATATAACCTCCACAGTAGTATTTCAGCACTTAAAAGATCCATAATATTAATTGGGTCCTGTAAGTTGAAACAAATAGACGGAAGCTGCATTTTGTTGCATTATACTCCTTCCAATTCTTACTATGATATTTTTCTTATTCACACCTCTCAAATTCGTTGAAATCATAAACTTCCAATGTGTTCATATTCCGTAATCCTCACATTCCAATTCCTGTTAGCATTCAGACCCTAGTACCCTCCACCTGAAATGATTCATTCCAATCATATAGATGCAGTGGATCATGGTTTAAAAAACTCCTTATCATAATTCAATCCGTGAATCCTACTTCACCCCCATAATCATAACATTAATCCTACGCAGCTCAAAATCACGACAATTACACTTTCACAATATATTACACTAAAATGATCTTCCTATGCACAACTACTTGACGAGGGGCCGGGATATAAGCCCATGCATTCACAGTAGTTTGACTTTTTGGGATTGATGATATGAAGATGTACTGTGTCGATTCAGATGAGCTGAAATTTTAGATCAGTATCTATAAACTTTGGTTAGCCCATGTAGCAGTAGTTAGATTAGGACAAATTCTAATCATGTCACCGAAAAGTCAACGACTAAAAGGCCCCATGATTTGCATAATGTAGAGAAGGAAACCTTTTTACCAACCAACCTCAATGTGCGGGTCTTTTGTACAGTAATTGTCCTCCTGATCAATTTATTTCCCTATCCCCATTTTTTTCCATTAAACTTTGTATGAGAATTCATAGCACATGGGACAGGTTGATGGCTCTTCTAAATGGCAATGTTTCTGCTGACTTCCCTCTTTCTCATATCATGTATATAACTAGCTACCCCTTTCTTTTTAACAACTGTTGCTGCTTGGGTTACATTCTGTGTTCTCTACATGGAGTACCAAACAAGGGTACCTCACTTGGTGGTCAAGTATGAACGGCTATGTTCTTGTGGCTATAGCTGCTATTATATGTAGCTCCTAAAACTTCAGTTTCGAGCTTTAATTTCCTAGATATATTAGATATTTATCACAGGAGCTCTCACAATTTGATTAGGTATCCGAAGGGTTAGATTGGAGACATAAAGTTTATGGACATCAACCATGTCCATAGATCAAATTGCAAGCAATTGACCCTGCATGCATCTGCGTGTGCAGAAATGGTAAATTGCATCTACAGAATTGGATACACTAGTTTATTCATAACATATGATAGAATTCAGCAAATAATGTATAAAGGTTGTAGCACTAACAAGTATTAAACTCAAAGCCCCATTGACTATCATTGGGAGGGCCCAATGAGATGCAAGAAGGCCCCAAAACACACGAACATGAAGCCATCTGGTTGTCTGAATCAAAGCCCTAGCTGTGAGAAAGGATGCACTCGTTCTCTCTTAAGCACACCATCCCCCACATACTCACAAGCACGAATTGGGATCGGACTTATCATAACAGTTCCAACATGTCATAATCAGACAGGAATTAGGGGTTGAGATCTTTGAGAGTACTATTGTTCCGAAAAGAGAATGATATGATATATGGTCAGAAATCACGTGGAATCCGCAGCAAGAGGAAGGGGACCATCGTACCTCAAGAAAAATCGAAACCTCGGTTTCTTCATCGGTGAAGAACGACGCGATCAACGCCTTGTTCGCAATGAGAACCGCATAAGGGGACGCCTTGGACCTTCTCAACGCGATTGCGGCTTTGGATCGCCGATTCAAAGCACTCCGGCGAGCTCCGGTGAGGAGAAAGGGGAGGAAGAAGAGGGCTGGTCGAAGGGAGGAGGGTTTTGGGCGATTTGGACGAGAAGAGGTTGGGGTTTAAGGGTAAAACCCGGATTCGGATCCGGGTTCGGATCCGAATAGGACCCTAACGCCTCCTCGCTAAAATGACCATATCTCGGGCTCCCGAAGTCGGATTTTTACGTTCTTGGACTCGTTGGAAAGCTATCGACAAGCCCTGTTAATGGATTCCTTACCTCGAAATTTTTGGTAACTGGACAAAGTACAGATTTTGCAATTAAGTCCAGACTCAACCAAGATTTGTATTTTAGTCCATATTCGGTATTAAGGGTTTTCACATCATAAAAATCTCAAAGGAAGTCTCGTCCCCGAGACTTTAGGATGACTCTAATCGATTTCAACACCCGAACCCTGTTGTATCCAAGTCTTCCAGAGAAATGAGTGCATAAAAATCTCAAAGAAAACGAAACCCATAAAAATGTCAAAGGGAACTTGAGTACGGTTTCAATTCGATACCTATTAACAATTGAGCATATTTCTCCCTCATGTCCGTCTCAGGTTCTCACGTCGCCTACTCGACGTATTGACTTCACCATAGGACTTTGAATAATAGGATTTCTTCTACCTCAGCCTCTTAACCGTGTGATCTAATATCTGCACTAGCTCTTATGGGAAGGAGAGGTTTGGCTCTACCGCCAAGTCCTCGTAGCCGATCATGTGTCGGGGATTTCAAACGTACTTCCGTAGATTCAACATGTGGAACACGTTGTGGATGCCGTCGAGGTGTGGGGGAAGGACCACCCTATAGGCTACCTAACCAACACGGGCCAAAATCTCGAATGGTCCAACAAAATGTGGTGCTAGCTTACCCTTTGCACCGAAACGTTGTACGCCCCTCATTGGGGACACGCGTAAGAACATAAAGTCCCCGGCCTGTGATCATGAGAAATGCTTAGTCATACAGGATTGGGTAAGAACTATATCCCCTTAGGGCACAGATGTAGGATAACATACCTAAAACTCAAAGTCTCTACGCCGCTAGTCGGTGTAACTCTTCTGACGGACCTGCGTGGTCTGCAATTTCCTCCTAACAGTCTCCACCACCTCGGAGTTCTCCTCAATGATCTGAGGGGTGAACATGGTGTTGTTACCCACCTGCTGCCAACACAAAGGAGTGGTGCACCGCCTCCCATACAATGCCTCAATTGGTGCCATGCCTATACTAGCATGGTAGCTATTGTTGTATGTAAACTCAACTAGTGGGTGGTGATCCTTCCAAGATCCCTTCCACTCAACCGTGCAGGCTCGTAGTAGATCCGTCAAGGTCTGAATGGTCCTCTCAGACTGCCTGTCTGTCTGTGGATCATAGACTGAACTCATATGTAGCTCTATCCTCAAGGTTCTCATGAACTCTCCCCAGTAGTGTGATGTGAAACGGAAATCTCTATCTGACACTACTTCTTTGGGTATCCTATGCAATCAAATGATGTGTTGAACATATAACTTGGCTAGTTGCACTGGTGTATATATCATGTTAACCGGGATGAAATGGGCTGACTTGGTCAACTGGTCAACGATGACCCATATCGCATCAAGCCCTCCAGGGGTGCGCGACAATGATGTGACAAAATCTATGGAGATGCTC
The DNA here is from genome assembly GCA_037367405.1 of Ottelia alismoides. Taxonomy (NCBI): domain Eukaryota; kingdom Viridiplantae; phylum Streptophyta; class Magnoliopsida; order Alismatales; family Hydrocharitaceae; genus Ottelia; species Ottelia alismoides. Next base: position 228,072 of record JAZKJV010008679.1, read on the forward strand.
TCCCATTTCCACGTTGGGAAAAGAAGAGGTTGTAGTAAACCAGGAGGCCTCTGGTGTTCCGCCTTCACCATCTGGCAGGTAAGACATATGCTAACATGTTCGGCTATGTCCTTTTTCATGCCTTCCCACCAAAAGTGTTGGCAGAGGTCCCTGTACATCTTGGTTCCACCTGGATGTATGGAAAGTCTCGAGCTATGCGCCTCATCCAGGATCTCTCTTCTCAGCTCCTCCTCTTCTGGGACACACACACGGTCCCCATTCCATACGGTGGATTCACGAACTCAAAATCTGTCAAATTCATCCTTCAAGCACCTGTTGTACAACTCATGGATCCTTGGATCTGTCATTTGGCTCTGAACAATCATGTCCCCACAAGTTGCTATACTTGGTTGGCACTGTCACTGTATCAGATGTGCCCTCAAATGGATGTCTCTCACTAAGTGTAGCGAGCACATCCCAAGTCTGCAATCATTCTGCCGTACCCTCAGTGTATGGTCGTCTACTCAAGGCATCTGCTACCACATTCCCCTTGCCAAGATGGTAGGAGATGGTACAATCAAAATCTTTTAGCAGTTCCATCCACCGCCTTTGCCTCATATTCAGCTCCTCTGGTAAAAAAATGTATTTAAGGCTCTTTTAGTCTGTAAAGATCTCAAATGTCACCCCATACAATAGTAACGCCATATCTTTAATGCAAAGACTACGGCCCCAACTCTAAATCATGAGTGGGGTAGTTTCGTTCATAGTTCTTCAACTGTTATGACGCATATGCCACAACCTGCCCACGCTGCATCAACACTACACCTAAGCCCTCCTTGGAAGCATTTGTGTACACGGTGAAGTCTAAGGCACCGGAACGAAAGGTGAGGATGGGTGCAGAAGACAATCGCTCCTTGAGCGTTCGGAAGCTCAACTCGCATTTGTCGCTCCAGACAAATGGGACATCCTTTTGCGTCAACCGAGTGAGGGGTAGAGCCAACCTAGAAAACCCCCTAACATACCTCCTGTAGTACCCGACGAGGCCAAGGAAGCTGCAAATCTCTGTAACCGTCTTGAGCCGCTCCCAAGACACCACTGCCTCTATCTTGGCGGGATCAACTGACACCCCCGTACCTGAAGTCACATGGCCAAGAAATGCCACCTCAGAAAGCCCAAACTCGCACTTGCTATACTTGGCATATAAGTAGTGGTGCTCTTGAGGTGTCTCTAGCACGGTGCAAAGATGGGACTCATGCTCCTATTCATCATGGGAGTAGACAAGAACATCATCAATGAATATGATCACGAACGTTTCCACATGCAGAAGGAAACTCGGTTCATTAAATCCATGAATACACCATGTGCATTCGTGAGTTTAAAAGGTATCGCCAAGAGCTCACAGTGGCCATATCTAGTGTGAAATGCAGACTTCATCATGTCAGCCTATTTGATACTCAACTGGTGATATCCTGACTGCAGATCAATCTTAGAGAACACTGCTGCTCCCAAAGGGATCATCAATATGTGGGAGTGGGTAACTGTCCTTAATTGTTCTCTCGTTCAATTACTTGTAGTCTATGCATAGACTCAAGGATCCATCCTCCTTCACAAAGAGGTATTGGGGTGGATGAATCTCTTCTCCACCAACTCCTGCAACTGTACTTTGAGCTCCATGAGCTCAACTACTGTCAATCGGTATAGAGGGATAGATATCGGTTGAGTAGCGTGATCTCGAACTTTATCTCCTGTACTGGTGGTAATCCAGGAAGTTCATCTGAAAATACATCAGGAAATTCACGCACAAGTCTAACATCCTCTATCATCTGGTCATGTGCTGTTGAGCCTACTACATAGGCGAGCTAGCCTACACAACCCTAATTGAGAAATTGGTGTGCCCTCAAGGTGGAGATGCACTCGATCCCACCATTTGAAGTGTTGCTTGATTTAAGACAGACATATGGACATGGATGTAAACACGCTATTCTCTTGTGGACTCGTGTTGGGTCAGAAGACTTTCACACTATCCAATATCCGAATACCAATGAGGGATCATATGCGCGAAATGGAATGGAGTACCACAGCTCTGATACCATTCTGTGACGCCCCTAGGATCCGGGTACTCAGTAAACCAATCCACGCACATAATTCCACATTCGAATATTTGACATTCACAAAAGCAGGAGAAAAAGCAACATGTAAAGGAAATAATTTTTTTTTCTCATTGCATTCAACCTGTTCACAAGCACGTGTATTTCCATTCACCAATTCCATTACAATCTATGACATGTTTTTATGTCCACAAAATTACATGTAAGCATAAATATAGATGTCCACAATTATACATTACATGCCATGTCTCTCAAAAAGAAACTACAAGTAAAGAAGACCGTAAAAACTACTACCAACTGTGATACAAGAAATGTAGTGAAGCTGCACTAAAAGTGATGTCTCCAAACTGTTCACTGCTGAGGACCTGCGGATCCACACGTAGGTACGTTATGAGCAAAGTTGCCCAATACGAATTAGATAAAACTATACAACAACAAGCATGATATAATTTAAATGTGTGCAAAAGAGAAAGAAACTAGGTAATCAGATCTCACAAGAATCACATTTTTATTATGGTTATTAGATATAGATATAAGTAACCAAGTTTCGTGGATAGTCTGTGGTCTTGGTCTGGATGAGACCTCACACTATGACTCTAAGGCAAAAAGAATACCTTAGGGTTGGGGTGCCTCCGTAGGCATGCGGTGGGGTACAATGCATCCTAACTAAGTTCCCAACACGTCCACTTAGCTCCACTTCGCAATTGTACTTTTGATTCACAAATTACATTACAACCCACGAATCATGGCGACAATCTGATCCTCCTTATACACAGGAGATTCATGTCTCATCACCAACTTCATTAACCACATTTCCCGGAACTCCCCTCTTAGTGCTCCCACTCGGAATACCGACCAATATGGCCTACATTGGCCTGTACACGAGTGTTAACTCTAAGTGACAAGCGAAACACTAGCCGACCAACCATGACTACTTGACCCGCGCTCGAGCACCGGGCTAAAGCACGCAAGTGCCGAGGCCAACACCGTCAGATCAGCACCTCGGTGTGCCAAGCAACATGTCCCCCAACCATCGCAGCTACAATAGCAGTTGGGATCGCGGTCAACTATGCTTCTACCCGGGGCCCCAAGGGTGCATGCCCCTCCCTTGGTGGCAACTACTCCGCTATCCTATCTTCGTGAACTTTCCACCATTTTAGGATAGTCATCATGATTGTAACCAGTAGCAATAATTTGAGATGCATGATTCGGTGATCTTTTATCTTATGTTTAACTGCACAGAGAGTAGATGTGACATTGGAATTGATTCCCTCATGCCCCGATGCTTAGAATGAACTGAAGATCCTACATTGAACTGCCGATCACAATTGCAACCAGGTACATGTCACAAGAGATTTTAAGAATCCAGGGAGGTCATATCACAATGAGGGTCAATCATATAACCTCCACAGTAGTATTTCAGCACTTAAAAGATCCATAATATTAATTGGGTCCTGTAAGTTGAAACAAATAGACGGAAGCTGCATTTTGTTGCATTATACTCCTTCCAATTCTTACTATGATATTTTTCTTATTCACACCTCTCAAATTCGTTGAAATCATAAACTTCCAATGTGTTCATATTCCGTAATCCTCACATTCCAATTCCTGTTAGCATTCAGACCCTAGTACCCTCCACCTGGAATGATTCATTCCAATCATATAGATGCAGTGGATCATGGTTTAAAAAACTCCTTATCATAATTCAATCCGTGAATCCTACTTCACCTCATAATCATAAACATTAATCATACGCAGCTCAAAATCACGGACAATTACACTTTCACAATATATTACACTAAAATGATCTTCCTATGCACAACTACTTGACGAGGGGCCGGGATATAAGCCCATGCATTCACAGTAGTTTGACTTTTTGGGATTGATGATATGAAGATGTACTGTGTCGATTCAGATGAGCTGAAATTTTAGATCAGTATCTATAAACTTTGGTTAGCCCATGTAGCAGTAGTTAGATTAGGACAAATTCTAATCATGTCACCGAAAAGTCAACGACTAAAAGCCCCATGATTTGCATAATGTAGAGAAGGAAACCTTTTTACCAACCAACCTCAATGTGCGGGTCTTTTGTACAGTAATTGTCCTCCTGATCAATTTATTTTCCTATCCCCATTTTTTTCATTAAACTTTGTATGAGAATTCATAGCACATGGGACAGGTTGATGGCTCTTCTAAATGGCAATGTTTCTGCTGACTTCCCTCTTTCTCATATCATGTATATAACTAGCTACCCCTTTCTTTTTAACAACTGTTGCTGCTTGGGTTACATTCTGTGTTCTCTACATGGAGTACCAAACAAGGGTACCTCACTTGGTGGTCAAGTATGAACGGCTATGTTCTTGTGGCTATAGCTGCTATTATATGTAGCTCCTAAAACTTCAGTTTCGAGCTTTAATTTCCTAGATATATTAGATATTTATCACAGGAGCTCTCACAATTTGATTAGGTATCCGAAGGGTTAGATTTGGAGACATAAAGTTTATGGACATCAACCATGTCCGTAGATCAAATTGCAAGCAATTGACCCTGCATGCATCTGCGTGTGCAGAAATGGTAAATTGCATCTACAGAATTGGATACACTAGTTTATTCATAACATATGATAGAATTCAGCAAATAATGTATAAAGGTTGTAGCACTAACAAGTATTAAACTCAAAGCCCCATTGACTATCATTGGGAGGGCCCAATGAGATGCAAGAAGGCCCCAAAACACACGAACATGAAGCCATCTGGTTGTCTGAATCAAAGCCCTAGCTGTGAGAAAGGATGCACTCGTTCTCTCTTAAGCACACCATCCCCCACATACTCACAAGCACGAATTGGGATCGGACTTATCATAACAGTTCCAACATGTCATAATCAGACAGGAATTAGGGGTTGAGATCTTTGAGAGTACTATTGTTCCGAAAAGAGAATGATATGATATATGGTCAGAAATCACGTGGAATCCGCAGCAAGAGGAAGGGGACCATCGTACCTCAAGAAAAATCGAAACCTCGGTTTCTTCATCGGTGAAGAACGACGCGATCAACGCCTTGTTCGCAATGAGAACCGCATAAGGGGACGCCTTGGACCTTCTCAACGCGATTGCGGCTTTGGATCGCCGATTCAAAGCACTCCGGCGAGCTCCGGTGAGGAGAAAGGGGAGGAAGAAGAGGGCTGGTCGAAGGGAGGAGGGTTTTGGGCGATTTGGACGAGAAGGGGTTGGGGTTTAAGGGTAAAACCCGGATTCGGATCCGGGTTCGGATCCGAATAGGACCCTAACGCCTCCTCGCTAAAATGACCATATCTCGGGCTCCCGAAGTCGGATTTTTACGTTCTTGGACTCGTTGGAAAGCTATCGACAAGCCCTGTGCAATGGACTCCTTACTCGAAATTTGTGGTAACTGGACAAAGTACAGATTTTGCAATTAAGTCCAGACTCAACCAAGATTTGTATTTTAGTCCATATTCGGTATTAAGGGTTTTCACAGCTAGGTCCAAAGAAGGGTTCAAGGAAGAATGGAGTCTTTGGGTGGTTATTTGAAAAGTGGTGAAGAGGGTGCCAAGAACGAGGCGAAATGCGCGCATCGATGATCCTCAGCCCGTGACAAACCCAGGGTGTGAAAGCCAATTCAACGAGGAACAACTTTGCTGAAGACCTCGACATGAAACGGTGAATGACTATGCCTCGAAAAAATCAAGAAAAGTGTCAAAAACTCGTTCTGACAAAGGGCACAGGCTGGGGTCAGAAAGTTGACCCGAGGTCAACTCTCCAGCCCACCTGGTTGGTCCACGTGGACCAACCAGGAAAAAGCCTGGAAAAACATCTTATAAAATAAAAATAAAATAGTAAACCATTTTATTTAATTAAGGTTACAAAATAAAAAATTCTTATAATTTTATAAATTATTTTATGGTTATTTTTATTTATTTTTTAGAGGTATATTTTTACAAGTTGCCTATTATACCCTTCATAGGTATATTCTTCTATATATTTTATTCTTTTATTTTTATTCTGTGATTTTAATTTATTTAATTATGTTTATTAATTTATATAATTATAACATACTTTTATACACATAATTATATTTTTATTTTATTTTTCTGATGTTCTTTGTATATTTAATAAAATAAAGGAATATATTGTATAAGTATATGTGTATGTATTTTACCTATGTACTGTGTATACATGTATTTTATTTTATGTTCTATTTAGGTTTTTATTCCAATTTTAATGTACATAATTATTATAAATATTATTTACAAAATTATAAAAATATAAAATTATAAAAATAATAAATAAATAATAAATTGAATATTTTTATTTTTACAAGTATACAAGGAGGGTCCAAAACTCACTTTCAAACCGTAGCTCCGCCAAATGCGAAACCACCACGAATAAATAGCTTATTTTATTCTATATACAATTAAAGGTGAGTTTGCTGCATTTGGAGATGTCAGTTGTGAGATACGAGTCTGGGAAGTTGGGATTCTGGATTTTTATTCAGACCATAACTTTTTATCTGTACATTATTTTTCTGTGAAATCAATTTTGTATTTTTCTATATAAAATTATCTACAACTTTCATGTACAAAGTTTCTTTATTTGATGAATAAAAAGTGGAACCAAAAATAGGTTCCAAAATGAATAAAGAATGAATAGCATGAAAGGGATTTTATTGGTATTTTTGGCCCTTATCTCCCCCTACTTTATTCCTTGTCGACCTATTCATCAAGATGCCTAGGCCTCGGGGTTTTGGGTCATAAAATATTTACAATATTTTATTCTTTTTCTTTTCTTTTCTTTATTCTATAATTTTGGCTTTAAAAATCGCAATTTATACAATATTTACACACATATACATGAATGCTAAAATGTATGAATTAGGCCTATTTATACGCATTTACTAGGGTTTTTAAGGCCAAAATGATAGAATAAAGATGATGAAATGTAGATTCATCATCCCCCTATACTTGCCTTTGCTAGTCCCTAGCAAACACTTATGCAATAAGTGCAGAAAAGAAAAACAAAGAAAAGAAAAAGAAGAAGGTGGATTAAGTAATTATCAAACTTGTCTTCACAAAATCAAAGTTTGGAGCTTAAGTCGGACCTTTGGAATTTTAGTGCAGGCGGAACCTTATTGAGAACCGAATTTGAAATCCAACAGTCCCTGAGAATCCCAAAACTCTGCTCAAGTCTTCTCAATATCCAGGTCAGAAATATCTCAATTCATAAGCAAACCCTTACGACTATGAATCTGACTCGTACAGTGTAAGTGATGGTGGCTCTTCCCAACTAGAATGACAAAGAAACTGACTTCTCCAGTACGACAACCCAATGATTCCCCAATCCAATAACTCCATCCTCGAGGAGCGGGGTATTCCCTTCTAAGTTCAAGTGGCAACCAGCTCAAGAGGAGGGGGTGAAGAGAAGAATGGACGGTCGTCAGTGTAGCTACCTATCCTGGGATGCAAGACCAGTGTAGTCAAGTCATCCTGCTGCAGGCTCACATGATATGACTTTGGAACTCAAGCTTGCTTATTTTCTATACAACATATTCACATACTTTTCAGGCTCTTTATTTTTGTTCATGCCTGAACTTTTTTTTTTTTAATTTTTTTGAAATACTATATACAACATCATTTACATAAGGAGTTTTTCCTCTTGAGCCAGTAGACTATCCCTCTTTTGAAGCTTTATCGCAACCCACAACCTCCTGTCTTTAGACTTCCTTATCACTGGACGGGTTGGGGTGCACTTCCCTCCCTAGAGGAGGACAAATGTTTCCACTTGTGTGCGTCTCATACCGGCAACTCCAATCCCCTCACCACTCCAACTGAGTTGAGCCATGTGAAAGGTGCAGGTGTCCAAGTTAGGTCATTATCAACAAGGGTCGTGCGTGTGCTCCGAAATACTCTACTTAGGCAGTCAAGAATCCATTGAACCAAGTCCCGTGATCCTCAAATAATTAAGTCAACTAGACCTGAAGTACCTCAAACCCAGTTCCTATAAGGGTCCTGTTATTAGGTAGATTTTAAGGTCCAATCAAGCTCCAATCTCCGGATTTTACTTAGACTTGTTCAACTATCAAACTTAATCCGAAAAATGCGAATGCTATGCAATGCGATGCAGAAAATATTTTTGTGATGCAATTTTCAAAGATTTTGAACTTTTTATGGATTTTTGAAAATATGATGATGATGCATATGTAATTTTTTGTATTTTTCAAAGAAGTTTTTCAAATGTTTTTGGATTTTTAATTTTGCAAATGTTTTTGGGATTTTTGAAAACAAAAAGTTTTTGGCTAAAAGCTAGGTTACAATATGTACACGGGAGTGCTTCTTTTATAATTACAAGAAGTGGATTTTAAGGATTTACAGGGGTAAGTGGTCAGTTTTATACACATATATATATAGTGGATTTTGGTGTGATGTAAGTATTCCTCAAACTTATTTGTCACAAGTTTTTCACACAATTTTTGAAAACTATAGTCCAAAATAATGTTTACAAACATTTTACAAACATGTACACCCATTTGAAAATCATTTTGCAAAGGTTTTCAAAACAGTATAAATAGATTTTTCAAAGTATTTTTGCAACCATTTTTCAAACCATTTGCAAATTATTTTTCAAACATTTTATTTCACACAAAGAAAATAAATTTTACAAACCACACATTTTGACAAAGGTTGAAAACATGTAACAAAATATTTTCAAAATAGTTTTCAATAAATGTTCACAAAGATTTTCAAACTATTTTTCAAACATTTTGCAAAAAATACTTTCACTTGATTTATTAATCAGTAAATACACAAAAGAATTTGAGGAACAGAACACCTTTTTGTTAAAGATTTTTAATGAATTTTAAAGAATTATTAGCCTTATTATTACGAAAGTACGAGTTATGGCTAAAGTATATACGCAGTATATACGACTCCCTATACTTAGCTTGAGCTATGTCCTCATAGATCGAAGAGAAAAGAGAAGACATAACTCGTACTGAGTATAGGAAAATCTAATGAATAAAGAAATAAATGAATGAATGAACGAATGAGAAGTTGACCGTCCCCCCTATACTTAGGATCAAATAATCCTAAGTATAGCAGACTGTACACAAAGCAGGGAGGGTCAAGGGTGGGAATGAACAGATTGTACTCGGGTTGTCTCCCCCTATACTTAGGGTAAGATATCCCTAAGTATAGACAAGAAGAGGAGACAATGGAGAGGATCAAAGAATAGAGAAACTCAGGGTGCAGACCCCCTATACTTAGGACAAAGTACGTCCTAAGTATAGAAGACTGTCTACAAGGGGCAGCACCTTTTTGATACAAAAAGAAGATAGAAAATGAAAAGAAGAAAAGAAGAAAAGAAGAAACGAGATCTGAAGATGGAAGGAGAGATCAGAGGATGTACACACCACTCCCCCTATACTTAGGGTAAAAGAAGCCCTAAGTATAGGCAACAACAGGAATGAGGAAACGGAGTGATGAATGAACACTCGGCTCGTCCACCCCCCTATACTTAGGACAAAGTACGTCCTAAGTAAGGCCAACACGAGAATGGGCAGACGAGCAAAACGGAAGAAGGATGAAGATGGACATAAGAGGATATACAACAGAGGCGGATGTACACATGATCAAGAAGGTTGAAAGCGAACCTTCTTACGGGACCGCTGAGGAATGGATCTGGTGTGATGCAGGTCGACATCAGGGTCCACAGTGGACGGAAGCCGATCAGGGTTGACGGAGTGAATATCCTCAGGGGCCCTAGGGTGTGAAGGCACATACGGGTGAGTGGGGGAAGTGTGGTCAGGTCTGGCCTTGGGAGTCTCGCTGATATCGAAGTGGAATGGGACGAACTCATCATCATCGGAAGTAGTGTAATCAGAGTCATCCTGCGAGGTCTCGTCCAGGTCAAAACCAAAAGGCACGAACTCATCAGTGGAAGTAGTCGAACTCTGTTCGTCCTCTATAATCTCAACTGGATCATCTTTCTCCTCAAAAGGCCCGAATTTCTGAAGAAAAGCAACTAAATCAAATTCGGCCTTAGTCTCATCAGTATCTACATGGACAGGAGCGGACTCATCAGTGGAAGTAGTCAGAGCATGTCCGTCCTGTATAGTCTCTGAATCAGCCCTCCGCTCAATGGTATCGATCATGTAAATCCCGCGGATGCCATCAACACAACGCCACGTCCCAGAAGACGAAACATCGAGGTCCATACTTTCCGAGTTTTCCTCAACCGGGAGGAATTCTCGGGTCTCAGTGGAATCCAATAGACAACAAAATTCTCTGATAGTATCATCAAGGTCATGGTCCTCGAGGTCAGCCAAAATAGGTGTGGTCACATCAGGTGCAGGTCTCTGGTCAGCAGTGGGTGCGGTGATCAATGATTCGCTCTCATCAGCTGGCCAAAAGCGAATCTCTCCTGATCCGTAATCAATAACGACCCTCGCAGAGGCGAGGAATGGTCGTCCCAGGATGATTGGAGAGTGCTCCCCTGTGGAGGTCTCCATGGGCAATACGACAAAATCAACGGTGTAGCTCATGCCCTGAATCCAAATGACAACGTTTTCAAGGATACCCTTCAGCCTCTTTATTGATCCATCAGCAAACTGTACGATCATCCTGGTTTTCTTGAGAGGCCCTAGGTGAAGAGACTGTACCAGCGAGAAGGGTATGATGCTAATCGAAGCACCGCCGTCTAGGAGAGTGTGATCACATGTGTGGTCAGAGATGGTGCAACTAATGAAAGGTGTGGCAGTGTTCCTCTTCCGAGGAATGGGACGGTGAGTGATGGCATGGGTAGTGGCCATGGTCAAGATATGACGCTCAGATCTGCTCCTCCGCTTTCTCTTCTTGGGAAGAGGAGCAGATAACTCAGTCATGGCCTGCTGAAGTGGGGCACGGATGATCTCATGAATGGTGGCCACCACTTCGGGTTCAGTCAGCATTTTTTTGAATTTTTGGACCTCCTCCATACAAGGGAGGAAGTCAGAATCAGCATATACACGAGGCACGCCAAGAGCAGTCTGTACAGTGGTATCTTCGGGGTCAAAGGTGGGACAAGGTGTGAGAGGCTGTGTGGTCAAAGGATCTGGCAAGTGGTACCTCTCCTCACAGTCTGGCTCGATCATGTGTCTCCCGAACTCTTTTTGTATTTTTAAATTTTTCTCATTTTTTTGTATTTTGGGCGATTGCAAGCTCTCATGATAATCCTCAAATGATTCCATATCCTCAAAGACTGGAGCGGCATTTTGGTTCTTATTTAAACTAGTAAGGTCGGCAATCCTCGAATTCATATGCTCCATCATCTGATTCAAGGTTTCAAGTGTTGATATCATGAAAGGTGACTCCAAAATCTCAGGATCGGGTGAGTCGAATGTGGGCGGTGGGTGTGGACAAAAATCACATTCCGGATCAAGATACTCAAGGAAGAGCGGGTTGTCGAAATGTGTGGGTGATGGTGGTGGAAATGATTGGTGAAGATCAAAGTCCGAGTCCTGAGATAGTGGGTTGGTCGGATATGTACATAAATCAAGAGCAAAGTCCTCCTGGAAAAAGTGAGGTGGACCGGCTGGAGCGGACGAGGGATCCTTAAAGTCCGGATAGAAAATGTTCCAGGGGTCCATCTCAAAAACAAAAGGAAAAAGAAATCGGGAGAGCACGACGGTCAAGTCAAGAGAGTAGAAAAGAAGGCGCAAATGCACAGGGATGATCTAGGACACACATAAAACAATCACAAGCGAAAATGAAAACAAGTCAAATCCTCAATTCACCTACTCAACTTGGTAGAGACCGTAAAATGCGGTCTTTTAATCTTGTCTGTTTTAGAGTTAGGTGAGAAGTCAAAAGAGTTGCACACACACTTAGGGGATGAAGATGGGATTTAGGCACTAGTCCTTAGCGTGTGCGCGAGCAATGTAAAACGAAGACAATGAGGGGATTACTCACCCTAATACAAGATTTTCTTTTTGATTGATTTTAGGGTCGAGTAGTGTTAGCAGCCCCAATTTTATTGATTATCACTTTTTTTGGATTTTTAGTGAGAAATGCACGAGCCTAACGAGGAGTCAATTTCACTTAGCACCTAGGTGATCAAAATCAGAGGTAGAGGAGCGGGAAAGCAATGCAAGCGGCAAAAATGATGATGAATGCTAAAGCGTAAATGCTCACCTTGCCTCCAGCACTCTACATGCAAGGATGCTCAGCAGAATTGAAACCTATCTATATGCAAATGCAAAGCCGATGAAATCGCCCTAAGTTTCAGAAATTACTATTAGCGGGAAGAACCACAAGTTGACCACCAATCCTCAACCCTAGAGTCCGGTCTAGGCTCACCCCTCCTCTGCTCAACACACTTGAGTTTAGGAGAAAGCGCTTTGCGGGGAGAGCTCGCGGCGCGACGGATTGAAGGTGATGATCAACTGTTTAAAATTTGACTAAGTCTAGAACGAGACTATAGGTGCATGCAAAGTATTAGGTGTTTGGCCTGAGTCTATCGCAAGCAATCCTAAAAATACGGGCTCAATCACACAAAAGAAATAAAATCGGAAAACAAAACAAAATAAAAGAATGCGAAGAAACCGTAAAAAGCCGTGGCGAGCCCCCAAGTGAACAATCACTTGGAAATTAGGCTCAAGAGTCCAAGTCCGGGGGTACCTGTATTATTACAATAAAAGTGGTCTCTCTCTCACTTGAATTACAAGAATAAATGCAATGAAAGAAAATGCAACTAAAGTAGAGCGCGGTCTTCAAAAATTCTCTTCTCATCTCCTCGACGCTAGGATGGCTAAGCCGGCTTCACATGGGTGCTTCGGCGCCTCGAGTGACGCGCCTACCTCGGTCCACGGTACCTCGCACAGAGTCAACAAAGAAGAGGGATTAGGCATCTCCAAAGATATATCAAAAATAAGGAAAATAAAACAAGCAGAAATAAAAGCCGCAAGGTAGACCAATAATCACAAACACAAACAAAAACTGATCTACGCGCTGTTGCTCCTCGGCAACGGCGCCATTTGTTGAACCGAGAAATTCAAGGGTCGTACGGTTTCACAAGGCGAAACTGCAGTCGATGCGGTGACCGCTCGAAAATCCTGATTCAAACAACAATTAACCCACGACGATCAAATAAGGAAATGAAGGTGAATGTGGAGTTAAAATTTATTATAACTCTACAACAAAGATGTGTATAGTGCAAGTATGTGTAGAGGTCGAACACAGAAGCAAACAGGTAGAACGGGGCAAGTGAATGCATAAGTGTGTGAATGTGATCAAAATGTCTACTAATGCTATTTTTTGTGGGTTTTTGATTTTATATATTTTTAATTTTTAATTTTATAATTTTGTATTTTTGATTTTTAATTTTCTGATTTTATATTTTCTTTTTATATTTTATATTTTTTATTTTCTTTTTCAATATTGGAATATATGAACTTTGTAATAAAAGGGAGAAAGAGATATTTATAAAAATAGATAAAAATGTCCAAAAATTAGAAAATAGATTCTTTTTGGTCTTTTTATACTTTTTTACTGTTTTTGTGATTTTTGGGGAATTTTCAGAATATTTTTGATATTTTTAAATAGCAAAATAAAGAAAACAGTGAATAAAATGCAAGGCTGAAACTTAAAATGGAGAAATAAAATGGAAATCAGTAGCAAAAATTCTCCAATTAAATTTTTACTTAAATATAATGAAACAAAGAAAATTTAGAGACAAAGTTTGTATTTTTAGGATTTTTGTAGAATTTTTAATATTTTTCTAAAGGTCTTGGGGGTTTTGTGTTTTTTATGAGTTTCCTTTTATAATTTTTAATGATATTTGGATTGAAGTTATAACACACTAAGAGAAACAAAATATTTTTTTTGGATTTTTCTGGAGTGTTTTTATATTTTTTATGGATTTTATAATCTAGACAGTGCTGAAAATGACAACTTTTGATTTTTAAGAAATATAAAAATGCAATAATTATAAAAAATAAAAATATGATGATGAACTACAATGCAACAGAGAGCTACTGTGATTTTTGGAGATTTTTTTGGATTTTATAGACACATCCAATAAATACTAGAAGCAAAAAGAAAAATCGCACATGTAGGGGCGTTTTTGTAATTGTCAAGAAATGTGAGGACCTTTGCGCAATATTCCAAAAAAGATTATAACTAAATAAACTTTTTGCTAGACGAATTAACAATACCCAAACTCGTGACGCTAAATTCGCAAAAACGCCAGGGCGCACGTGACATGCACGCGCGCCTAGCAAGGGCCTCAACGGAATTACACAAATATCTGGGGGGCTGTGTCGCAAATGTTACAAAACAAATCTGCAGCAGATGAATGTTTGGGCGTTCTTAATTAAATACCAAAAACCGCGGGGTAGAATAGCAAAATACCCACGGAGGCGGGGGTCGACGGTTCAGATCCTGCACTTATGCCACGCGTCGGCCCCAGCTGTGGCGATGACAGTTCGATTGCACGGCAGAGATTAGATCCTTCAGCCGGATCTGACGGTCAGCACTGGGGCAGATCGGACGTCAGCTGCAACGTGCGAGGAGAGCCCCTGATCCGACATCGGGGAATGCGGTTGGAAGAACCACGACGAACTCGGTAAACCCGAGTTTCGTTCACGCGCAGGGGCCTCCTCCAACCACTATACCCACGCCCAGCAGCTTTGTTCTACTTCTGGGACTCCTCCGCACCGCCCAGGTGTCGCAGAATGGGCCGAAGGCCAAAGGATGGCCCTCAGCGGGTCGTAGAGGCTCCGACCTGGGGGGGCTGTTCTTTGCAAAAACTCGCCTCCAGACGAGGCTCTTGCGAATGTACCTACAAGAGAGGTTAGGGGTGGCCGCGGGCAAAATGCCGCAACCCACCAGGAGATGGAATGATGCGGAAACGGTAAAAATGGAGCTCGCCGGAGCAAGCTCCGGCGAGATGGAGTGACGGGTGATCGAATGGGTGCGAAGTTGGACGGATATGGGAATTAACTGTACGGCTGCAAAGAAGTAAAAAAAATTGCAAACAAAATGATAAGAAGATGGACCTCAAGGCGCAGAAGCACCTGAGATTGGTACCTCGACGGCCGCTCTTGGCCGGAGATGGTGGAACGGCTCCACGGCCCCCGCGCGACCCTCCTGGATGGTTGGAGGAGGCCCTGTCACGGCCTCCAGTCTAGAACACAAGAAGAGAGGGGCTGCTAGGTCCAAAGAAGGGTTCAAGGAAGAATGGAGTCTTTGGGTGGTTATTTGAAAAGTGGTGAAGAGGGTGCCAAGAACGAGGCGAAATGCGCGCATCGATGATCCTCAGCCCGTGACAAACCCAGGGCGTGAAAGCCCATTCCACGAGGAACAACTTTGCTGAAGACCTCGACATGAAACGGTGAAAGACTATGCCTCGAAAAAATCGAGAAAAGAGTCAAAAACTCGTTCTGACAAAGGGCACAGGCTGGGGTCAGAGAGTTGACCCGAGGTCAACTCTCCAGCCCACCTGGTTGGTCCACGTGGACCAACCAGGAAAAAGCCTGGAAAAACATCTTATAAAATCAAAATAAAATAGTAAACCATTTTATTTAATTAAGGTTAAAAAATAAAAAATTCTTATAATTTAATAAATTATTTTATGGGTATTTTTATTTATTTTTTAGAGGTATATTTTTACAAGTTGCCTATTATACCCTTTATAGGTATATTCTTCTATATATTTTATTCTTTTATTTTTATTCTGTGATTTTAATTTATTTAATTATGTTTATTAATTTATATAATTATAACATACTTTTATACACATAATTATATTTTTATTTTATTTTTCTGATGTTCTTTGTATATTTAATAAAATAAAGGAATATATTGTATAGGTATATGTGTATGTATTTTACATATGTACTGTGTATACATGTATTTTATTTTATGTTTTATTTAGGTTTTTATTCCAATTTTAATGTACATAATTATTATAAGTATTATTTACAAAATTATAAAAATATAAAATTATAAAAATAATAAATAAATAATTAATTGAATATTTTATTCTGTACAAGTATACAAAGAGGGTCCAAAACTCAACTTTCAAACCGTAGCTCCGCCAAATGCGAAACTACCGTCAATAAATAGCTTATTCTATTCTATATACAATTAAAGGTAAGTTTGCTGCATTTGGAGTTGTTAGTTGTGAGATACGGGTCTGGGAAGTTGGGATTCTTGATTTTTATTCAGACCATAACTTTTTATCTGTACATTATTTTTCTGTGAAATCAATTTTGTATTTTTCTATATAAAATTATCTACAACTTTCATGTACAAGGTTTCTTTATTTGATGAATAAAAAGTGGAACCAAAAATAGGTCCCAAAATGAATAAAGAATGAATAGCATGAAAGGGATTTTATTGGTATTTTTGGCCCTTATCTCCCCCTACTTTATTCCTTGTCGACCTATTCATCAAGATGCCTAGGTCTCGGGGTTTCGGGTCATAAAATATTTACAATATTTTATTCTTTTTCTTTTCTTTTCTTTATTCTATAATTTTGGCTTTAAAAACCGCAATTTATACAATATTTACACACATATACATGAATGCTAAAATGTATGAATTAGGCCTATTTCTACGCATTTACTAGGGTTTTTAAGGCCAAAATGATAGAATAAAGATGATGAAACGTAGATTCATCACTTACAAACGAGGACGAGTTACTAGAGGAGAGGTTTGCATGGTAGTCCAACTGTCTTGATGGGAAGATCTAAAAGTTTTCACACACATGAATCAATTGTTCAATGTTCATGGGGTATGCTTCGGGAAGAGGATTGATCTAAGATGGCAACTGAGCCGAAACCGTGATAATGATGTATAGAACTTGGAGGCTATTGATTTTAAAATCCTAATTGTCACATGAGTTCCTCCAAACTACTATCGAAAGGTCGGGTCTAGCTCCATTTTCACCTTTTGCTCATGGTCTTGATATGGAACCCAATCTCATTCACCTCATTTCATTCTCTAGATGCTCGGGGACGAGCATGGTTTAAGTATAGGGGGTTGATGACTCTTAGATTCGTCACTCTAAAAGACATTAGTTAAGCTCAGATCCCAAAAATTCATCTGCATTTCTTCCTTTATATTGCATAATTAACCTTCATGCTTATATAATTAATAATCACATTTTATCATGCATAATTGCATAAAATAAGAAGCCAAAAATCTTATCCCAATTAAACTGTAAAATAAGCTAACTTACCCGATTTTTAATTAATTCTTTCTAAATCCAAATATCTTGAAACTAGTCCATTATGTGCATATTACTAACAATAATAAATAAAAAAATACAAAAAATCACTAACTGAAATAATTGAGAAATAAAGCCAAACCCTAAGTTCAGGATAATTGGACTAAAATGCTGGTATCTTCCTCATGTAGTGCCTGATTTGATCCTACTCACTTTGAACTAATTTACATTCAAATACCTTCATAACAAGACCAAGATCAAGTGAATCGGAGCTGGTATGTGAAAGTTGGGTTTTGGGCCTCTTTTGTACATTGTGTAATTTACCTGATTTTGACCTATTATTTTTGTACATATTTAACTCTTTTTATTTTATTTATTTTTATTTACTTTATTTGACAAATGTTTTATCAAAATATACAAAATTCCAAATCCAAAATAAAACCAAAATAAAAGAAATTGACTTAGTCTTAGTGCTCACTAAGTGTCTGTACAAAAGTCCTCTTTTTCATACTTTTTTCTATTTCTTCATTTTCTTGATTTTAAAAAATCCTAAACAAATAGAGTAAAGTGTAAATATTTGTATTTTATTTTATCATAATTTTTCAAGATTTTTATCTTATTTAAAAATATTAAAAAATACAAAACACAAAAATCAAGGTATTCTATGTAGATGGAGTACCCCCAAAAATATCACTTTTTGCACATGATCTATTTTGGTTTTGGCCACTTCATGAAAGTTGTAGATCCCATCGAGACAAGCAACTTTTGTGAATAAATTTTTTCAATAGGAGGTCGCTTGCTATTTCTTTTTATTTAACTTTTTATTTTATTTTCTAATATTTGTGGACGTGACACGTGACAGTTCTTGGAGATGCCACATGTCACTCTTTTTTTTGCATATTTATTTCACATTTATTTAAATAAATAAATATACATATATATATATATAAATAAAACCTTGCACGTGCTAGTCACGTGCTTCCACCGCACGTGCCCAGCACATGCCTCCTCCTTCCCCTCAACCTTCGCCCCCTTTCCTCTTCTGGCGCACCACTAGTGTCCCCGTGGATCCTGCGCGCTGCCACCTCCCGATAAATAACTTGATCCTGCCACCTCTTCTCGGATCACATCTTCGACCAGCTTTCCCTTCCAAACGTACCACCACCTTAATCAATCTCCTGCCATGAATCTTGCCACCATCCCCATCCCCGATCATCCTTCTCAAAACATCTGTCACCTCTCGCCTTCACAACCCCATATAAGAGCCTCATAATCCCACCTTCAATGCATCTATAGATACACAACTTAGAAGAGCAACCACATTGGAGGTGACAACTTCGGTGTCACTTCCTAAGCTTGCGACGATATCCGATCATTCCCCCAAGATCATTGCAGCACCGACACCTCCACATGAGCTTCTCCTTGCTCTGATCTTTGGTCATCAAGCCATAATCAACCATAGTTCTTCTCTGGCACACTTTCAGCCCTAGGAGCCTTCGTAGCCATCTACTGCATCGATCAGGATCTCTGCCTCGATAATGCCTCAACCTTATAGCTCGCTCTAGGTGGCTTCTCTGCTCCGACACTGCCTCACTCCAAGACAAAACCACCCGCTATCCAACTTCATCGACTTCATCAATAACCACTTTACCTTCGTCCAGGAGATCCGACTAACCTCTACATTGACAACCAATGCTAGAGGCCGGAACCCCACCCCTAGCAGCTCGACTTCACCGCGCACTGCCGGGGGATGGACCTGAGGCCCTCCCACGTGCCGCACACATGTGGAGGGAACTTATGCAAGGAACGCCCCCACGTGATATGCACGTGCGGAAGGGGTTAATTGGAAGATACCTGCCTACAACGAACACCCCATTTTTATTTTCACATATTTAATTCACACAAATTAACTAAGGGTTTCTCAGACTCGTCAGTGACTGAACATGAGCATATCATATTCCATTAATCTCAGGAGTAGAGTGAGAAACAACATCTCCGACTGAAGTCATCTAAAATAATTCTAAACAAGAACCTTTAAAGGTATCACATGGTGAGGGCATCTCTCAGTCAAATCCCTTAATCGTTCCCGTACCTTACGGAACGACTAATGTGGAAGCTGTGTAAAGTTGGAGACCTGACTCCTCATCATATTCGTCCATCCTAGAGGAAAATACTTACGCAGGAAAGTGGACTTTAGATCGTCCCATGTAGAAATCTCCCTCTTCAAATGACTCAACCAGAAAAGTACCTTATCTGCTAAGGCAAAAGGGAAGGCCTTGAGGAATATAGCCTCCTACATAACTCCTGGATATCTCGTTGTTCCACATATCATCTCAAATTGCTGTAAAAAAGTGAACGACTTCTCTGAAGTGTTATCATAGAACTTGGTAAGCAATGAAATGAAGGACGGTCTCAACTCATATGACCCTTGATTCAGTGGTAACCGAATCTAATGGTGTAGAATCCTATCTCACAGGTCATACTCATCTCTCAATGTCACGGGAACCACAACTGGTGGTGGTGGGTTTCCGGCTCTTGCTCTTAGCGTAGTGGTCTCAACTCTCAACTCGTCCTAGACTCTACACTGATCTCTAATATGTATGCTCATATAATGAATTGTGTCTAGTATCCCTGCTGTGATATCTGATACTAGATCAAGTCTCTCATCTGACGGTCTCTCATCAGCATGATTTTCCTCAACAGCACTATCCTCGACTTCTGCCTTCCTTCTATCCATGTTGTCAAATCCTTTGGGAAGGAAAAAGTCTCATAAGAACTCATGGAAAATTGTGCAGGAGAAGTAGAAAAAAAGTCGAGGCATGGGTCTTCCTTGACTGAAGGGCTGGGAGGCGAGGGAGTCTGGGTCTAACTCACCTCATGACTAAATGGGACCGACTCGGGAAGAGGGTCATCCTGAGTCTGTGAAGACATACGTAAGATGGTGGGAGATCGAATGCTTACGAAGTCTGAGCATAAAATACACCTCGTCATCATCTTTGATATCGAGAGAATACACGAGAGAATACAAGGTCAAATCAAGAACATGAGTGTGAAGACATATAAGACGTTGAAAATGTACACCCCATAAACAAACACAATGCAAACCCCATATTCACCAACTTCACGTTGTGGAGACTGTAAGAGTTCAATTTTTTATCTTTTCAATTTTATTTTGGTGATCAAGAAGTTGTACTAGCAGAATCACATGTGGTAACGCCCTATCCCCCAGCGTACATCTTCACAATTCCCCAAATAGTGGTACCATCTGCCCGGTCTGCTAGGTTATATCAGGTCCAAAGGGAATTGTGAGAGAAGAGCACACTAAAACAACTTTCTATTACCAGAGGCAAGTGCTTGCAGTTGCCACCATGTATCGATAAGTGGTACATAGGTACTTAGGGCACAAGTCCATGTATTTTTGGATCTAATCCTTATGGTTGCATCCTTACCCACTCTGTATGAAGTTATGTACCTGCAACAATGAGGGATTTTCTCTCCCAATACAATTTAAGTCCAGATATTTTTTTGATCAAAGTTTCAAAAGGAAAAAATACTTTTATTTTTTTGAGGGATTTCACCTTTTTGGGATATTTTCAGAAATATCTAACGGTGATCTAATTTCCACTAAGTTTTCAAAATCCATCTCATGGAGGGGAAATCAAAGAATGCAACAGAAAATAATGATGAATACAAAAAAGAATACATACCGGTCTCCATCATTCTACATGCAGGATGATTAGCATAGAAATTTTAAACCTAGTCTAATGCATGAAAAGACCATAAAAACCATATCCTAAATCAACATCTCTAGTGTAAGAATGGATTAATTTCAAAAATTGGTTATTTACACTTAAGTATGGATTAGGGTAGTGGTATCAACTTTAGTCATTTAATTAATCATGCATATAACCCTAGGTTTTCATGAAATCATGTGAAACAAGGAAAAAAATCAGGAAATCAAACACCGTGGTGAGGTCTCCCAAGTGCTATGACACTTGGCGAAACAGACCCCGAGAAGAATATGTCAAAATCGGGTCGACAGCCATGATGCCGTTAGTGGACCCCTTTTACAAAAAATAAAAATGGGCAAGTGCCCCTTCCTCTCTCACCAAAACAGAAAAAGGGAAAATTCCCTGACTCTTAAAGAAAATAAATAAACAATAATCTCTAAAAAATACACAAATATCTGTGCTAAACTTGCGCTGCTCCTATAGATTGGCTTGTAGATGATTGAGCCGATCGATGCACTCTCAGCTGGGTTATGTTCCTAGGAAACTAGATAATCTTGCAGGCCTTGGAACACCGATTAGCACAGACAAAAAATAAAGAAAAAAACAAGCAAAAAAATCAAATAAAATCAAAAGAAATTCAAGAAGAAACTTAATAGTCAGAAAATGATAAAATAGACAAAAATAATATTGAGAAAACCAAGAAAAATTAAAGAAAATAAAACATACAAAAGTTGAGAAGAAAATAAACTAGAAAATGAAGAAAAATCAAGAGAAAAAGACAACACTCAAAAATAGAGAAAAACCATGAAAAATGGGAAGAAGAGACTATAGAGAAAAAATTCACAAACAATAGGACTCGATAAATCGAGCATGACTACGCCTCCCCAACAACGATGCCATTTTTATAACCATGTTTTACCATCGGTTGGAAATTGTTGGTTGTATAAACCGTTGATAAAATCCGATCAATCAAACAAAATCCACTAAATCAGGAGAGAGAGAAACATATAAAGAGAAAATGAATTGTTATCTCTTAAATTGGTGTTCATTTTTTTATTTCACTAAGCAAGTGTTCCTAGGTCGAATTCAAGGAGGCAGAAAAATGCGCTCAGATTTTTTGAGTGGAGAAAGTTATTTTTGTGATTTTATTTCTCTTTCTTTTCTTCTTCTGCGTGAAAACACTTTTTGGTTGATTCTTGTTTTTAAATTTATTTTCATTTTTTCCATTTTTTTATTTTCCAGAAGGGGTATTTTTCAAATAATTTATCTATAATATAGTATGTAAAATAATAGAGAGTAAGGTGATAATATTTATTAGATGAGTTGCTTGAGCAGCGTGCTTGAGAAAAAAAATCAAAAAGAAAACAAAACGGATAGAGAATCGAAGATCAAAATCCGAACAAAAAGCGATACAAAATCTTTAAAATTCAATGTAAATAAATGAAGAAAAAAATACTACAATGCTAGAATATGGTTCGGATATGTCAGCAAGAGTCCAATGTCTAATGTAGATGTTTGTAAAAAATACAATAAAAGATATGCTCTTCTTTCAATTAGGTCCTAGTTAGGGAACTAATTGCAATAAAAGTAACTGGAATCTTTACACTTAGGTCCCTTGTCAGGGACCTAAATGTAGATAAAAGAAGTCATTGAGGCACGGTTGAAAACTCTAGTGCTGTAGGTGATAATTAGGAAATTTCTATCGATTTGATATGCAGCTAGGATTAGAAACTGGTTTTAAATCTGGATCGCATGATTGCGTCACATGGTACTTGCCTGTATCTCAACCGTTCTTCCCAAAATTCCTAAAGTGGCGGTAGTGTTTGGACCAGTTAATCAATCTCCGACAACTCAAAACAATGGCGGCAGCTCAGGGATGAGTCTAGTAGAGCCATAATGGGGCTGCTCTCCCTTCGAACTCACCTACAAAAATATGGTTAAAGATGACAACAATGAAGGATCGAAAACTCGGTGACGAATAGAGTTTGGAGTTCCAGGTCCATAACTCTAATATTCTTTTGATTGATGTTTGATGATGATGGGATGTTGTAGATGGTAGATCGATAGTAGCTGCTCCATAAGCTCGTGAGTACCTGAAATAGAATGATTTGTTGCTTGATTTTCAAAGAATCGACGAAGGATTTAAAATATTCTTGTAGGTTTATGATGGTTTCCATAAAGGATAAATATTGACAAAAATGGGTATGATCCTGGTTGATTTGAGATGGAATTTTATATGCAAATTGAAGAACGAGAATGGGATGAGATAATTGAGTAATTAATCAACATAAGTAGGCACAAAGCTTGAGAAATTAAAGATAGATGAAGGTGTAACCCCTGAGTATGATGTTGTACGACCTTCAAGTCAGAGCTTGACGGTGGAAAATCGGAGCTCTACGTTGCACGGTGATGGTGGTTCAAGGTCAACGAAGACCTTGGAACTATCCTCCGTTTGACCTTTTTCCATACAAGGTCGTCCTCGGTTGCTGTCACCATAGAAGGTGGCCAGTAAGGGATGGATAAGTTGAATGGACGACTAGGTCTGTCCAGGAGTAGGATGAGCTGGTTTCAACTGACTGACTTTAGATCATTAAATAGACGAAACGATGGAAGGTAGGTGATGACCTAAGGGTGGCCGAATATTAGCGTAGTTAAGTAGAGAGAATGGAGGGTGGAGATTAAGTTTTGGAGGAGGATGTGGAATGCATAAATGGGTAAAGTCAGCCTAGTAGAACATAAATATCATATTCTTGGGAGGACGAAGGCCTCAGGTGCTGACACGTGTCAGCACCTGATTTTCCAGAATAGTAGATGTTGTATTAAATAGAAAATAAATAGTAAATGATATTATTTCAAATATAAATAAAACTAAATTAACATGTATAATTAATTTATCTAAATTAAGTAATAATTTATTTTTATAAAAAAATATATATTTTATAAATTACATTATAATATTAATAAATAGGTATATGGTATACTTACTAAATAGGATCTTTATTTTTAATTCAATAATTTAATAAATAATATACTATTTTTATATTTTATTAATGAATAGAATAATAAATAAGAGTTATATGACTTTTTTTGGATTTTAATAAATTAGTTTTGATATATAAATAAATACAGATATATGTTACACAGTTCAATTTCTTTTGTAAATTAGGGTTTTTGAATTATTTAAAAATTTTCAAAAGGTTTAAAATTTTGAAATAAGTATTAGATATAATACAGAATCAAGAAAATAATGGAAAATTTTTAAAATCAATGATACTATAAATAGTGTTTACATAATAAAATAAATAGACCAGAAACCCATTTGTCAATAGGTCCCAAAACCACTTTTTTGCAAATAGACTTTGATTTTAGTGAAATAACCTTCTTTAAATAGAGAGTATTAGTTTATGAACTTTAAATGTGAGTAGAGTGATATTGGAGTTTGCATGAAGAAGTTATCAGGTTTGGAAGTTGAGAAATTGACAATTTGAAAGTTGGAATTCTTGGCATATATAGGTTGAATTTTTAGGATTTTTATGTTTTTATGAACATTTTTAGAAATGCATGAAAGAAGAGTTTGGTGAAAATACATACAAATGAATTAATTAAAAATCTTTGAAGTTTTGATAAATATTGAATAGATAAGCAATCGTGATCTATGTATATAATTAATTATTTTTGTTATTTTCTTCCTTATCTCCCCCTCCTTTCTTGTTTGTCAACCAATACATGCTGACTTGGTCTCAGATGTTAGGTTATATAAATATATATTTCATATATATTTCTATTCAATTGAGTCATACTATACATATTTACAGTCTGCCTCTCTTTTTATTTTATTTTCTTTTTATTCATTTATTTATTTACATGATTTTAATGTACAAATATGCCTTTTTATTCATGAATGATGTTTTGATAAGAAATGACAATTAATGGATATTTATATGTATTTGTTATGGGTTTTAAGACAAAATGTGAAAGAAAAGTTAATGAATCATAGATTCATCATCCCTTCATAGAGATTTCCAGTGTCCCGAAACATATGAAACAAATTGCGTACATGAATAGAAGCACCAGAATCAATGATCCAACTACCTTCTTGTCCTACGAGAAAATTGGTATGAATGATGAAAGTAGATTTTGTATCTACCGGGGCTTTACATTTGTTAGTGGTTTTCTTGTATTCTAGACAGTTACGCTTCTAGTACCCATTTTTTCCAGTAATGACAAACATCGATCTTCTTCGATGCCATCGATGTAGAGGCATGCGAGAATGAGCAAACATTTTGACTCTTCTTCTTTTTCTCTAGGATGGACCCTTTCGAGCCCCATGCTTTTGACCACACTCCCTTTGATGTGTATAACCATTGTACTGCTAGCGGGATCCTCTTTCTTCATTATGTCTTCTGCAGACTTTAATGAGTAAGTGAGCTCAACATTGGTTAACCTCAACTTGTTCATGTCACACGATGTTGCAAAGTTGGTGAAGCACTTGGGCAAATATAGTAGAATGAAATCAGACTACATATCTGCATCCATCTGAGCCCCAAGGGTATCCAGTTTAGATAGATAACCGAATATTTTGATTACATGATCTCTAACTGAAGTCCCTTCCTACATTTTTCAGCAAATAAGTTCTTTAATGATATTGTAATGCTGAGTGCAGTTAACATCATCGAACATCTCTTTTAGATTCAACATTATATCGTGGCAACCTTCCATGTCCATATGTTAGTTCTGCAGCACATTGGGCAGAGATCCCATTATATAACACCTAACCATTGAATGATCTTCATCATATTTTCATTGTATTTAAGTTCTTCCCATGTTTGAGAGTTTGCATACTTGTCCTTTGTGATAATACAGCCAATGCACTCTGTAGGAAGGAAAAAGCTCTAAGTTTCATATCCCATCCGAATAATTGGGTCTGGTCAATTGGTTGACCTCCAAAAGCATATTGAGCGGGTTCATGGATTTCATATGTGAGATTAAGAATGCACTTATTAGAACATATAAATAATTATATATTCAATAATTACATTATTTGATTAAGGATTTTTAAATCCAATTGGTATTTCCTTTTAAACTTTGGATTCCCTCATTAAACTATCAAACCAAGAGATATACTTATTGTTATATCTCTAGCGGGATTTGGGATCTCCCTTCTACCGTTGTTACACACCAATGGTATGAGAAAATGTAACTCATGTGAAGGAAGCGGGAACTCATTACGCCTTGCAAGTTCAACTTGCATTTCCTAATTCAATATTTAACCCCCGAGTCCACCACCCCTAAGGTGATGTTGACCCGTTGTTAATTGAATCAACCGTCAATAGGAATAAAACTTGCTATGCACAATCCAATACCACCTCAATAATAAGAAGAATAATATCGGGGTCACTACGTATGTTAGGGATGGGCATCAGGCCAGGTCGGGTCAGGTTTAAGTTGGCCCGGCCCAAGACCATTTAAGTGTATAGTCTAATGGGTCGGGCCTAGGCCCATTTTATTTTCAAATTCAAGGCCCAAGCTTAAAACCGACCCCAACAAAATGGATCGGGTTCAGGTCGGGCTAAACTAATTCGTGATTTTGACATTAGTTGTATGTTGAAAATAGAAATGTGGTAAAAAATTACGGCAACTTAAACCACCATTCAATTTACCATTACATATTCTAATATCGATGCATACACTATGACCCAGTACATATGGGTTACTTACAGTTGTACATGCTCTAACACTTGAGGACACCGATTCCATTCTTACACATTAATGTAATAATCTTGCATATTAATGTAATAATATCCTCAATCCACGCTAATGGATATTTTTATTGATGGGTCTAAGCATTTATTCTACACTAGAAATAAGTATATGAAAGTTAGAACTTGATATTTGGAATGAATATGAATATAATGGATATAATTTTATCGTATTGGTCAGTTATTGGGCTTGCAGTTTGGGCCTTCACAGGCTTGAACCTCGCCTGATAATCAATATGGGCTCGTTTTGGGGCTTATGGTCTGTCCACTATATTTTAGGTTTGGGTTTGGGTCGGGTTTTGCGGGTTGGGTTTTGGGTCGATTCGGGCTGACCCAACTTAATGCTCAACCCTATATACGACTTTTCTCTTTCAAGAAGAAAAGAGACCAATGCACGTGTGTTTGTATGTTGGAGTGATGAGGCATCTCCAACATAGAATCCATGGCAATGGAATCCTTCGCCTTGATGGGAGACCATGTATGCCATTTATATGATGCTCTATATCTCATTCAAATTTTAATTAATCTTTATGAATCATATTCGTTATGGTTAAATCTTCCAAGTGAATTACAACTCTATTTATAATACACTATTTTTTATTGTCTCTAATTAATTGAATCATATTAAATTAATTTAAAATCCAATTCAATCAACAAATAACAAGGGTTTGCTTGATATTACTATGTAGTATTAGCTCTCACAAGTACGTATTATTTCGAATTTTTAATAATTAGAGTACAACTTGATTTATTCATATTACCCTTGAAAATGGATCTGTCTAGAACGTACGAATAATACTGGGAGGGAGCATTTACTTGACATGCAAGGCACTATAAGAAATCAAGACAACATTCCCGATCTTGATACATTCATCATTCCGATTCAAAACAATACAAATTGAATCAATTTACTTACAATTTCATCGATCATTACATTGATGACCTGCATGATACTATATAATATATACTTAGAAATTTTAGGTATCTTAAAATATTTTTAAATATCCTAAACTTCTAATCATATCAGGCAAACATGTTTTTGGTTTTGCGTGTAAAAGTTGACTAACACCTATTGTAGGTTAAACTAGGGGTTTTATCATGAAACAATCATTCAATGGAAATTGATGTTTTTAACTCAAATATTTCATACATATGTGAAGCATAAATTAATCATGGTAAATTAATGTTTTTTTGAATTACAATTACTAATAGATACACTAAGAAAGTTATTATGATGGTCCAATCATCTTCTAACCCATCTCTACTAAATATGGAATATCTAGGCAACCAGAGTCAGAATCATGCAAAATAAATTCGACCGATTTTATGATTTAACTCTCTAATTAATTATTGTATTTCTAATGGATTTCATGACTGTAAAACAATAATTAAAATCTAATTTGTTACAGATCCGTGAATACATGTAAAAATAATTTTATTGCGAGAACTTTTCGAATCAAATTAATGCACCTTTGATACCAATGTTTAGAAAATATTTTGAGATATATTTAAAACTCTAAATACATTTTAAATACATAAAATATTTTTTCAAATAATGCAAAAATATTCTCTTTTTTTTATTAGCAAAAAACCTATTTGAAACAAGCATCATATCATAAACTATGAGTCCCCACACATCAAATATGCAAAACCTTGTTCACTTGAGGTTTGGATAAGATTCAAGACCTTTGACCAAGGCTATGGTATCACTCGAAGGCTAGGTTTAGGCCATAGCGCATCACGAAAGTGTAAAGATCACATCACATGCGATCAAGAGTAACTAGTCATACTAACTGTAAGGGGCAACGGAAATTAATTTTTATTAAAGATGAAACCACATGATATGAGAATTATTCTCATATCATTTCATCAATATCACAAACATGTAATGGGATTACATATTGAAGCATGTTTGTGATCATGCATCTCTAAACAAACAAACCTCCTATCTCAAGTCCAATCCAACGAAGGATGCACTTGAGGGCGTGTGGATGAGATGCGTAGATCCCGTAACCTGAGCTGGTGATCTGAGAATGGAGACTTCTGATTTCGTCTCATGAAATTTGAAGCCTTACTCATGAGAAAGAAGCACCGAAGAAGACTGAGATCCATGAACAATCAATCCGACAGCAAAACGAACTTGCAACGACGACGAGGCTCTTACAAACAATATGGTGGACAACCACAATATTGATAGAGAGAGATAGAGCTTGGACATGTATGAGAATATGTGAGAGAGAGATTTATTACTTTTAACTTGTGATTTGATGTTGTAAGAGAAAGAGCTAGGTCTAGCCTTCCTTTTATAAGAATTTGGATGGTGGAGATGCACTTCTAATTCAAATCAATGGACATGATTTTGTTGCATAAATTTGCAACAACAAGTAATTAATTTGAAATAAATTATATATATTGAAGAATTATCAATAAAATTTAATTTTAAATAAATCATTCAATGTGAAATGAATGGAAATAGGACAACCCCTTTCCAGACATACATTGGACAACCACCAAGAATTAGGACTCAAGGTGGTCGTCCACTCCTAATTAGGAATGGAGGCTACCTCATTCCCAATTAGATGAGATCTCATATCTCATCAAATATTCCACGTGTGCAACAACTTTTATTGAAAAATTATTCATCGAAAAAATTATAAATTATTTTGTGATGATTTCAATCTTGTCATTGGCAATTATGAATCATTTTCAACCACCCAGTATAAAATGTTAATTGTATTTGCAATTAGTTGTACAATGTGAATACAATTCACATAAACATTTAAGTCATAAATCCTATTGTTAACTAAATCTCTCAAACATATGATTAATCACATTTATAATATGAAGGCGGTGTATTAGCCCTCGCACATCATGGAACATGTAAATCACATCATATGCTATCTATGTCAACTAGTCACACTAGTTAACATGACAACGAAAAAATAAAAATATTGTTTAAGATGAAACCACATGGCATGGGAACCTTTCCCATTCTATTTCATTGAGACCACATAAATATTAAGGTTATCTCTTGAAGCATGGTTATAATGCCCGATGCTTCTAAAGTAAGAAGCCTCCTGACTCAAGTCCGATCTGATGAGAGTGCAATTGCGAGCGTGATGATGAATCATGTGGTTCCCGTAATCCTGAGCAATGATCCAAACAAGCGATCTCCTGATTTTATCTCATGAAATCACTTGTCTTCTTCACTTTCAAGAGGCATAGAAGAGGACGGAGTTCCTCCAGCGATCAATCCAATAGCACGACAACAACACAATGATGACCACGATCTCCACCAACCTTGGCAGAGGAACAACCTAGAGTTGTAGAGAGACAAAGGTTGGACATGTATAGGGATAGAGAGAGAATTTCATATATGCAACAACTGCATATGACTTGTGTATTGTCTATTGGAGGTTTAGGGGTAGTCCTCCTTTTACAGGATTTTGGGAGTACATGGATCCCAATCCATGTGCTCGTAAGATCAACATTTTAGATTCATTTGTGTTTCTCAAAAACACAAATAAATATTAAAAGAAGAATTTTGAACAACAATAACCAAAATTATCTCTTTCAATTAATTCAGAAATTAACTAATTACTTAATATTTAAAAAAATGAAGAAACATTCCACAATCTAAAAATAGGGTGGATGTCTACCATGGTGACACCTCACCATGAATGTTTCATTTGAGATGGGAACGAGTCAATATTACTATTTTTTATTTATTATTAATTTGAATATTTGAATTAGTTGCATTTATCACCAAATTACCATATTTGTGATAATTGCAATAAAATCGTTGATAAATAAGAATTAATTGCTTCCATCATATAATTAATGAAAATCATGTTTACAATAAATTATGTAATGTGAATCCAATTCACATTAACATATAATTTGTGAATCTCATTCACTATTTTCTTTCTCCAGGATATTATAGATCATATCCATATTATCCATAATTATTAGGGATAGTATTATCCAAATTAATCATATCCATGACAAATTAAATCTAATTTAATTAACTTGGATCATATCTATCCACACATTAATCCTGAAAATTAAATCACATTTAATTATACAATTTTCAAATGCTTCAATAATGTCATTCATGGAACAATTCTTAAACTCTTTTAAGAATTGTGGGCCTTCTCTTCAGATACTTGGAGATAAGGTCAGTGCGATTGTATATGCCATGTATAATGACTTGGAAAATGAGATCCAATCTTATATCCATATAAATATGACCTCTTAGAGTTATCTAATCTAGTCAGACAGAATATCCGATCTTCTTATTGTATATGAATCATATCCACATCAATGTCGAAGATTTGGACTAATATTAGATAATAATCTACTGAGTGGAATCACTAATATCCAAACTTGTTTCATCACTCCCTCGTAATGGAAACATTATGGTATACGATCGTTTAAGTTCACATCACCCTCGAGTATTCCAAACATCCATACATTCTGCATACTAGTAGACCGAGATTAAACCTGAAGTTCTATGCTTTTTTGAACTGTCTCCTTTGGGATTTATCATTGAGTTTCTCGTTCGATTAATGGGAATTTGTATTGATCATATGATTCCAAAAGCATATTGTTATTGATGAATCCATAATTCATTAACATTTGTCTGCATTTTGTCATAAAATCCTTAACAAATACATGCAAACATGCATTAAATCTCATCTTTTATAAAGACCTCATTCATGAATAAAAATTCATTTTTATTGATAAAAAACATGTAAATAAATAAAAGAACAAAATTAAAGAAAAGAAATGAAGGCAGATTGTGAATATATATGTACAATATGACTTATGTAATATAAATATAGATGAAAGAAATATTTATATAATCTTACCTTCGAGACTAAGACAACATGGTTTGGTCAACAAACAAACAAGTAGGGGGAGATAAGGAAAGAAAATCATAACAAGAATTAATTATACACTCTACACATTCTTCACTATTTATCAAATAATTATCAAATCGTCATTGATTTTTAGTTAATTTATTTACATAAAATTTTCACCAAACTTTTTTTCCTAATTATTTATAAAAATGTATCAAAAAATATAAAAATAAGTTAGAATATTATCTTGTATATATGCCAAGAATCCAACTTTCAAATTGTCAATTTTTCAACTTCTGAACATCATAACTTTCTCATACGAACTCTAATTTCACTCTACTTACCTTTAAAGTTCATAAAATAATATTATCTAATTAATGGAGGTGAATTCACTAAGATCGGAGTCCGTTCTGCAAAAAGTCAGTTTGGGGACCTAATGACAACTGGGTTTCAAGGCTATTTATTTTATCTAGAACACATAATTTATAGTTTTATTAATTTTATACTTTTTAATTATTCTCTTGATCTTGTATTTAAATCATGATCTATTTAAGAATTGTTTAATACTATTTAGTATTTTAAATAAATCAAATACCCTAAACTATAGATGAATTTGACCTATATACTATTTACCTATATTTATTTATATTTCTAAACTAATTTTCTAAAATATGGAAAAATCACATATACTCTATTTATCATGATAAAATTAATAAAATATAAAATGTTATATTATCCATTAATTTATTAAATTGAAAATCAAAGACCTACTTAATAATTATACTATATACCTAATTATTAATATTATATTTATATATATCATAATCCATTTATTTATTTATAAAATCAATTATTCCATAATTTAGATAAATTAATTATTTATATTTTTGTTCCTAAATAAACTCATATTATTTATTATTTAATAACTAATTTATACTATTGTCCTACAAGGTGTTGACATGTGTCAGCACCTTGGTTGTCTTCTTGAAGAGCTGGTATGTTAAAGCTCTGTTCCAATGACCCATGCTCATCTAATTATTTCCATCGATTCATTCATCCTTCACTCGATCTAATCCTTCATCCCAGAGTCCTAACTACCCTCATACTCACCAACCCTCAGATTCACTCCAAATCCCTATCGATTCTCCTATAAATTAATCGCAAGTTGCTCAGTTGCAACTAACTCTCCTTCATCTAGAACCACCTGATCGACCACCCTCCTTCTTTGACTTGTTCTGATCGATTCCATTGGTGACAACCCTCGTCGACCGGGCCGCGAGGAAGCTTAGAGATCGGGGAGATGTTCCAAGGCCTTTGTCGGCCTTGAATCACTGCTCTCACGTGCATAGAGCTCCGGGAACACTGCCACATCGAGTGAAGACAAGAAGTATTATACATCCTTCAACCCCAGGTATTCCTCCATTTCATTTTTGATTTCTTCGATCTATGTGCTGAATTAGGACCTTAATCCCATCTTTAGTGGTACTTAATCATTATCATGTGATGCAAATTCCAGATCAAATCCCAATTTAATTTTGATCGACCTATTTTGCATCTGAATATATCCTTCCTGGAAACTTATATATCACTTGCAATTTATCTAATACTTTGGCCAATTCTCACAAGAATTGAGCATTATAATCTCACTTTGCATGTTTTATTGTCATCTGGAGCGAACCCATATGGATCTTTAGCATCTGGAGCATTAGGAATTCACATTTGATCCACCATAGAACTTCATCCAGGTCTCCAAACCCTAGACCCATTAGCGACTCGACCTTCATACATCGTTGATTTCTTCATCATTCAACATCTCACCACGAGTGACCTCGGATGGGATAGGCGCTCCCCTCCTGGCCCTGCAGGAGCTCAACCACCATCCTGCTACCACTGTTGATTACTGGAGAAAAGAAGCCATCTCCACCGACCTAAATTTACGGAAGAACATCACGTAAGAACATGGAGAGTAGTCTGTTGACGCTTGTCATGCTTGAACGGCCAGGATCGCCTCGCCTGATCTAATCACAGCTGCAGAAGACGAAAGGATTGAAAATTTGCATAATAAGCCCAATCGTTTTCCAGATTCCAGACGCACCTCCAGAAGACAATTTTATTACATTTAGGTTCTTGCACAGGACCTAAGTGTAATTCTAGAGACTTTTTCTTTCATTTAGGTCCCTGACTAAGGACTTAATTCAAAAAACACTTATATATTTTCTTGCATTTATTTCTACATTTACTCTAGGACCATTATGGATTCGTGGACACTATTATATCATCGTGGTATTTGTCTACATTTTATTTTGACTCGATTCTTTCGAAGAATTTTATCGTGATTTCTATTGAGATTTTCTTCTTCATCGAGTCATTTTGATTTGTTTTCTTCTCTTTCTCGAGACTATTTTTCAAAGTTTTTATCTACTATTTAGTATCACATATATACTTTATATTGCACATACTATATTTTAGATAAATTTATTTGAAAAAATATCCCTTTTTAAATTTAAATAAAAATCGGAAAAAAGTTTTAAAAATCTAAAACTGATAAAAAGAGTTTTCTTGCCTTCTTCGAGAAGAAATTAAAAATCACAAAAATACCCTCTCCTAAAAAATCTAGGTGTTGTTATTCTGCTTCTTTGAGTTTGACCCAAGGACACTTATTTGGTTAATAATTAATGTAGATAAAAATAGGAGAGCTGACTTATTCTTCTTCACTCTATTCTCTCTCTATCTCTCTCTCTCTCTCCTATTTTTATCGACTTTTTATTTGATTAATCAAAATTTTGTTTCGAGCAGTTTTCTATACCGACATATTCATTTTACCGCTCGCAAAATTTTGATTATAAAAATGGCACTGCTGTCAAGGAAATGTTAGCCATACTTCGATTTTTGATCATATTTTATGATTTTTCTTTCTTCTTGTTTTATCGATTTTTTGAGTCTTCCTTGTTTCTCTTGATTTCATTTTGATTTTTACGGCTTTTTCAAGTTTTCATGGTTTTCTTGATTTTTCTTCGATTTTATCTATTCTTTCCTATGTCTTTTTCTAGTTTTTTCGGTTTTCTCGACTCTTCTTTGATTTTCTATTTTTTTAAAGTTTTCTCAGTTTCTAGATTTTTTATTGACGATTTTTGCTAGGACTGCAGGACTAGCCAGTTTCTTAGGAAACCAACTCAGATAGGAGGGCAGATATCGGCTTCTTCTTTTCAAGTTGGTTGGAGGGTCAGAGAGAGAAAACAATCGTAATTCTTCTTCACATTTTTCTATTTTCTTTGAGAGAGGGGACTTGCCCATTTTTCTGTTTTTGTGAGAGAGGAAGGGGCGCTTGCCCATTTTGACTTTGGTAGAAAGGGTCCACTAAGGACGTCCTAATTCGTAAACCGGACTTTAAACTATTTTTGGGATCTGTTTCGCCAGGTGCTGATGCACTTATGGGACCTCACCATTGGTTTTTATTTTTACCAATTTTTATCATGTGATTTCATGGAGCTTAGGGTTGCATGCTTGTTTTATTAGATGACTAAAAGTAAAACCTATCTCCCTAATCCAAACTTAGAAGTAATTCACTAATTTGAAAATTTAATTCATTTTTATGCCAGAGTTACTGGTTTAGGATTTGGTATTCATGTCTTCAGCATGCATTAGCCTAGGTTTACAATTTCTACGTGGATCACTTGCATGTAGACTGCTGGCGCAAGGTATGATTTCTATCTCTACATGTATCATCGTTTTACACCGCATTCCATGATCCTCCCTCCGTGAGACACATTTGAAAACTAAAAAAAGAACCAACATCCAGTTAGATATTTTTGAAAATATCCAAAAAAGTGATAACCCTCAAAAAAGTATATTTTCTCTTTTAAAAACTTGACAAAAATAAAAAAAATACCTGGATTTAAATTTATATTGGGAGTGTAAACCCCTCGTTGTATTAAGGTACAACTCTAGACAAAGTGGGTGAGGACACATCCTTAAAGATTAAAGCAAAAAATCCATGGACTTGTACCTTAAGTACCTGTGCATCACTTTTCGGTGCATGGTTGCAACTGTAAGCACTTTCCTCCGACCATAGAAAGCCATTTAGGTGTACTCATACCTCATAGTCAACTTTGGGCCTGATATAACCGAGCAGCCCGAGCAGATGGTACCACTGTTTGGGGGGCTGTGAGCATGTACATTGGGCAATAGGGAGACACCCCTTATGAGTTTGATTAATACAACTGATTGATCACCAAATTAAAATTGAAAAGATAAAAGACCGAACTCTTATGGTCTCCACTGTGTGCAGTTGGTGAATCTGGGTTTTGCATTTTGTTTGTATGGGAGGAGTGCATTATTCTATATCTTATACACCTTCACACTCGTGTTCTTGAGTTGACTTCGTATTCTCTCCCGTACTTCCTTTTGACATCGAAGATGACGACTAGATGGATTTTGCACTCCGACTCCATGAGCTTTCGATGATCCATTATTCGTCGTATTTCTTCACAGATTTGGGATGACCCTCTTCCTGAGTCATCCCCACTTAGTCACGATGAGAGTCAGACCAAGACTCCCTCACCTCCTAGCTTTTCAGTTGAGGTAGACCCACACCACATATTTTCGTCTATTTCTCTTGTATGTTTTGCGTCTATTTCTCCTGCATGTTTTGCATCGAGTTCTTATGAAACTTTTTCCTTCGTAGAGGATTTGAAGATCATGTCTAGAGGGAAGGGAACAATCCAACTTCAGATCTTCAACTGTTGAGGATAGACAGATTGATGACAGATGTCCAGATGGTAGACCTAATCCAACTTCAGATATTATTGAGGGGATTCTAGATACACCACAGCAAATGAGATTACATATTAGGTATCATTGTAGAGTCCAAGATGAGATTAGAGTTGAGATCAGTACGTTGAGAGTAGGAACCGGGAACCCACCACCTCCTACCTTGGTCCCTGCTACTTTGAGAGATGTGTATGACCCATGACCTAGGACGCTACACCATTGGATTCAGTTATCAAAGAATCAAGGGTCATACGGGTTGAGACCGTCCTTTATTTCTCTGCTTTCCAAGTACTATGGAAACACAACTAAGGAGCCGTTTACCTTCTTACAACAGTTTGAGATGATTTGTGGTACGACTATATATCCATGAGTTACGAAGGAGGCTATACGCCTCAAGGCCTTACCTTCACCTTAGCAGATAAGGTGCTATACTGGTTGAGTTACTTGGGGAGGGAGATTTCTACATGGGATGATCTGAAGTCCACATTCCTATGTAAATATTTTCCTTTGGGTCAAATGAACATGACGAGGAGTTAGATCTCGAATTTTACACATGTACCACATGAGTCATTCCATGAGGCATGGGATCGATTCAAGGACTTGACAGAGAGATGCCCTCATCATGAGATACCATTGAAGATGCTTGTGTAGAAATACTTTGGAGGACTCCAACGGATATTCAAAGCCTAGTGAGCACCACATGTGGTGGCAGTTATATGAATAGGGATGCTGAGTCAGTTTGGTCCATCTTTGAGGGGATGGAGAATTCACGCGTTGTTAATTCCACTTGAGAATTCCAGAAGGGCCCATAGCCACCACACCGCCGAGATCATCAGAAGGTGGCACATGTTTCTGAGTTTGATTATTGGGCTGACATGGGATTTATTAATGAGAAGCTTACACTAGTCGATGTGATTCAGAATCAAGTCCAAGAGCTAAAACTGCTGCGAGAGTTGGAGAAACTCTCATCACTTCCTCAACAGTTGAGCGATCTGATGAAGAAGGTGACTGAGTTGTAGCTTCAGTAACAACAGTGTCACACTCCTTCTTCCACTACTCAACCTGTTCAGAGATCTCTACTCGCTCCTCCCACCTATGAGATACAATTTGTTCGGAGTGAGCTGGTACAACGTACTCCACAGATTGATTAGCATGAGGATCTGTCCAATGCCAATCTGAGTTAGATCTCTAGCCCTAGAGATGTTGATGTTGATCCTCATGCTACTCTTGAGATCAACATGATATGGTACGCTCCTATTCAGCCTCCACCACTTTACTCCTCAGAGCATACACCAACACCACCAACAGCAACAATATAGTCATCTGCAACATGGACGTCCATATTCCAACATCGCCAGCATTACACGCGACAACAGTCTCACCAGTACACATATCATAGACTACAATCACATCATTATCCTGCTACATATCCACACACATATCAACATCAGCAGCGAAAACAATCTTCCTTCACACCACAGAGATCTCCTCAGCCTTACACACCATAACAACACACTCCTAGCAGGAGAGAGACAACTAGGGATAGCACGATGAGTCTGAGATGTCTTCACAGGCCCTGGCACTGAATCAGATCCTGGATATGTTGAGCACACTCTAGACAACGCATAGGACATGGATGGAGCGGGTTAACCATCATCTAGATAAGTTAACCGTGCCCAAGACCACTCTCATAGCCCAACCTCAGATGAATCCGAACAACAAGAGAAGGAATTCAGATCAGGTAAACACCACCACCGGTATGATCTCTTTTCCTATTTTTTATCTAACTTCATTCGTCTCTGGAGCAGTAGATCGCCACGAGCACCTGATTGAGGGGAGAGGGTACATGATGAGGAGAGAGAGTCGATCCATAATGATCATACACATCTTGATGCTGAGGAGGAGGATCACCATGATTAGGACCAGCATGATGCCCATCATGACGATATTTAAAGAGAGGGGAGAGGTGCAGAGACTATCGACATGGACACTGGCCAGTCAGACAATGATATCACACCAGACCTTGTAGATACTCTCGATGCAGATTTTTCTTCCCCCATTTTAGAGAGTTTTGTAGATACTTTTGAGACTCTCAATGTACATGCTGATTCCACTTTAGATGAAAATAAAGTGAATTTTGTTGTTCCTGAGATTGTTCCTTTTCCCGATGCTTTGTATGGAAAAAGAAAGAAAAATACCGAAAAGAATGTTGTCACTCTAAAACCAGTCGTTTATTGAAAGAGATCATATTTTTCTGAAGATTCCACTCCATGATGTCGTAGATCATTTTCCTACGCTCAAGAATTAGTTAAGGAACAAATGCACAGCATGTAGGAAACGAAGACCATGAGTAGAGAGACATGTATTGACCAAGGCCACTTCACATGTGATTCAGAATAAGGTACCTAAGAAGAAGAGAGATTCTGGAGCTTACTATGTCACATGCTAGATTGTAGATGCCACATTCCATCACAGTCTCTTAGATAATGGTTCCTCAATTAATTTGCTCCCATCCTCTTTGCTTGATAAGCTCGAGCTAGGTCCTCTTTACAAATCACGAGCGATACTTCAGTTTGCATATTGATTTGTGGAGAGACCTAGAGGTGTGTTGAGGAACATTATCGTGACCGTTCAAGGCTTGCAGTTTATATTAGACTTTATTGTACTAGATATAACATGCCCTACACAGTTACATCTTGATCCAATCATTCTCGGGAGACCCTTCTTGCAGACAGCGAGAGCACTATTTGATTATGATGCTGGGAGAGTATCATTCTACACTGATAGTGGAGATATACACATTGAAATGGAAAGAGGATGTAGCAGTCTCAGATCAGTATTGTCATTTACTTCAGAGGACACCAGTCTTGCAAAGGATTGTTAGCACATAGATGAGACACAATCTCTTAATCTTCATTTATTTTGATACCCATGACATCCTATACAAGGATGGGGTAAATCACATGGTACCCAGTTCTTCATATCACTGTTCACATACAGACATAGAGTTCACATCAGATCCATATGAGCAGTCGGTTGCAGTAGACATCTCAGTGCCGTAGATTGAGAGTACACTTATTCCTGCACGAGATTCAGCTGAATATATATCACAGATCATACATTCTATTCAGCATAGAGAGTCAGATGGTGTGATGGTTACATATATAGATACCTTCTGTAATCTGACTCCAAAGACACGTATTTCAGTAGAGAGACCCATGTCACGTACAGAATTCACTTACAGAGGTATCTCTGCTTATTTTGCCAGGGATCAATACACACGAGCACAACATACGATTTAGTACAACCCAGGTTGAGGTGATCTACTTTGTACAGTATGCATGACTACTCTTCCACTTCATTTCATCCTGTATAGAGACCTGTGAGCCTTTCGGATTTCTGGAGTACACCATCTATATATTCTTCATAGTCCACAATCGTCCCTATTTTTTGTTCATCTTATATGCTTAGGATACCATATCCTATGTATAGGGGGACCGAATGCCCATTGATTTGCGTTTTTTGATTTTGTTCTTTTTACTTTTCATTTGTTTTCCTTTCTTTTACACTAGTCATTAGTCCCTAATTTTTGACCACATTCTTTTCTATACTTAGGATGCCTTATCCTAAGTATAGGGGGGACCGAATGATTTTGTTGATTTTGTTTTCTTTCTTTCTTTTGTTCCTTCGTTTGTATATTCATTTTCCTCAGCCAACTCATTTTTGTCTTCCACTATACTTACGATAACCTGATCGTAAGTATAAGGGGGTCGACTGACTTCTATTCTTTTATTCTTTTTCAGCCACTT
This sequence comes from Ottelia alismoides, assembly GCA_037367405.1. Lineage (NCBI taxonomy): Eukaryota > Viridiplantae > Streptophyta > Magnoliopsida > Alismatales > Hydrocharitaceae > Ottelia > Ottelia alismoides. Next base: position 268,309 of record JAZKJV010008679.1, read on the forward strand.
TTACTTAGAACGAGTTATGTCCTCCATTTTCTCTTTTGACGCTATGAGGACATAATGCAAGCTAAGTATAGGGGGTGCGTATATATTGTATATATACTTGCGTCCATAACTCATACTTTTATGTATTTTCTATATCTATAAAATCCGTAAAAAAGTGGGCAAGGGTTAATTAAAAATCTATTTATGTATTTATGTATTTATTATTTATAAAATCCTTGTAAATAAGTAAAATATGTGTAAAATCTTTATTTCAAATTTTAAATTTAAAATATGTATTTAATATGTATAATGGTTATTTAAAATCCTATTTATTAAAAGATGAATAAAAATTATTTAATCCTTGTAAAATTGTTTGTATATAAAATTTGTAAAATACATTAGTTATTTAATCCAAATAAAATATGGGTAATTTATCTTGTAAAACTCTTGTACATAAGCTTGTTTATAAAATTGAAAAAATCCATAAAAATGGAAAGTCCTAAAATTCATAAAAATTACTGAATACTTAAATTCCATAAAAATGAGTAAAATTTAAAAAATATACTTCAAAAAAATAATTGCATTTACATTAGCATTTTTAAAATAAGTTTGATTTCTAGAACTAAAGATTGGGAAAAGTATATAGGATGGAGCTCGACTGTGGTCTTTAACCTTCATTGTAAGGAGCCTAGTTTTGAACTGAAATTTAGATTCTTTAAGTCATTGACTTAAATCTTTGGGTCCCATGAGACCATGTTTGGGAAGTCAACTTAAACTTGCCTAAGTAGAATACTTGGTGTCATCCGTTTAACTCTTCATCAGTGAACCAATTTTAGACATGGGCACTTTGCACTTAGCTCAACGTGCATGGGGAGGCAAAGGGCAGTTGATTTTAGTGGTGCATTTTCATCCTTGTCTAGTGGCACAGATGTCTAAAGACAAGAGTTGTAGGGTTGAAATAATGCTTTGGATGAGGGAAGGATCTGCTGGCATAATTTTTTCAAGACCTCAAAAATGTACGGAATGAAAAGATGCTATATCCGTCGAGGCACAAAAAGATTGATGCAGTGCAAGCAACATTACAAAGACAATCCAAAGAAGAAGCCACCAAATACCAAATATGACCACAATGGTCCAAGCTTCTACCAAAAAGCCTGCACATCTTAGTGGAGACTTAGCTACACTAGCTGGCTTTCACAAGGAGATGTGACTACACTGGTCACACTCCAATTCTTTTCTCATTGTTCTACATTCTCTCTCTATTCTATTGTGGACACATCATGACCTGACCTTAGTAGGGAATACCCCCTCCCCAAGGAAACAATAGATGGATGAGGAACCAATGGGAGTGTATTATTAGGATGGGCGGTTTCTTTGCTTCTTTAAGTAGGAAGAGCTAACACAATTCACACCCAGTACAAATAAATTCAGGGATTGAAGAGTTAGCGATATGGATGAGTGGATCTGAGCTATCTATTGAGGAGAACCTAAATAAGGATTTGTGGAACTTGAGGACTGTTGAGACTAAAATCCTAATCCTAGTTAAGGCTCCAACGAATGCTTGTTTTAGGCCTGACCAAGCTCTATCCTTTGTCTATTCTCAAGAATTGCTTTAGGAAAACAAATTCATTCTAACTTTCTTTCTCTTTCCTTTATTTTTCAAATAAGTGTTTGCTAAGGGACTAGTAAAGTTTAAGTATAGGGGATTAATGAAACCATGATTCAATAATATCCTGTCTGCATTTTGTCTTAAAATCCTTAACAAATACATGTAAATATGCATTAAATCTCACCTTTTATCTCATTCATGAACAAAAATGCATTTTTATGCATCAAAAACATGTAAATAAATAAAAGAATAAAAACAAAGAATAGAAAAGAAAGCAGATTGTAAATATGTATATATGTACAATATGACTTATATGATATAAATATAGTCGAAAGACATATTTATATAACCTAACTCCGAGACCAAGTCAGCATGGATTGGTCGACAAACAAACAAGTCGGGGGAGATAAGGCAAGAAAATCATAAAAAGAATTAATTATACACTCCACACATTCTTCATTATTTATCAAATAATTATCAAATATTCATTGATATTTAACTAAATCATTTATATATTTTTCATAAAATTCTTTTCCTAATTATTCCTAAAAAGGTATAGATAAATATAAAAATAAGTTAAAAATATTATCCAGTATATATGCTAAGAAATCCAACTTTCAAATTGTCAATTTCTCAATCGAACATCATAACTTTCTTATACGAACTCTGATTTCACTCTACTCACTTTTATTGTTCATAAAATAATATTCTCTCATTAATTGATGATTTCACTAAAATCAAAGTCTGTTTGCAAATAGTTTTGGGACCTAATGACAGTTGGGTTTCTAGACTATTTATTTTATAGAGAACACATAGTTTATAGATTTATTTATTTTATAATTTTAAATTATTTTATAGATCTTGTATTTTAACCATGATTTATTTCAATTTTTTTGACGCTATCTAATATTATAAATAAATCAAATAGCCTAATTTTTAGATGAATTTGACCTATAGACTATTTACCTATATTTATTTTTATTTCTAAACCAATTATTTAATATCTGGAAAATTCACATATACTCTATCTATTATGCTAATAATTCATAAATTATAAAAATGTTATATTATTTATTAACTTATTAACTTAAAAATCAAAACCCTACTTAATAAGTATATTATATACATATTTATTAATATTATATTCATATATCATAAATTATTTATTATTTATAAAAAATAATTATTCCATAATTTAGATAAATTAATTATTTAGATTTTTCATTTTATTCCCAATTTAAATAATATCATTTATTATTAATTATATCTAATTTATACTATTGGCCTACCAGGTGCTGACACATATGAAAACCTGGGTTGTCTTCTTCAAGAACTGATCTGTTGGAACTCTGTTCCAACGCCCCATGTTCATCTAATTATTTCCGTTGATTAATTCATCACTCACTCAATCTAAACCCTTCATACTAGAGTCCTAACTACCCTCATACTCGCCAACCCTAGGATTCACTCCAAATCCCTATCAATTCACCTATAAATTAATCCCAAGTTGCTCAGCTGCAACTAACTTCTCCTTCATCCAAAACCACCTGGTCGACCACCCTTTTTCTCCACCTTGTTCCGATCGATTCCAGTGGTGACAACGTTCGTCGGCCAACCCATGAGGTAGCTAGGAGATCGCGGAGACGTTGCAAGGTCTTTGCCGGCCTTGAATCGCCACCCTCATGTGCATAGAGCTCCGGGAACACAGCCTCATTGAGCGAAGACCAGAAGGATTATACATCCTTCAACCCCAGGTATTCCTCCATTTCCTTTTTGATTTTATCGATCTATGTACCGAATTAGTACCTTAAACCCATCTTTAGTGGTTCTTAATCATTATCTTGTGATGCAAATTCCAAATCAAATTCCAATTTCATCTTGATCGACCTATTTTACATCTGAATATATCCTTCCTGGAAACTTATATATCACATGCAATTTATCTAATACTATGGTCAATTCTCAAAAGAATCGAGCATTATAATCTCACTATGCAAGTTTTATTGTCATCTGGAGAGAACCCATATGGATCTCTAGCATCTAGAGCATTAGGAATTCACATTTGATCCTCGTAGAACTTCATCCAGGTCTCCAAACCCTAGACCCATCAGCGGCTTGACCTTCAGACATTGCATCCGTCTTCATCGTTCACCATCCCGCCACGGGTGAGCTATGAGGGGATAGGCGATCCCCTACTGGCACTGCAGGATCTCGACAACTGTCCAGCTACCATTGTTGATCGCTAGATAAAAGAAGCCATTGGCGCCGACCTGAATTTGGGGAAGAATTTCGAGTAAATGCATGGAGAGCAGTCTATTGACGCTTGTCATGCTTGAACGACTAGGATCACCTCTTCCGATCTAATCATAGCTGCAAAATACGAAAGGATTGAAAATTTGCATAATAAGCCTAGACGCTTTCCAGATTCCGGACGCGCCTCTAGAAGATAGTTTTAATACATTTAGGTCCCCGCACATCGACCTAAGTGTAATTACAGAGACTTTTTCTTTCATTTAGGTCCCTGCCTAGGAACCTAATTGAAAGAACACATATATCTTTTGTTGCATTTATTTCTAAATTGACTCTAGGACCACTGTGGATTCGTGGACACTATTATATAGTCCCGATTTTTTCTACATTTTATTTTGACTCAATTCTTTCGAAGAATTTTATCGTAATTTCTATTGTGATTTTCTTCTACCATCATCGAGTCATTTTGATTTGTTTTCATCTCTTTCTCGAGCTTGCTGTTCGAGGTTTTTATCTACTATATAGTATCATCTATATACTATATCTTTCACATACTATATTGCATATAAATTTGTTTGAAAAAATATCCTTTTGAAAATTAAATAAAGTTGGAAAACAAAAGTTAAAAAATTCAAAAATCTAAAATCGATAAAAAGAGTTTTCTCGCCTTCTTTGAGAAGAAATTAAAAATCACAAAAATACACGTCTTCTCAAAAATCTAAGTGTTGCTATTCTGCTTCCTTGAGTTCAACCTAGGGATACTTACCTGGTTAATAATTAGTGCAGGTGAAAATAAGAGAGTCAACTTATTCTTCTTCACTATACTCTCTCTCCCCTATTTTTATCAATTTTTGTTTGATTAATCGAAATTTTGTTTCGAGCGGTTTTATACACTAACATATTCATTTTACCGCTAGCAAAATTTTGATTATTAGTTATACCTTCAAATTTTGTCTCGTTTCCAAAATAAGACGACCAACGTTGGAATTTTATTTATCCCAATATCTCATGTATGCGCTCTTGTCATGTTATTCAGTGGAACCTGTATGATCCCTTTGAGAGATCATATTACACATATGCCCTCATGCACACTAGCTCGCCTGTGTATAGACCTTGATTAGGTCATCAACCTAATGGTCTACCTAATGTACATACGTAGACATACAGTAATACATCTATTTTGGTCAGAGGATGTGTGCCTATTCATGACATAATACAATAAGTTTAGTTATCTCTATCTTGTTAAGCCAACTATTTGACCTAACATATCTTAGACCAACGGATCTCTATTCATATGCAGAGGACCTACATAAGGAGGTCGATCAGATGTCAACCTTTGTATTAAGGAATTCTATCTCCTTCTCAGGCTAGAAATCCTTCTTGATAATCACTTGGTTGTTCGCTTGAGTCCTGAATCTAACTCTTCAGATATTCAACCCTACACCAACATCTATGATCCATCCTTCTAATAAACAACTATATGATATCAAGAAGGCCATGGTACATATCCCTAATCGTACTAATGGTCCCATTATGCAAATTAGTTATTCTTCATTTCAGATTAAGTGAATTGCAATAACTTTTATTGCATAATGACTTGTCGTGGGCTCACATGTACAACAATCTTCCACTAGCCTAAAAAGCCATTAATGGGCTAATCATTTAATCCACACATATGTGCTAATCATAAGCTAATTTAGAAAAATAGCTTGGTCAGCTGACTAGTCATCTGTTCTCAAGAGACTATGCAAGTCCTTTTATAGACTTGCATATCTCCTAGAAACAGTGCTCGCATCCAATGCGAATGTTGCATCTTATGCAACCAATACTTAATCTTGTTAAAGTAATAATCGTGTCTTTGATACTACAACTCAGTAATTATTATAACTAGTAAGAAGTTTCTATTATCTTTATCAGAATATCCTTATGTCTAGAGATCTATATTCCCTTAGACTAAGACACAATATTAGGTCTTATAAAGAATCTATAGGTATGACCTTTTAGATCACTATCTATAAGGTCTTAAGTTCTTAAATATAAGACTTTGAGACCACTATCTATAGCCTCATTATCTTTTAAGGTGTTGTTATTACATCAACTAAGTCTTTTATCTCCATAGTAGGCTTGGTAACAGTTTACTACTCCCACTGCATGGTAGACATCTGGCTCTTGTACAAATCTAGCGTACACTAGGCTTTCGTAATAGATGCACAAGGGCAAAAAGCTTTAGCATTCACATCATCAACACTTTGAGATGTTATCCCTGCAGACAGGTTAGCACCATATCTTAATGGAAAAAAGCCTTCCTCGGAACTTTTCAAAGTGGAATATGTCCAAGATGTACCACTAATGTGACGGTCCCAATTCCCTCTTCTCTTTACTTCAAAACAACTTCATAACTACAATATAAGAGGTATCCTTGAGATCTTACATATCAAGGTATGGAACAACCAGATTATAAAACACTTGTTATCAACCTTATATATCATTCTAAATGATTAGGATTTTATCTACAATTAGCACAATGAATACATTGGTACTCCGCTTTACACGATTCATTAAGATTATGTATGAAATCATAACCTTTATAATTTCATCAAATCTAATGTTCCGACTATGAGAAGCTTTTTTAAGCTCATAGATGGAGTTCTTCAGCTTGCACACCTTGCCCTCCTCAACTATGATGTCTCAGGGTTATTTTATGTAAATAACCTTATTCAGGTATTCATAGAGGAATGCAATCTTGACTCCCATCTTTCAGATGTTATAGTCAAGTTGTGTAGTAGTCTTTAGCAATATTTTGATGGGTATAAACGTGGTAATGCAGAGGAAGTCTCATCACAAGCGATGTCTTCTCTTCCGTGTGTAGCTCTTGCCTAGGAGCCATGCCTTTAAGGTCTATACCTTCTCATCAGATTCCCTCTTTCTCTAGAAGATTCATTTACACCAAATGGGTGTGACCTCTATAGGTGGATCCTCCAGGGTCCATACACAACAGTGTGCATGAAGTCTACTTTGTACTTTATTGTTAACATCCATCTTTCCATGTCATGATCTTCAGAAGCTTCATCATATGAAGTTTGATCACTGTTAGAGTTCTTTGACAAGTGGAATTCATACCCTTTAGGTGGTTTTACCACCCTCAAACTTATTCGAATAGGTATGAATGTTTTATGTTTAATTGTCTTTTTAGTTTTTTTATTTTAGGAGACTCATTGACTAAAATGAGTCCCTTTTCTTCATATTTATCTTGACTCTGAAGGAAGTCATCCTCAAATAATCATATCCTCAGACATGAAATCTTTTAAGAATCTCAAGGTCATAAAGTAGGTATCCAATGCCTTCCTCTATAATCCTAATGAAGTAGCACCCTCTGGTGCTAGATTCCAGCTTATTCATATCCATGTTATGTCATGGACCAAGCAACCTTAAATACTCAAGTGTCTAACAATGGACTTGGTTTCAAACAATGGCTCATGAGGAGTTTTTGGGTAGATATGTGATTGGTATCTTATTAAGGATATATATTGCAGTCTCTACTGCATATTCCTGGAAACTAAGATGTAGTTATGCTAAGATTTATTATTGATCAAATCATGTCACACGAGATCTAATTACATCTCCCTAGAACTCTATTGAGTTGTGGTATATTAGGAAGAGTGACTTAGGAACGATATTACTCTTTCTATAAAGTATTCCCTCAATTCATCTAATAGGTACTGACTACCTTAGTTACGTAGAATTTTTTTCATCTTCCTTCTAACTTTCGTTCTCAACCAAATGTGTGAAAGCTTTGAACATTTCAAAGATTTGTAATATGAAAGGAAGAAATCTCATACCTCAAATAATCATCACAAATCATCAATGTTTATTATAGTATTGATGTTTCACATGCATCAATATATATGAGAACTAGAGTACCTATGCATCTTACACCATTCCCAAAGAAGGGTGCATCAAACATTTTACTTTGAATATACTATTCAAAAATATGTAAGGCTTGAACTTTCAGACAACTTAAAGTTCTATCTCTTACTAGCCTACTGATCTCATCAATAGACATGTCCAAGTCATGATGCTAGATCATTGTCAAATGATCGTTATCCTCCTATCGATCTTTTAAGGTGTAATTTCCAATATTAGAAATGTTAGTGAACCATTCATTATTAGCCTAATTAGTAAAGTGCTCTAGATATTAGATTACTTTCTGAAATATGTCCATCACAACTCTTTATGATAGGTCTATTCCAAAATATATGTTTATTTCCAAACAATTTAGAAATAAACAATGAATGTATTCTAATACATAGGACATAGAGACATTCTCTAAGGCTAAGGGCTCTCCCACTGAATATATGTAGTCTATAGATCTAATGGAGATCGTTACAACATTTGCATCAACTCCTTTGTGGATGACTATTAACCTTAAGTTCAAGTTTTCTAGTCTTCTAAAACATGTGCAACAGATTGCAAGTGTTAGTAGAAGAATGAGTTACGATTATCTAAAATTAATCTTATCCAATAAGAAGTCAATTTCAGTAATGATGTGTAGATGTAGAATATCCTGATTCACTATCAGAGTCCTTCTCTAAGGATCGAAGATAGTCCAGATAGTCATACTAAATGTACGTCAACTTGTTGCAATATTGGCATTTATCTAGCTCTTTTGATGTCACGGGCGTGGAAGTCACTGAAGTAGAATAACTCTTTAACTCTCCTTTGGATCAGACCCATGCTTCTGTTGCGCTCCTTTATCTATAAACTATCACTGCTTTAGATAAAGGATCTCTTGAATTTATCTCAAAGGGCTCCAATATAAGGGAATTTCAACATTTATACATGCTTCATCATATTCATACAATATGAATTATGAAGCTTCATGGAAGACTAGAGTGTAGGTAGTAGAATGATGACACTAATCATATCTACATCCATCTTAACTCTTAACTATTTTGGTTCAGGTATGTACTCAAACATTTTGAGTACATCATCTCTTATGGAGCCACCATTCTGCATAATGCAGTGAACCATGTCATTCATGATGAAATGTTGAAAGTACATATGTTTGCCAAAACATCTTTTTTGATTTTTATAAGGATCTTGACAATTACGATCATCATCAACATGCTACTTCTAAAGCACACTTGATAAGAGATCAAGGCTATAGAAACACACAAACCCTAGGTTGTTGTCATATTATCCTTCTAATTGTCAGTACTCATTATTATGAGGAGACTTGCACATCGCAACGACATACAATATGTGTCCAATTGCAAGTACTACATCTTGATCATGAATTTAATCCATGATATTTTAATGGTTACGATTGAGTATAGTATTGGGTGGATCTAATGATGGTTATATAAAATAAAAAAAATTGCATAAATATATTTTACTTTTAATAAATCTTATTAATGTTTTTAAATCAATGTTGTCTTGCCTTTTATTACCTTAAAAGCCCATTCTCTTTCGAAGTTTCGATGCATGAGGTATGCTAACCAAAGTACCTCAAGAGAGATTTGGGATCTCCTTTCCACCTTTGTCACATCCCAATAATATGAGAACCTGCAACTCAGGTGAAGGAAGAGAGAACTCATTCTGCCTTGTAAGTCTAACGTGTATTTCCCAATTAGGTCTTTAACACCTGGGCCCACCACCCCTATGGTAATGTTGACCCGTTGTTAATTGAACCAACTGTCAATAGGAATAATTCTCCCTATGCGCAATATAATGTCGCGTCAATTATATGGTGAACAACAATGTGGTCACTACGCATATGGCTTTATTCTTTTGAGAAGCAAAGAGCCCTGATCCATGTGTGCTTGTTTAAAAAGAGCTATGACTTCACATTGGCGTCTCCAATATACAATCCATGGTAAGGGACCCTTCACCTTAACAAACCATAGATATCATTTATATGATCCTCCATATCCCAGTCAAATTTTAATTAATCATTACAAATCAATTTTTTATGAGTAATTCTTCTAAGGGAAACTGAATCTATATTAAACATAGATTGTAATTTTTTAATTGGATTAAATTAATTGAATCATGTAAAATTAATTATCAATACAATGCAAACAATAAACAATTAGGGTTTGCCTGATATTACTTAATAGTATTAGCTCTCACAAGTACGTATTTTTTCTGATTTTTTAGTAATTAGAGTACAATTTAACTTACTCATATTACCCCTCCTCGTAAATGGATCCGATAAATGCTCGGGTATATGCTGGGAGGGGGCATTTCCTTGACATGCAAGGTTCTATTTAGGTAACCAAGCTAGCTTAACCTAGTCTGAACACCTTAACCATCCCTATTCAAAACAATGGATTGGATTAATGTACTTGCGGTTTTATCGATCAACTTTGATGACCGATACGATACTCTATATATATACTCAGATATTTAGGCATCTTAAAATATTTTTAAAGATCCTAAATTTCTAGTCATATCAAGCAAATAAGTTTGGTATTTCATGTAAAAGTTGTCCCACAACTATTATGGGAAAACTAGGGTTTTCATGTCATGAAACAATCATTCAAGGTTGTTCTTTGTCATGTATTTATTTAAATAAATGATACAACAATTGATTAGGGTAAATTCCAAATTTTCATGATTTCATTGAATGATAACCACATTAAAAAAAATCTAAGATGATCTACTCATTTTCCGACTCATCTCCACTAAATATGGAATATCTTGGACAAACAGAGTCAGAATCGCGTGAAATAAATTCAAACGATTTGCTGGTTTGATTATCAATTCAATTAATATATTTTTAACATAGTTTATTACAGGAAAACATTAATCAAAAATTAATTTGTTACAGATCTGTGTTTACATAAAAAACAATTTCACTGCGGGAAGTTTTCGAATCTAAATTAATGCACCTTTAATGCCAAGCTTTGAAAAATATTTTGGGACATATTTAGACATTCTAAATACAATTAAATATCCCAAAATGTCATTCAATCTGTGCACAAACACTAGCTTTTATTTTTTACGAAGAAATCGATTCGAAACATGCATCAAGCATAAGCTATGAGTCCCACACATCTGATATCCAAAGCCATGTTCCCTAGGTTTTGGATCATATCTAAGACCGTAAACCTAGATCTGATACCACTTAGAAATGGGGTATTATCCCTCGTGCATCACATAAGCACATAAATCACATGATATGCAATCTAGGTCGACTAGCCATACTAGTTGACATCGCGGCAAAAAAATTAAAATTTTTTTTGAGATGAAACCATAAAGTATTAAATATTATTTGTATATAATCCCCTGTAAATAACCAAACTTCCATAATTTTTAATAATTTCATACTAACTCCTTTTGACATAATTTTTTTCTAACTTGTACATAAAATTGTACATTAAAATACAAAAATATAAAAGAATTCCAATCTTGAATAAATACTTATAGGTCTTGAACTGAAAATGCCCTAAATTCCAACTTCTTCGCTAAATTCCCGCTCCCCAAATTCATCAAGCTCACTTTTAAAGTTAAAGTTAGAAAATTATTTATCCAATGAAATTGATTTCATTAAACTCGGAGCTTGTTTGCAAAATGTCAGTTTTGGGACCTAGTTATATACTGTATATATATGTACTAACTTGACACTGGCATTTATGTGCAAATCTAACATATTTTAATTTCTTTATTATTCTATTAATTTCTTTATTTTATATTATAATAAAACACATACTTATTTTTATTTCAGAAATATCTTTTAATTTAAAATTCAAAAAAATAGAAAAGACATAAAATTTGTGTTTTAATTGTTTAGGATGCATTCCAAAAATATTTTGATGTACATTTTTTTATTTTGCATTTGAGGTCTACATGAAAAATGTAAATTCCATTTTGATCTACATTATTCATTTTTCCTTTTTCTATTTTTCTTTTAGTTTTTCTTTTATTATTTTATGTAGCCTACTTTTTATTTCTTATTTTATTTTCATTTTTCCCTTTCCAGTCCAACTTCCATCCAAGCCACCTTCTCCACCTCCTTTGTAACCCTCCAGTTCTTCTTCCTTCTTCATCCTCTTCTCCTCCCATTTGCTATCCATCCGTCTTTCTAGAGAGAAACTTCCTACCTCTCTCTGTCCCATTGGTAACAGCAACTCCACGGTGAGTTAAGCGATGACGAGGAGTTTTCCGTTCATAGTGAGATCCAAGGAGGGAGAGCCTCTTCTTGCTGCAGCAAGAACCTCCAGGAGCTTCTTCTAAGAATCTTTGCTTTACGGCCAAGGCCAATCAAGGTTGTGACGGAGCTACTCCATGCTCCGTCACTTCAGGCGACCACTGGTAAAGTATCTCATCCCTTATCTCTCTTCTCTTTTCTTTTCCCTTCTATTTCTCTACTGCTTCTTCTCCCTTCCATTCCCCCAAATTGAGCCATTGCTCATCATCTTCACCACTACCTTCGCATCGCATTGATGCATTTCCTCCATGCATTGAGCATCCCCTCACACACCCCACTTTGAAGGAGCCCCATGCCACCATCTTCATGCTACAACAACCCCATCATGGTCCCACCGCCCACTGTCATTTCACCCTGATGAATTTTAGATTCATCACTCTAAAAGATAGTAATTAAGCTCATATCTCCAAATTCATACGCATTTTATCCATTATTCTACATAATTAGCATTCATGCATGTATAAATAATAATTGTGTTTTTTCACTCATAATTGCATAAAATAAGGAGGAAAAATCCTAGCCCAATTAACCTATAAAAAATCATAACTTCCATGATTTTTAACTAATTCATGCTTACTCCAAATCACCTGAAACTACCTCCATTATGTACATATGACTAACAAGAATAAATGGAAAATACAAAAATACTAACATAAATAAGCGGACCAAAAACCCAAACCCTAATTTTAGGATGACCGGACTAAAACAATGATATCTTTACAGTGTCCAATTTGATCCGACTCCTTTTGAACTAATGCAAATTCAAATACTTCAAAAGAAGACCAAGTTCAAGTGAATCAGAGCTCATATGTGAAGGTTGGGTTTTGGGCCTTTTTTGTACATTGTGTATTTTGATGGTTTTGACCTACATTTTTATGTACATAATTAACTTATTTTATTTATTTTATTTAATAAAAGTTTTATTAAAATATGCAAAAATCCAAATCTAAAATAAGACTGAAATCAAAGAAACTGACTGAGTCCAAATCTTCATTGACAGTCTGTACAAAAGTTGTTGTTTTCGTATTTTATTTTATTTCTTCATTTTTTAAATTAATAAAAATCCAAAAAAATTAGAATAATGTGAAAATATTTATCTTTGATTTATTTTCAAATTGTTATCTTTTCTTAAAAATGACAGAAAATTACAAAACCCAAAATTCAAGGTGTTCTACGTACATAGAATACCCCAAAAAATCACTTTATTTTTCGATCCGAGATTGTTTGCTAATTCTTTTAGATTTTTCTTTTCTTTTATTTTTCATTTTTCTGGAGCTGACACGTGGCTGCTCCTGGAGCCACCACATGTCACTCATTTTTTACATTTATTTTATTTATTTTATAAAAAATTTAAAAATAATAAAAAATTTAATAATAATAATAATAAAAGATATGTGGTCGCGCTAGGGCCGTCTAATCTCAACCAATCGGATGGTGCCTTTGCATCTTCCTCCTCATCGCCTTTCCCAAGTTGGGCTGCCTCTCTCCCATTCTGGCCGAGTGCCAACCGCCCTCCTCCGCCTTCCATATCCACGATCTTCATCATCACCTCCCAATGAATCGCGACCCGTCGATCACCCCTCGATCTCACTATCGCCTCCCCCGTGATTATCTCCACCGCCTCTCACCGCGCATGACTGTCTCCCTCACAATCTTATCTCTGATTGCTAATTCCTGTAATTTCGTTGATCCCCAACCCAATCTCCAGTCACGAATCGCCCCAAGTCCTTTCCATATCAGTCCGAGCCCCCTGCTATTTAATTCCATCTTCACCGCAACTCTTCGACATCCGCCAATAGCGCATTGGACACACAGAGGTGACAGCTCCACCAAAACCACCTGCAGTGAGATCCGGCCGTCATGGCCGTTGCAACGCATCCTCGATGCCTGCCTTGCTCTGGTCTTTAGGCCGTAGAGCCAACATCCAACATTCATGCTCCGCCCGTTCTCCACTCTACAATCATCTCCTAGATACCCACCTTCGCTCCTTCATCATCACACCATACCTCCGACCACCTGCGCCTCTCATCTATATACTGCCACCTCGACATCGTCTCACCATGCGCTTCAACGATCGACCCTCAGGCTCTAGGTGTCATCTTTTTTCCTCTCCAACTCTACATGGACTCCATCTGCAAGGAGCATCATCGACAACATTTCCAGGAGGGTCCCCTATCTGCTCAAGCTCCGGGCTTCTTCGATCAAGCTCTAACAACCTTCGACGACAATGTTGGTCTGCTTCTTCCTCGACACGAAGCAGTATCGACAAAACCGTCCTCCAAGAGCCTTGCTCCAGGTCGAGCTCTCTTCTTCTCCGACAACTCTTCCTACGAGCATTCTTCATCTAAACACAGGCACCTTCCAAGGAGCTTCTTATGAACCAAGCTCTAGGAGCCCGTAACCCTTCTGAACTTTTTGTCACTCGCTCCTCCTCAGCCGTGCACCAGCGGGTACGAGGCCCGAGACCCCACGCACATGAGGAGCACATGCAGGGGAGGAACTTCTGCAAGAGCACCCTCAAGATCCTACCTTAATCTAGAGGACTCCCCACCCACGTGATATACATGTGGGGGTGGAAATTTACTGAAGGCACCCTCCAAAAGTGCCAAATTTGCCTCCAGTCCAGCCAATCCAGGGTCACAAGTCATGCACATGACCACTAGAAATTTTACAGTACACCCCCTGAGGGTTATGTAATTATGCCTTAGTCCCTTTACTACATCTTCTCATTTTATTTAATTATTGTAATTGCATATAGACCCTTGTGTTTGACTTAATATCTGAGCCTAGTTATTGTATCTTTTTATTACTCTAAAAATAACATCTTATTCAAGAATTAATTCTTAACATTATCTTTTTATTACTCTCAAATAACATCTTATTCAAGAATTAATTCTTAACATTGTGGCATTGGTTTCATATTTTTATCATCTGTGATTATTTAATAATATTTATTATTTTGGAATCTTGCATACTTTGCCCACTCCATGCTTCGAAATTCATAATTAATTAACCATAACCCCCAAAAATGCCAAAATTCATAGATCATAAAATTTATTATTAGTTACTTTGTGCCCCAAAAAAATTGTATTTGCATTCATATTTTGCTCTATAAAAGTTATTTTGTGTATTTCACTAATTAATTTTATAAGTATTCAACATTTTCGGGGTTTAGGATTTTTCTGAGATATATTACCTAGTGATATATATTAGATAATTTTATTTATTGAAAATAATAAGATTTAGTATTTATTATAATAAATTATTGAACACCACATTGTTTAAATTCGTAAATCATTATTTATTCATATTGCATCCAAAAATTCCAAAAAAATTACAATGCATTTCTTTCATCATTATTAACATCTCAGCCAAGCTTCGTAATTTTTGGACATTGTTTCATTGATATTTATTTTCTAGTCCTTAAAATCGGTCACGATTGTATTTTTGCATTCCAACATTGCATTAAAAATATAAAAAAATACCATCTCGTAAACCACACACGAAATTCAATAGACATAATTCTAAGTTGTTTCTTTACCTCCTTGAGTTCGACCTTTGGAGTTGCCCAAATAAAATAGACATGAGGCGACCCACGAAGCCGTCAACAGCTGTAACCACCAAGCAGTAGAAGAGCCCTACCCCGTTGCTACACTTGAGATAGCAGCTGTTGAACTAACAATTGGTTCAGAGACTCTCCCCACTCTTCCATTTCCCGCTGCTATGATATATCATACAGAGGAACACCAAATAAATGACATCTGATATGGTGGTCCTGAAGCATATGCATGGGATAACTCTGAGTCAGACATGATCTTATCTAACACCTTGACCAAATCAATCCGACTCAGGAGTGCACCAACATTAAGATAATTAAGAACAAATACGTGGGATGTGCACTAACTAGTGAGGAATATTTTAATTATTATTCATTTGGAGACTCGATTGTCAACACTTCACTCCTAGGACCAGCACCTTCACAAACAACATGAACCAAAATGCCCATTTCAGCTGCTCCTTCATCTAGAAAGAAAATCACCTTTGACATGCTGGAAAAGGAATCATCTGATGATTCCTCATCAGGTCTGGACAAGGTGATCCATATGAGTGAGGTCAGTTCAGTAGCTCTGAAGCCCTATCTGAGAAAGCAACCGAATATCGACCCCTGTTGGACGACTTCTGCCCCTCACTACTATTCCTCAAGAGCCGACTCTCCGGGTTTAATTAAATACATCGGAATAATCTCTTATGCCCATACTGAGATTGGCGCTTCAGTATATTCATCCAAAGATGAATCACTTGACCCTAAGACTGAGCACAACTTGATAAAGCAACTTAAGAACAAGAATATCTGGAGTCCCTCTACCTTCAAATATTATTCTTCTGAGAAAACTCCGATGATGGCTGGGTATCATCTGATTCATACGGTTCATCTACTCTCCAGCATGAATTTTCTGAAAACAACTTCGATGATAATTGGGACTCATATGCTTCATCTTCTTCCTATCCTTATGACCTCCCTCCACATGCTCACAAAAAGATCCGCTGAAAACCTCCTTAATCATTGGCAACCCTCCCTCCCTCCTGACCCTGTCGGTTGCCTTGTACATCTTCCTCCTCTACTTAGGTTAAGGCCTAAGTATAGGGGGGACCGATGCCATCTATATATACTACTCTCCTCATCCACTCCTTCTCTCGATCACCCCATTTCCACCCTTCTTCCGTACTTAGGCTGATTAGAGCCTAAGTACAGGGGGACTCGATATCCACTGTAAATACTCTCTTCTTCCACTTCTCCCATTATCCATCTCATTTTTCACCCTTATTCTATATTTAGAGTGTTTACATCCTAAGTATAGGGGGGCAGGCTGATCTCTATTTTTCTTTTTCTTTTTCACTCTCTAACGCTTAGCCTGAGCTATGTCTTCTTTGTGCTTCTTGTACTTTGAGGACATAGCACTCGCTAAGTATGGGGTGTGTGTGTGTATACTGTGTGTATATTTTACCCATAGCTCGTACTTTCACGTAAGTCTAAATGTATTACAGGGTGAGAATTTGCAAAAACAAAAAAAATGAGTTTGGTAACTAGTATTGACTGTGTCCAACAAATTTTTTGAAAAATGGCTTCTTATTCATTTTTGCATAAAAAATTCTTGCGTAAAAAAATGTGTTTGCATTTCACGCATTTGCACTTCATTCAACATTTCATGCATTTGTGAAAAGCCCTTGGGTTTTGAATCAAGTTATGAGCAGAAACTGAGAGTGGTCTGGATGTGAATCTTAATCCACCTAATTTTCGGAGAAACTTCATCGAGAAAGAGGTTTTAAAGGCTTCATGTCTATGACTTAATTCTTCGAGTTCCACATAAAAATGCAAAGAGTTTGACTCCTAGTGTCTAACCTGGTCTTCTCATTCTAGGTATGACTCTGGAATAGGAAATTAATTTGTACTCTCGCACTATGCACTTAGCTCAAGTTAGAGGGGTGTTGGAAGACTGTGTGAGTTTCTTTTCTGGTAGCGTGGACATCTAAAGATCGAAGTACGGATTGAAATAAAGCTTCGAAAAAGGGATGGACGACTGGTCACAATTTTTCTAAGACCCCAAAACATGTACAGAAAAAAGATTCCATATCTGTAGGGGCACAACAAGATCCATGCCGAGCTACAAAAAATCCAAACACAAATAAATCAACTACCAAATAAATATTTGACCAAAAAGGTCCAAGCTTCATGAAAACCTGCAGATCTTGCTCGAGACTTGGCTAAACTGGCCAGGTTCACAAGGAGAGGTGACTACACTAATCACTCTCCATTTCTTTTCCCCTTCTTCTAGTTTCTCCCTTTTATCGATTGTGAACACAACGCGACAGACCTTAGACGGAAATACTTGACTCCCTGAGGACGAGTTATTGGAGGAGAGGTTCGCATGGTAGTCCGACATTCTGGATGGGAAGAGCTAAAACCTTTCACACACATGAGTCAGTTGTTCAATGTTCTTGTTGTATGCTTTGGGAGGAGGATTGATCTAAGATGACTTCTGAACTGAAACTGTGACAATGATGTGTAGAACTTGGAGGCTTATGATTTTAAAACCCTAATTCTCGTAGAAGTTCCGCCAAACTAATAATCCAAATGTCAAGTGTATGTCCATTTTCACCTTCTACTCATTGTCTTGGTATGGAACCCAATCACATTTCACCTCATTGCATTTCTTTAGATGCTCGAGGACGAGCATGGTTTCAGTATAGTTATATGATGAATCTTAGATTCATCCCTCTAAAAGATAATAATTAAACTCATATTCCCATAATTCATCTGCATTTTATCCATTATTATGCATAATTAGCATTCATGCATGTATAAATAATAACTGCATTTTATCACTCATAATTGCATAAAATAAGGAGCCAAAAATCCCAGCCTAATTAACCTTTAAAATAGACTAACTTCCATGATTTTTAACTAATTCATGCTAACACCAAATCACCTAAAACCACTCCATTATGTACATATACTAACAAGAATAAATAAAAAAATAAAAAAATCGCTAACATAAATAAGCGGACCAGAAACCCAAACCCTAATTTCAGGTTGACCAGACTAAAGCACTGATATCTTCCTCATAAAATGTCTGATTTAATCTTACTCACTTTTGAACTAATGTGCATTGAAATACCTTCTAAACAAAACCAAGTTCAAGTGAATCAGAGCTCATACGTGAAAGTTAGGTTCTGGGCCTCTTTTGTACATTGTGTATTTTAACAGTTTTTGACATATTATTTTATGTTCATAATTAACTTTTTTTATTTTATTTCTAATTAATTTATTTTCTTTGATAAAAATTTTATTAAAATGTGCAAAAATCCAAATATAAAATGCAACCGAAATAAAAGAAACCAACTGAGTCCAAATCATCACTGACAGTCTGTACAAAAGTTGTCGTTTTCGTATTTTATTTTATTTCTACATTTTTCTAATTAATAAAAATCTAAAGAAATTAGATTAATGTTAAAATATCTATCTTTAATGTTTTTTGGATTTTTTTATCTTTTTACAAATGCTAAAAAAATTACAAAACCCAGAATTCAAGGTATTCTATGTAAATAGAATACCCCCAAAAACCACTTTACACAAATGATCAATTTTTGTTGTGGTATCCTCATGAAAACCGTAATCTCTTTGAGACAAGCAACTTTCGTGAAGAAAAATTTTCAATCCGAGGTTATTTGCTATTTCTTTTAGATTTTTCTTTTCTTTTATTTTTTGATTTTTCTTGAGCTGACATGTGGCTGCTCCTGGAGCCGCTATGTGCCACTCATTTTTGCATTTATTTTTTATTTTTTTTTAAAAAATAGAAAATAATATATATTTTTTTAAAATATAAAAAATAAAAAAGACACGTGGTCGCACTAGGGCCGTCCGATGTCGGCTGATCGGACGACGCCTGTGCATCTTCCTCCTCGCTACCTTTCCCAAAATGGGCCGCCGCTCTCCCCTTCTGGCCGAGCACCAACCGCCCTCCTCCTCCTTCCATATACGCGATCATCGCCATCACCTCCCCACGAATCACGACCCATCGATCACCCCTCGATCCGTCACCTCATCCACGATTATCTTCACTGCCTCTCGCCGCCTTCCTCGATTAGCATGGCCGCCTGCACATGATCGTCTCCCTTGAAATCCTATCTCCAATTGCAAATTACCATAATTTCGTTGACCCCCTACCTAATCTCCAGTCACGAATCGCCCAAGTCCTTTCCAAATCAGTCTGATCCCCTTGCTATTTAACTCCATCATCGCGTACCTCTTCGACATCCGCATAGTGCACCATACACGCGGAGATGATAACTTCGTCAACAACACCTGCGGTGAGATCCAACCATCACGGCCGTTGCCACGCATCCTCGACGCGTGCCTTGCTTTGGTCTTTAGGCCATCGAGCCAACGTCCAACGCTCATCCTCCGCCCGTTCTCCACCGCACAATCATCTCCCAGATACCCACCTCTGCTCCTTCATCTTCACACCACACCTCCAACCACCTGCGCCTCTCATCTATACGCTGCAAGCTTGACATCACCTCACAGTGCGCTTCAACGATCGACCCTCAGGCTCCAGGTGTCACCTTTGTTCCTCTCCGACTCAACAGGGACTCCACCGGCAAGGAGCTTCATCGACAACATTTCCAGGAGGGTCCCCCATCTGCTCAAGCTCCAGGCTTCTTCGACTAGCTCTAGCAACCTTCAACGTCAACTCTGGTCTGCTTCTTCCTCAACATGAAGCTGCATCAATCAAACCCTCCTCCAAGAGCCCCGCTCCAGGTCGAGCTCTCTTCTTCTCTGACAACTCTACCTACGAACATTCTTCATCGAAACACATGCGCCTTCCAAGGAGCTTCTTACGGACCTTCCTCGACATAGAGCTTCACACCTCCAAGAGCCTGCAACCCTTCTGAACTTTCCATCGCTCCCTCCTCCTCAGTCGCACGCTGCCGGGTATAAGGCCCGAGACCCCACGCACGTGAGGAGCATGTGCGGTGGGGAACTTTTACAAGAGCACCCTCGAGATCCTGCCTAATTCTAGAGGACTCCCCGCCCACGTGATACACACATGGGGGTGGAAATTTGCTGAAGACACCCTCTAATACGCCAAATTCGCCACAAATCTAGCCACTTCAGGGTCACATTCCATGCATGTGACCACTAGAAATTTTTACAATATACCCCTTGAGGGTTTAGGTAATTACGCCTTAGTCCCTTTACTGTATTTCTCATTTTATTTAATTATTGTAATTGCAAACAACCCTTGCATTTCACTTATTATTTGAGCCTATTTACTACATCTTTTTATTATTCTAAGAATAACACCATATTCTGGAATTAATTCTTAACATTGTGGCATTGGCTTCATATTTTTATCATCTGTGGTTATTTGATAATATTTATTATTGTGGAATCTTGCAAACTTTGCCCACTGTGCTTCGAAATTCATAAATAATTAACATAGCCCCAAAAATTGTCAAAAATTCAAGGATCGTAGAATTAATTATTAGTTACATTGTGCCAAAAAATGATTTTCATTCTATTTTGCTCTATAAAAATCATTTTACGTATTTCACTAATTAATTTTTGATAGGCTTTAAATTCAACATTTTCAGGGTTTATGATATTAGTAAGATATACTACCTAGTGATATATCTTAGATAATTTATTTCTTCAAAATAAGTAGATTTAGTATTTATTATAATTAATTAGTGAACATCACACTGTTTACATTAATAAATTCATTATTTATTCATCTTGAATCCAAAAATTCCAAAAAAATTAGAATGCATTTATTTCATCATTATCTCGACCAAGCTTCGTAATGTTTGGACATCGTTTGATTCATATTTATTTTCTAGTCGTTAAAATCGGTCACGATTGCATTTTGGATTCCAAAATTGCATTAAAAATATCAAAAAAATACTGCCACGAAAACCGCACTCTAAATTCGATAGACATAATTCTAAGTTGTTCCTTTGCCTTCTTGAGTTCGACTTTGGGACTTGCCCAAGTAAAATAAACATAAAGCCACTCATATTAAATTGAATTAATTAATTGTGCTTATTTTCTTGATTGATTCTGATTACCTGCCTACAACAAAATGACACATCATTATATTTGAAATGCTCACTTATTCACAGCAATTAAAGTTGGGAAATCGCGACTGATCATGCCACCAGGCGCGACCATCGTTGTGCCTCTCTACCCCCATGACTTGCCACCACACAGCATAGCATGGCCGCACCCGCTCCCGCACCTCTGCGCTACCACTGCTCTCCCACAACCGTGCACCTCCATTGCCAATCCGCTCCCACTATCGCTGCTTGTCTGCCACAATGGTGTTGCACCTCCCTCTGTTGCACCTGCGAATGCAACAGAAGTAGCTACCTACCCTCCTCCAGCCACGTGTCATCCTGCATCGTTGCTCCAAGCCCTTGTTCCCAACAACAGCCCACCGCCACTACTCTTGCTCGTACACCACAACATCGTTGCTAGTGCATGATAATCGTCCAAGCACCTACGTAGGGAAGAAGATAACCTCCAGGCCCTCATTTGGGTTGCACACCGACTTATTGTGAAAAAGACATCAGGTACCCTAACATTGCTAGTAATTAAATAAGTTCAATTAGGTACAACATTTCATTATTGAATGTCTAATTCCTATTTTGCAAATTGAACCTTGACTTTGAGCACATATTTGAACATATGAATTTTGATTTTTTGCTAAATAAAAAATAGTATGATGATCAGAATATTATTTTCTATCATCTGAGCTTGAGTTTGCATTTTTATGATATTTGGTTGATTTATTAAAATTCTGTTAGTGTTATTAAGTGTATTTTTTCCCATTAGAGACTCTGAATATCATAGTACTTCATAACTTGCTCAAAAAAAATCTCAAACACTCAGGTTATGTGTGTTTAATTGTGTTATAACTTGTTCTTGAATTTCGTTACAATTGCATCTTCATGTTCCTGAAATAAATTATTAATTGAAATTCGTAATTTATTTTTAATTTAAACCACACAAAATATTTTTCCGCAAACTCAATTCTTCTGGATTGCACATTAAAATATCTATTTGAGATAGTTTTGGTTGGTGTGAATTTACATTGTGGATTTATTAAGAATTAATTACTCATATTATATTTTAAAAGAAAATTCATAAAAAATCAAATATCATCAGAAAATTCTAAAAAAATCAATGTAGATTCATTTCATCATATTTAAACTTATGTCTATGTTTCATAAACTTCCTACACTGTTTGCATGAAAAATTGCTTAAAAATCCCAAAACGTCATTCATTTTTCATGCATGCATTTTATATCCTAAAAATAAGAAAAATACATTTCATGAGCAACATTGCATAAGCATATCAAGAAAAATTAGTCTTTAGAAATTGGACTCAATTAGATATTAATTGGTATTTGTGAACTTGAGTTAATTTGACCTTGAAAATGTCATCTTGCATTACATTTGCGGTCTATATTGCACATAAGAAGATACCAAAATCCCTCTCTGAAAATAGTGCATTAAGTTTGATAAATGGAACCCTAAATTGTTGCTTTGCCTCCTTGAGTTGACCTTAGAGCTTGCCTGGTTAAAAATACATTGAACCACACATTGTTTGATTGATTGAATTATTTACTCATGTGTTTGATTTTTGATTGATCACTAATTTTCTGACTACAAAAATTTTCCATAATTAACATAGGGTCATCCGACGTTCTTCAAATGGCATCGTTCCAAGAAGTCAAATGGCTTGTGATCATTTAAAGAACTCGATGTTATGTTTATCACATTCGGGTAGTCTTATTCTCGATCTCATCTTGTTTATTTTTCCTTTATTTTAGTGATTCTTTTTCATTTATTTCTTTACTCATTTATATATATATATATATTACATCTCTCTTACATAAATTCTATTTTTTGTGCGAGGACTGGGTGGACTTGGAGCGGCTTTCTTGAAGCTGGCGCATCTCGAAGTGCATTGAAGGCCGATGATTCGTGGAGAGAGCTGACTACTGAGGTGCATAGAAGACAATTCTTATGGAGAGGGAGTGTAGAATTAGGATTTTATTTATTCATTTATTTTTGTAAACTAATTTGTAATAATTTCTTGATTTCTAGTGGATTGTGTTCGGAATCTCGCGTGTGTATCGAGACTGGACATTCAAATCTCGTGGTTGTGTGGTTTGGTTGTCATAGGATAGACATGCACTCACGACTCTCAAAGCTTATATACATTTTTATCTGCTTCTTCTCGTAGAAATTAAGATGACATACCACTTTATTAATACACACCTTAGATCGTTCTAATTTAGTCAAATTCAAGTCAATGCTTCCTGCTAATTCGAACTTTCTGCAAGGTACGCTTTTCTGACTCACATCCATTTAGTATTCAAAAATTTTCCATTCAGTTGTGCATCTTGCATTGTAGAGAGATGGGGGCACAATAAATCTTCTTACTCATGCATTCATCATCGTTTGCATCGATTGCATCAGCTTTTTCCTATTTCCTCTCTTAGTTTTTTCAACTTAGGATAAAGGAATTGGGACTGGATGGTAGACGTGAATGCTTGTGTTGGATTAATTACTAGTGATAACTAATCTATACAATCAGGATTGTTAATTGAATTGGACCAAAAAATCAGATTAAAAGTTTTTCACTATTTTCAGGAGAGCAACCCCGTCCATGTACGCAGGTAAATATTTCCAGATAGAGCAGGTGAGGACGTACATACTAAGGTTAGAGCCTAAACCCCTAGAATTTTCCCCTAAGTCTCCAGGCCCAACTCCTGTGGTCTTGGGAGCTGCAAGCGCTTGCCTTTGATCTTAGAGAGACGTTTTGGTGTACATCTTCTTACTATAATCCTTAGGCACATGATATAACCCGGCAGCCCAGGCAAATCGTCTCTTTGACTTAGATGTAGTGGGAGCATACGTAGGGCATCAGACAACTCACCTTGTGTGCTTATGTAAAAAAGACTGATTAATCACCTAACTAAATTGAAAAGATAAAAATCAGACCGTTGCGAACATCATCGTGTTAAGTAGGTGAAATCAGGGTTTCTTTTGTGTATTGTCTATTTGTATGTTATTCTATGCACTTGCAGGTTTTCGACGGCGATCTACTTTAGTTTTGTTCATCTCTCTCTAAGATGTCGGGATATTGGTCCTCATACTAAGACCCCTAGGGACACTTCTCCTCGTCCACATACCATTCATCTTCATCTTCTATATCTTCCTTGTACCCTCCGCCATCCGCGGGAGACCCTTATCCATGGTCGGTTCCACTCCACTCCAAATATGAAGTCAGAATTCTGACTGATTTCTCCACTTCTTTATACTTATGACCTACCCCACATTCTTACACTTCATATCCACTTCCATCCTAGGCAGACTCACCATATTCACGAGCACTTATCGGAATCAAAGAACCATTTGAAGAGCAAGACACTATTGAGACGAATGTCTGGCATAGTTATTTACCCCCACAGACCTTATTCTCTCCTCATATGAATGCTGGGATAGGTCAACTATTTACATATACACATCCCGAGCTGACCTTAGGATATATCATTGTCAACCGAATAAATCAAATGGAGAGGCGTGCCCCTTATGATCTTCAAGACTTGTTTGACCTTAGTGATCAAGCTCACATTGACTAGCCTTCATACCATCCATTTGGAGATCTTACAAATGTAGGGGATTGGATACAAGACCCTTATCTCTTGACTATACCACATGAGGCTCCGACCAATATCTGCCACACGGATGGTCTATACTCGACCCGACATTACATGGTAGAGTCTAAGTATGTTGAGTATGAGACCCCAGGTTCTCAGAAGTATCCTCCAAATGTGCAGACTTCTCCCATGTTTTGTCATGAGAAATTCTTTGAGGATGACATTTCTAGACTTGTCAAGAGATATGAATCAATTGGTGACAAGTTGAAAAATATCAATAACATATTAAATTCATTTGTTGCTAGCTTAAGTATGAAAGTTGATAATGAAACGAGCATATACAACGTTGAAAACCTAGAGGACATTAGGAAACATCCACACTGTACAGCTGGAGTCCTTTTTATCTCCCTCTTCTACTAACCACTTGTCCTCCAATTTAGAGTTTGTACATTCTCCTACTCCTACTTCACCTATCGAAAATACTACAAAAATTGAAAATATGAAAAAGACCAAAAAAAATTTAAAAATCAGAAAATATCATAAAAATGAAAATGGAAAAAGACTTAAAAAATTTAGAACCTACCCTTAGGGAAGCAATCACTAAATAATTGATACTAGAGCTTCCCATAGTAAAGGCCATAGAACACTTTCCCGACCTCAAATGATTTGTGAGAAGTAAACTGATGTCAAAGAGCTCAGGCAATAAGAGGACAAGGACCGAGACACATCTATTGTCTGTGGCCACCTCCTTAGTGATGGGGAGAAAGGCCAAGAGACATAGAGTGAAGCGGATGCCTAGGATTGAATGTGGAATAAAAGATACTATCTTCACCCATGCCAGAATCTAGGATGACTCACCTATAAAAATTCTCCCAATCTCTGTGTTTGACAAGTTCAGACTCGGGCTAATCAAGAAGCTGAAAGAGATTGTTTAGCTAGCTGATCGATCTATAAAATGGTCGAGAGGAACAACTTCAGTCATCATTACTTTCCAAGGTGCTCTACTCCAAGTAAGCTTCATGATCATTGACATTAAGAATCGAGGAGAGTTCACCTAGTCACTGATCATTCTCGAGAATCCGTTGTTAGCCTTGGCAAAGGCGACTATAGATTGCGAGACTCAGGAGATCGATTTTACAGCATTAGAAGTACTCCAACCTCACACATTCTTTGAGGACACATGATACTCTAAGGTAACCCATAAAGCCATAAATAGTCGTAAATGTCGAGCGGTATATAAGTCCTACCCCTTTGCTACACCTGAGATGATGACTGTTGAGCAGACCCATGGTATTGATACCTCCCACACCAAGGAGATTCCACCCAATGCTTGTTATACCACCTCCAGGAGAGCAAATGTAAAGGATTCACAGATAGAAGCTTCTCTTTATTTGAGACCAAACTTTGTTGAATGTCTTGATTATTTTGGTTATCTAAATCCCAAGCCTACATTGCCATAGACACCTCCTAGAGAGGCAACCAACATCTAACAAAATCACTCCAAAAAGTAAGCCATTTCTTCTAGTTGATTTTCTAGTGAGAAGATGAAGAATACTAATTCCTTGAGGCATTCCCCTGAACCCCTCAAGGTATGTCATTCTCATTGTCCTCTCAATACTTCAGGTTCTAGAACATCAACTATGTCGATATCCTCTAAGGATTCCAATGATATAATCATCATAAATGGCTATGGCAAGGCTTTCATTCAACCATACTCGAGCAAGAAACCCTGTGGCAATCATAATTGGACATTCCATCCTCCTCACTATTACTCTTCTGGTGATGAATCCCAGAACAACGCATGTCCACACTTCATCTTCCCTCTCCGTTCCCGCAAGAAGGTTCGTCTCAAACCGTATTGATTCCATGTATATTCTCATTCCATCTTATATAGATTTTCTTCTTTTTATCCCTCCCTCTTCGATGATTCAATCACTCTCCCCAATTCCGTATCATTTTCATTGTGGCTATACTTAGGATGACTAAATCCTAAGTATAGTTGGGTGAGTGACTTGAGTTGCTCTTTCTCTTCTATTTATTTTCATTTTGTATATTCTCTCCCACTCTTCTTGGTCTCCCAATCTTGACCGCTGCTCCAAACTTAAGATGACCAGAGCCTAAATATAGGGGGCTTATATCTGTTGCATCTATTTCCGCTTGTATTTTTTTCTCTTACCCTCAGCCGTCTCATTTTTGTCTTCTGCTGTACTTAGTCCCTCAAAAGCCTAAGTATAGGAGGTGGGCCAACTTCTATTCTTTTCACCCACTTTTGCTTCGTACGAGCTATGAATTTTTGTTATCTAGTGCAATGAGGAAATAACACATTCTAAGTATAGGGGGTTTTTATATATTACATATATACATTACCTATTGCTCGTACTTTGACTTGTCTGTAATTAAAATAAGGGGTTATGGGCAAATTCTTATACTATTGTAAAATTTATAAATTTTTGCTTTATTTGTAAATAATCACTCTTTTTGTAAACATTATTATAAAGTAGGAGTATAAAAAGGTTTAAAAAAACTGGGAAACTTTTTGAAAGGAAACATCAAAAAAAATTTCAAAAAAAATGTTTTTTCTCTTTCGCCTTTGAATGGTTTTTTTAACTTTTCAAAAAGAAATCTCTTTTTCAGAAAAAACTTTACAAAAAAGTGTTTGAAATAAAAACCAATAAATCTATTTTTCTTTAAAAATAAAAAATTAACAATGAAAAAACTAACTAATGAGTTGTATATATCCTTGACATTTACACATTCACTCAAGACTTATGAAGTTCAAGAACACTTGGTTTATGAGGTCATATATTTCAGAGTTAACCGATCTTAGTCATTAGGGTCTATGACTTAATTATTCACATTTCCCTAGTTTAAAAGATATGTGTGCTATATTGCATACCTCGTCATCCATTCCTCAGGTCTGACGATAGAAGCGATCCGCTGCTGAGGCGATCAAGAAGGCGACGACCTTCGTTCTCCGAATCCATTCCCCAGGTCATTTTAATCCAATTCTGGAAACTTTTGATGGATATATGATGGATTAGTGTTCCTGTGCTTGCGATCCCTGTTTTGCTCCATCAATTTGCGGGAATTGGATGTTTTTTCTCTTGACTTTTGTGAGGAACACTGCAATTTTGCGTATTTTTGGGCAATAGCTGCTTGTGGTTTTGGTTGTTTCTGTGGGAAGGGAGGTCTATTCTGGACCTCTAAGCATTGATACTGATTGTTTTGGATTCTATTCTCCGATCCTGAAGCTGTTCTATAGAATTCAGGGTATTTTTGTTGCTAGGAGGAGTGTTTGATCTATTTTTGTTGGAAAGACTCCCGTGCTACTTGTTTGTGGTCCCCAGTTAGTTAAGGGCTCCTATCAGAATCTGACACGTGGTGAGCCGGTGGTTGAGGGGGTGTTCTGATTCGAACACGTGGGCGATTAGTTGTCAACTATTTCTTTCCTTCATTGGGATTCTGACACGTGTAATGGCTGAATTTAATGCTGTGGATCTGGAAAAGAATGATAGGAACTTCCCTGAGCTCTTCCCTCTGAAGATTATAGCGAAGGGAGTGGTTATCGCGGGAGGATCTAAGCTGGCTGAAGCGAAACCTATAGCCAAATTGGGACCTCCTGTGAAGCTCCGAGATCACTACTTTGAAGGCAATGATGCAATCGTAGAATTCTCGCAAGAGGAAATGATGGAGATGAGCAAGCCTTTTGAGCTTTGCCTTGTAGGATTTTTTCAGAAATTCAGACCAAAACTCCTGGAGATTGATTCGGTGAAAAGGAAGGAGATGAAGTTTGAGAACAATGTGCAGATTGGTGCCTTGGATACAAGGCACATTATTCTAAAATTTGAAGATAAAAATGATTATATGAAAATGTACATAAGCAGCACTTAGAAGTTTGGCAATAACTGGATGTCACTGATTGAATGGTCCCCTTTTTTTCATCTGGGGGATTCATCCCCTAATGTTCCTGTTAGGGTCGGATTCCCAATGCTGAGCCTACAATTTTTGAATGAAGGAGCTCTTAGATCTATTGTCAAACCCATTGGGAGATTCCTCTTGGTTGATAAAGATGTTACAAACTTTACTAGGCAAGGATATATCAGGATAAATGTGGAAATAAATGTCAGTGAACCGGTGCCAGACCATGTAGTAATCAGATGTGGGGACAAGGACTTTATTCAAAATGTTGTCTATGAAAATCTACCTCATTATTGCAAATACTGTTGCCTGATTGGGCATGATCAAAAGGAATGCATTATGAAGAAAAAACAAGTTGGCCTGGAACAAGAATTGAAAGAAAAAGCTGTGAATAATCCAAATGAAACAAAAAGGAACATTGCTACAAAGGCATTCTTGAGGCCTAGACAGAAATGGATTGTCAGAAACAACCGTGAGAAGGAGCCTTGTACTGAACAGGTTGGATGAAACAATAAAGTCATTAAGACAGATGCTGTGATGAAGCCTAATCAGATTTCTGAGATAAGGAAGGATGATGCAGTTCCCTCTGAGAATATTGAAAAAGGGGACATGGCTGATTTGCAGGTAGTGGACACTCTTTTAGATAAGATTTTGGACAAGATTGCTTCAAAAGTGGTAGGGGAAAGCCCGACTGGTAATACTGTTGTGGGTTCCAAGGAACCTTACTTATATTCAGGTCAAAACTCATTTAATGTGATCTTGAGAGAGCAATCTGTTGAGGAACAAATTGAGAAAAGAAAGGTGCTAGAGGAAATGAAGAATTCAACTCAAGAACTGGAAGAACTAATAATGGAGAATGGTAATAATGAGGGAGATCTCAGAAATGAGGAAGAGGAAGAGCAGAATACACAGCAACATGAAGGTAGGATAGTCTGTGCTCGGAATATTGATCCCTTTAATGCTATTATTTCAATCCCTATGACTAATTCCTTCGATGCTCTAAATGATGATGTTTTGGGGAATGATGCTTCCTCCAAATGCCAACATGGGGAGGATTACTTTAGTGATCCTTCACCAAGTAGGGAGGGGGAATTTTCTTCTGATTCAGAGTATTTGCCTATTCAAACTCATGTGATTGATAGTAAGAGCAGGAAAAAGAAGGTCAGCTTCAAGCAGAAGAAGTTGAGAGAGCCCAGTAGAAGATCAAGGAGGAATACCAGCCAATCTTCAGCTCCTTGTGCTTAATATCGAACACCCTTATCTGGAATTGTAGAGGTTTTTTCAATAAGGCAACTCTAGCGCATCTTAACAAGTTAATCAGATCCCACAAGATTGCAATCTTAGGAATTATTGAACCCATGGTAGATGGGAAGAAGATTCCTCAAGTAGCTCTTTCACTCAAAATGGAGAAATTTTTTGTAGACGATAAAGCTCAGAAGAAGATCTGGATCCTTGCTAGGGATCATGTGGAAATTGAAATAATTCAGATGAAAAAACAGATGATGACATGCAGAGTGGAGAATTTCCTTCTTAACCAGTGTTATATTTCGATTGTTTATGCCTCCACAAATGCTGGGAAGAGGAAGGAACTCTGGTTAGACTTAGAAGAGACGTCTAATTTGGTTAATCCTGATAATTGGATTGTTGGGGGAGACTTCAATTGTATTAGAAACAGAGATGAGAAGATAGGGGGTGTTTTTGATGACCCTGCTTCGACTGATTTCAATTTAGCCATTCATTGTGCTGGTTTGGTTGAACCTTTACATGGGGGAGATTGTTTTTCTTGGTGCAATAACTTCATTACAAAGGATAGAATCTATCAAAGACTGGATAGATGTCTTGTTAATGGCACCTTCAATATTAGTATGGATTTCAGATATGAAGATCGAATTCTATCTGATCATAGCCCTATTCTGGTTATGGAAAAGCTAACCAGGGCTAAAAGGCCAACCCCTTTCAGATATCAGAAGATGTTGAAGTTTAATGCTGATTTTAAAACTCTGATAAAAAAATAACTGGCATGACTACTATCTTAATAATGGTTTCACCACAATCTCAAGTAAACTAAGACATCTGAAGATGATTCTGAGAAAGTGAAATAAAGAGGTATTTGGAAATATTGAAGTGCAGCATCTTACAGATCTTAAAAATGTAACTGAGGCCGAACAGAAGCTAAGGGATCATTGGGATGATCAGAATTGGAAGGATCTTCTAAAAGCTAGAAAGACATATGTAGATACAACTTGTGCTTATGATACTTTTCTTCGTCAGAAGGCTAAAGTCAATTGGCTGAAAAAAGGAGATTCGAACACCAGATACTTTCACACTGTGATAAATATGAGGAGCCGACAAAGCATTGTTGATTCCTTCATCAAATCTGGGAATTATGGAGGAAGTTGGGAAAGCATTGCTGAAGCTGGAGTTGCTTATTATTCAGATCTATATAAATCTCAGGGGACTTCTTGGGATGATGAGATGTTGGATGTTATCCCTAGGATCATCAATAGAGATGACAATGAAGCTTTAATTGCTATTCCTGACAAAGAGGAGATTCTTAAAACAATCAAATCCTTTGCTGAATATAAAGCCCCTGGTCCAGATGGGTTTACTGCAGAATTCTATGTGGACAATTGGGAGACAGTGGAGGGAGATGTGTATTCAGCAGTAACTGAATTTTTTATGAAGCTATGGATGCCTGATTCAATCAAAGCAACCTTCCTTGTTATGATTCCTAAGAAGAAGAATCCCGATATGTTCAGTGAACTCAGACCAATAAGTCTATGCAATGTCAGTTACAAGATCATCACAAAGATTTTAACTGATAGATTGGCCCCTTTCATGAATAAGCTGATTGCTGAGAATCAAGGGGGGTTTATTGCTGGGAGGAGCATTTTTGATAACGTGGCCCTAGCCCAGGATTTGGCTCAATACCTCAAAAAGAAAAGCAGAGGAAGTAATGTCATAATGAAACTTGATATGGAAAAGGCTTATGATACAATGGAATGGAAATTTCTCTTTGCACTCCTATCCAAATTTGGGTTTAATGACATGGTAATTAACACAATCAAAGTCTGCATCTGTAATGTTCCTTTCTCTCTACTAATTGATGGTACGTCCACGGGGTGGTTTAAGAGTTCAAGGGGATTGAGACAAGGGGATCCTCTTTCTCCAGCGCTTTTCATTCTAGCTGAGGAGGCAATGAGTAGAGGAATTTTGAGGCTTCTGAATAATGGGAAATTGAAGCCTTTTTATACGCGTCCGAATGTCCCCATTGTCTCCATCTGCATTTTGCTGATGACACCATCATTTTCACAAATGGTGGGAAACGTTCTCTAGAGAATTTGAAGGTTTTTTATACATAAGTATGAAGAGGCCTCAGGACAAAAGATTAATGCAGCGAAGAGTAATTTCTACACCAACGGGTAGAATAGCATCTTGATCAAAGATATTATGGGTTTTAGTGATGGAAAGCTACCGTTTACTTATCTGGGCTATCCAATCTTCCAAGGCAGGAAAAAAATGAAATATTTTGATAGTCTGATTGAAAATGTTCAGAACAAGTTGGCAGGATGGAAGAGTAAAACTCTCTCGACAGGAGGAAGGATCACACTGATCAAACATGTCCTTTCGAGCATCCCCATCCACAAGATGATGGTGTATGATATTCCTCATGGAGTCATTAGCAAATTGGAAAGCATATTTTCAAAATTTTTTTGGCAGGAATTGAAGGAAAACAAGGCTAAACATTGGGTAGCTTGGGAGCAAATTTGTAAGCCTCTTGCTGAAGGTGGTCTGGGCATTCGGTCTCTGGGGGAGATGATGTTGGCCATCAGAATGAAGATGGCATGGCATTATGTGCAGAATAATTCTCTTTGGACAAACTTCATGCAAAAGAGGTATGGTAGTTTAGATGACGTTAATGTTTATACTCCGACAAGATTGAAAAATCTTCAGAAGGCTTGGAAGGAGGTTAGTAAATACACCTCTTGGACTGTTGGAAATGGGCAAATCAGATTTTGGTTAGATCATTGGTTGCCTGGTGGACCGCTCTGGCCTCAAGAGGGGATTATCTTGGATGAACCTGATATTTTAATATCGGATATGTTTGATGTTGAAAGCTGGAACATGAACAAATTAAGATCTACAGGGCTGGAGAATGATAAAATTGAGGAGATCCTGGCTAAGAAGATAAAACTCAAGGATGAGGATCCAGAAAGGTTTTGGACCTTGAATAATCAGGGTATTCCTACAATTAAGAGCGCATGGCAATGCATCAGAAAGAAAGGAAGATGCCCGCAATGGGGTAGGGCCATATGGGATCCAGGAATTCCATCGAAGATTTCAATTATGCTTTGGAGACTCTTTCACAAGAAACTACCTTTTGATGACAATGTGATAAAAATGGGCTTTAATTTGGCTTCAAGATGTAATTGCTGTGATAATCCGAGCACTGAGGACCCTGAACATGTATTCTTGTAT
The DNA here is from genome assembly GCA_037367405.1 of Ottelia alismoides. NCBI lineage: Eukaryota > Viridiplantae > Streptophyta > Magnoliopsida > Alismatales > Hydrocharitaceae > Ottelia > Ottelia alismoides. The sequence continues at coordinate 301,989 of JAZKJV010008679.1, forward strand.
GGGAAGGTTGCGGTGGCTCTTTGGAGCTGGTTCTTTGATACCTTTAAGCTTTATAGAAACATGAGGGACTTCTTTGGCTGGATGAGATTTATCTTCAAATGGAGGTCGAAAGAGACCCTTCTTAGAAAAGCCAGGAGGATTTTCCTAGCCTGGCTCCTCTGGAATATTTGGGCTGAAAGGAACAAAAGAAGATTTGATGATGATCATTCTTCTATTTATTTCTTGGTAAAGAAGGTGCAGCTGGATACTAGAATGATAATCCCTTTGGTGTGTTCGAACCTTGTGGCAAATAAAGCTGAGGAGTATTTCTTGCAAAAGCTGGGGTTTGAATCTAGACAAAAGGAAAGGATTTGGAAAATCTTCTGCTAGAAAAAGCTGAAAAAGTGGAATTCTAAAACTCAACTCTGATGGAGCTTCAAAGGGTAACCCAGGGATTGCAAGGGGAGGAGGTATTATTAGGAATCATAAAGGGGAGATGGTACTCTCGTTCTCTTGTTTCTTGGGGACTGCTACAAATATGGAGGTTGAGCTTAGGGCTGCCGTAGAGGGATTGATCATCTGCAGGAGTCACAATTTCAATAGAATTTGGCTGGAACTTGACTCTGAGGTGTTGGTTAAGATGGTGGAAGATGGTGTTTGCAGAATTCCCAACCTTAGGAATTGGTGGGATGAGCTTGATTCTATCAAGCATCTCATTGTGAGAGTCTCCCATGTATACAAAGAGGCTAATGTTGCTGCAGATGCTTTGGCTAATCTTGCAATAAGGCAAAGACAGGATCAGATCTTCTATGATACTAGCCAATTACCCCTGAAAGTTAAAGGGTGTATTGCACTGGATAAGGAGCAACTTAATTATGTTAGATTCAAAATTTGAATTGAATTGCTTTGTCTTGATAGACCAGATCGACTTTTTGCCTAACGGATGATTTTCCGAAGACACTTGCATGTCTTTTCAAAACTTCAGGTTTCACTCATGTTGATCGCTGATAGGGTAGGGAGAAGCTGGAGTAATGATGGGTTTTGGTATTTCCACTTCTTGAGTAGGAATTTGAACCGCTGATTGTAACTTTTCGATCATTCTCGAGGCAGGAAATCATGATTCCAACTCTATATATATACAAATGGAGATCCCTTTCTTCTTCAAACACTATTCTCTGGAATGGCGTGCTCAGTGCTGTTTGGACGACAATTGGAGGGGACGATATTCCGTAGGCAGTTTCTGAAAAATGAAGCTCTCCTTTTCCTCCTTGATTCCTCAAACTCCATTCTAATATTGGCTTTGGATGATCTGGAGAAAGAAGAGGATGATTTCATGTTTTTATCCAAGAAACTTTTGGAAGCTGAGTCCAGGTTCTTTGATATCCTCTATTCCTTTAAACTGCTTGCTTCTAGATATAGAAAGAGCTTTATTACTCAGAGGGATTTCTTGAATGCTCTCTTGGTCTTCAGCAGAGTTTCTGTTACAATGATGGAAGCAAGGATTGACTACTGGATTTATAATTTTAACAGAGATGAAAGTCTATCCTTTATTACATCTTTGTTTTTTGTGCTCATAAGCAGAACTATTTCGCTGTTGGTTGACCATACTAAGTCTGCTTGGGATATGTACTTAAATGTCTGTAGAGCGTACCTGGACTTATCGGAGTATTGGTATGGATTCTATAATGCAGATGTAGGTCTTATGACCTCTATTTACATCTACCAATCTTATTGGGATCTCTTGATTGAGTTTGATATAAGGAGTAATAACAATTATATTCAGCATATTTTGACTCCTGATTTATGTGACTTGTTAAAATGCTCTCTCTTGAGGAAAACAATTTATACTCCTGTGAAGGTTGGGGTAGTCTCATCAGAACTGGATAAATTGAAGAAATATGAAAATTTCTATTTTATTATTAAGGGTATTCCCTGTCAAAGAAAAATCGAATCTTTTCTGGATAATATAACTGAAAGGAAGCTGCTGGAATGGAGATTAGAAGACGCAAAAAGAATTTTGGAAGAATTATTTGAAGCATTGCTACTCCTTCAGAATATTTTTTTGGATGCAGAGGGAAAGGTTATCATTAGGAGCTATACTTTGGTATGGTTGTTACAAGTCAATTGGATCCAAAGCTTGAGGAGTCAGAGTTGGATTTATGAATGGTTGGAAAATAAAAGGTTGCTGAAGAAGGGTCTTAAAAGAAAGAGGTCCTTATGAGCCGCTTGTCTATTGGGATGCTTAAAGCATGGATATATTCCTTGGCAAGGGCTTAAGGAAGTGCACGCATCCATTTGGATGCGTGCACAGAAGCTAAGTATCCAATTTACAATTTTGTTATATCTAATTTCTGACTAGAGTTTTGAGAAGATTTTAATCTTTTTGTTTTTTTTTCATATTTGAAAAAGGCCATGAAGAAGCTCTTCTTTACATCTCCTTTCGCACTAAGACTGGAGATGGAACTCTCTTCTGGAACTGGTGCATGCAAGAGAACTTGGTGCTGTTACACTTGTGTAGAATAATTGCTTTCTGGATGCGGAAGCTTACTTCATTTGGATTTGGAGGAAAAAGTCAATAGCTATTAAAGGTCTGGTGGCTGGTCCAAGGTTGATTGCTAAAAGAAGGAAGGCTTTCAAGATAAATCTCTCCTTGCTCCCAAAAAGTTCAAGGCCAAGGTTGCTGTTCGAAGAAGCAACAGAAAATACCATACTTGGAAAAAGTGGAGGAAGTAATTCTAATCTCTGATGATGAGCCTAATGAGTAACAATTAAATCTGGAAATATGTCTTCCCCCCTGTCCTGTTCTGTATTCTATTTTTGATGGCCAATATTTTGTAACTCCCCATGAAGGGCCCCTCTTGTTCTAATACCTTTTGGTGAAATAAAAGCAGCTACCTGGGCTGCGAAAACCAGGTTTAAAAAAAATATTGCATACTTAGTCTCTACCTTAAGAATAGGATTAGCACCATACTTACATGACTATAGTCATGATGAGATGAGTTTAGGTTTTACTTAAGGGTCTGAGATGAGAGATTTGAGTCTGCACCTGATTTTATGATACTTAAGGATGGGATAAAATCGATGAAGGCTTCATGAAACTTGAAAGTCAGCAACCTTAAACTGTTATGAGAATAAGGTTCTTATAATAATCTCTTGATATTTTACCTAAATGCTAGGGTATGATGAAACATTAAAATTTTGATCAATGTGTGCCAACTTGAATAAAGTAGTGGAGCTAGCCATAAAAGGAAAAAATGCTCTTACATTAAAAGCTACATTCAGAAGAGCTTACATCAAAGGCGAGCGCTCTCCACAATTTTCAAGTGTCCACTGGGGCCACAACTAATAAGACATATGAGTCGGAATAGCACCCACAAAAGGCTCTGCATCGTATAGTGATACAAGTCTGGGTGTTGAAGGTATGATAGACGCTCAAAAGACACACAACCTGGTGCATTCCCAAGAAAACTAGTGCAGACGACTCAACTCTCGATTTTAGTGATCCTATAATTCTAATATGAACCACGCTCTAGTGAAATGGTATCGAACTTCCCTAATCATGAGTCTCTCTCTATGTACATATAAAATAAGGATATGACATTAAGTGTGGACTACAGTTACAAGAGTAGAGTCAAAGTCTCACCCAAAGTTCCAGTCCAAGAGACTCTCTTATGAACCCAATCCTCAACAATAAGGAAGGAATCATATCTTATATCAGATTCATTGTCTCTTTAGTTTTCAGTCTTAAAAGTGAATATGGAAGGCCAATTGATGGAGGGCATAGGATGGTGTCTTTTGTTTTCTCTTTCATTAGAACAAGGATACTCTTGATTGCCTTATTATGCAACACATGTATATTTTTGGTGTTGATTAGTGCATCCATCAAGAGCTCAGTTCTTAACGGATCAAGTCTTGTATTTTACGTGCACAATCAGGGATTAATCCGGCTTATTATTCTTTATTTGCTCAAGGACTAGCCAAGTTTAAGTATAGAAGATGATGAATTTGTGATTCATCATATTAATATATTAATCATAGCTTAACTCCCTGAACAAACATCAAATAAATGTTCCTAAGTTCAATAAGTTAACAAAATATAACTCTTAATAAAAATAGACTATTCCATGATTTTTAATAATTTCATATTAACTCCTTTTTACATAAAAATGTATGTAAAAATACAAAAATATGAACGAATTCTCATCTTGAATAAATACTTATAGGTCTTGAATTGAAAAAATCCGCAAAGTCCAACTTCTCGGCTAAATTCCCGCTATGTATGAACTCCAAATTTACCAAACTCAATTTTAAAGTAAAGTAAGAAAATTATCTATCGAATGAAAGTGATATCATTAAAATCTAAGCTTGTTTGCAAAATATTGATTTTATGACCTAGTTGTATATTGTATATATATGTATTAATATGAAACTAACGTTTTATGTAAAAATCTAACACGTTTTTATTTCTTTTTTCTTATATTAATTTAGTTATTATATATTATGATAAAATACGTAATTATTAAAATCAAAAAAATAATTCTACAGTTAAATATAATGCAAAGTAGTTTATATATAATGTAAATAATAATCTTTCCTCCTTTTTATTTTGTTTTTTCTTTTATTTAAAAATACCAAAAAATATATTTATGTTTTCAATTATTTATATTCTTTATTTTATTCTTATTTTGTAAATATCTTTTGATTAAAATTTCATAAAATTAGAAAAGTCGTAAAATTTCCATTTTAATCATTTTAGATGCATTCCAAAAATATTTTGATGTACATTTTTTATTTTGCATTTGAGATCTACATAAAAAATGTAGTTTTCATTTGGTTCTACATTATTCATGTTAATATTTTTCTATTTTTCTTTTACTTTTTCTTTTATTATTTTAGGTAGTCTACTTTTTATTTCTTATTTTATTTTCATTTTTTCCTTTCTTCTGCAACTTCCATTCCAAGCCATCTTCTCCACCTCCTTTGTAACCTCCCACTTCTTCATTCTACTTCATCCTCTTCTCGTCCAATTTGCAATCCATCTGCTTTTCGAGAGAGAAACATCCAGCCCCCGCGTCGCATCCTTGGTGACAACAATGTCGTGATTAGTTGAGCGACGATGAAGAGTTTTCTGTTCACGATGAGATCCAAGGAGGGAGAACCCCTTCTCGTTGCAGCAAGTCCCTCCAGGAGCTTATGCTGAGCTTCTTGGCCCCACTCCAAGGCCAATTGAGGCAGCAAGTCCCTCCAGGAGCTTATGCTGAGCTTCTTGGCCCCACTCCAAGGCCAATTGAGGCTACAACGGAGTTACTTCAAGCTCCATCCCTTTAAGCGACAACAAGTATAATATCTCATCCCATGTCTCTCTTCTCTTTTCTTTTCCCTTATATTTCTCTATTGCTTCAACTTCCTTCCGTTCCACCAAATCGAGCCATCGCTCTTGGTCTTCACCGTTACCTTCACGATGCACCGACACATTTCCTCCACATCTTTAGCAACCCCTCACACACCCCACTTCGACGGAGCCATATGCCATCTCCTTTGCACCACGACAGCCCCATCGTGCTCACCGGCATAGCACATCGCCCACAGTCTTGTCGCCCCCACGTGCAGTTGCCACTACACCTCTCCACCCCCGCAGCCAGCCACCACACAACACAATGTGGCCGTGGTTGTAACAGTGCCTCTACGATGCCGCTACTCTCCCGCGATCATGAACTTCCATTGTCAGGTCATCCCCACTATCGACACCCATCCGCCACAATGTCATTGCGCCTCCCTCTACCACACATGCAGCTACAGTAGAAGTAGCAAACCACCCTCCTCTTGTCATGTGCGGTCGTGCTCTACCTTTCTAAGCCCTCACCCCCAATAGTAGGTGGCCCCCACTACAGTCGCTTGTCCAACACAACACTGTTGGTAGAACGTAATAGCCGTCCAAGCTCCTACGTGGGGAAGAAGATAACCTCCAAGTCCTCACGTGGGCTACACACCCACTTATTATTAGAATTGATACAAGTACCCTCATGTTGATGGTAATTAAATAAGTGCAATTAGGTAGAACATTTCATTGTGGAATGTCTAATTCCTATTTGTCAAATAGAACCCTGAGTTTGAGCACATGTTTCGACATATAAATTTTGATTTTTTTTCCTAAATAAAAATAACATGATGTAAGAAAACTATTTCTTATTAATTGAGCTTGAGTTTGTATTTATATGGTATTCGTTTGATTTATTAATATTCTGTTAGTGCTATTTCATGTAATTTTGCACATTTCAAACTCTAAATATCATAGTAATTCATAACTTGCTCAGAAAAATCTTAAAAATTCAGGTTATGTGTGCTTAATTATCTTCTAACTTGTGCATGAAGTTTCATTACAATTGCATGCTTCATGTTTCTGAATTAAATTATTGCACAAAATTTGTAATTGATTTTTAATTTAAACCACACATAATATTTTTCTACAAACTCAATTTCCTGATTGCACATTAAAATATCTATTGAGATAATTTTGGTTTGGCAAGAATTTTCAATGTGGATACATTTAGAAGTAATTACTCAGATTCACTCTTTTTCAATAGAAAATTCATAAAAAAATAAAATTTAGAAAATTCTTAAAATTTTTGTGTAGATTAACTTCTTCATTTTTAAGCTTTTACCCAAGGTTCATTAATTTTGTCTATTGCTTTCACGAAAATTTGCTCAAATACCCCTAAACATTATTCATTTTTCATGCAAGAATTTTATTTCCTTAAAATATAATAAAATACATTTCATGAGCCGCATTGCTTAAGCATCTTATGAAAATTTAGTCTCTGGAAATTTGGACTCAATTAGATATTAATTGGTATTTGTGAACTTAGGCTAATTTGACCTTGAAAGTGACATCTTGCATTACATTTGCATTCTATATTTCATATAAAAAATAACAAAAATATTTCTCCCAAAAACCATAGATTAAGTTTGATAAATTGAACCCTAAGTTGTTCCTTTGCCACCTTGAATAGACCCTGAGGCTTTCCTAGGGTAAATAAACACAAAATGACATATTGCTTAATTAATTGGTTTATTCATGTAGTTGATTTTTGATTGATCCCTGATTGCTGGTCTACCACACAATTTAACACTATTAACATAGGGTAATTATTACCTCTTGAAGCATGGTTGTAATCCTCGACACTTCTAATGTAAGAAGCCTCTTGACTCAAGTCTGATCTGACGAGAGTATACCTGCGGGCGTGATGATGAATCATGTGGTTCCCACAATCTAGGATAACGATCCAAACAAGCAATCTCTTGATTTTGTCTCATGAAGTCACTTGTCTTCTTCATGAGCACAAAGCATAGAAGAGGACAGAGTTCCTCAACCGATCGGTCTGGCACAACGACAGTAGCACAATGATGACCGTGATCTCCACCAACTATGGGGAGGAGAACAACTTAGGGTTGTGGAGTGGCAGAGATTGGATGTGGATAGGGATAGAGAGAGAGAGAGTTTTCTATGCAATAATTGCATATGACTTGTATATTGTCTATGGGAGGTCTGGGGGTAGTCATCCTTTTATAGGCTTTTGGACTACATGAATCCTAATCCATGAGCTCTTAAGATCAACGGTTTAGATTCAATTGTGTTTCTCTAAAAAACAACTAAATATTAAAATAATGATTTTGGACAACAATATCAAAAATTATCTCTTTTAATTAATTCAAACATCAACTAATTAATAAAAAATTAAAAATAAATAAACATTTCACATTCTAAAAATAGGGTGGACGTCTACAATGGCGACATCCCACCATGGACATCCTAACTTGAGAAGGGAATGAGTCAACATTATTTATTTATTTACTAATAATTTTAATATTTGAACTAGTTGCATTTATCATTAAATAACCATATTTGTGATAATTGCAGTAAAATCATTGACAAATAGGAATTAGTTACTTCCATCCAATATTTAATGTAAATCATATTTACATTAAATTATGTAATGTGAATCCAATTCACATTAACATATAAACTGTGAATCTCATTCACTATTTTCTCTCTCTAGGATATTGTGGATCATTTCCATATTATCTATAATTATTACAGATAGTGCTATCCATAGTAATCCTATCCATGAAAACTAAATCCAATTTAATTATCTTTAAAATCTTTATCCATACAGTAATTGTGATATACCATTTAGTTATACAATTTCTAAATGCTTAAATGTTGTTCATGTAATAATTCTTAAACTCTTTTAAGAATTGTATGCCTTCTATTTAGATACTTGGTGATAAGGCCAGGTCGATTGTATATACCATGTATAGTGACTTGGAAAATGAGATCTAATCTTATATCCATATCTATAAGACCTCTCAGAGTTGTCTAGTCTAGTCAGATAGAATATCTAATCTTCTCATTGCATATGAATCATATTCACATTAATGTCCAACATTATTACTAAGATTAGATAATTAATCTACTGCGTGGAGTCACTAAAATTTAAACATGTTTCATCACTACCTCGTAATGGAAGCATCATGGTATACAATCGTTTAAGATCACATCACCCTCGAGTATTCCTAACACCCGAACATTCTGCATACTGGAAGATCCAGATTAAACCCAAAGTTTTGATCTTATTTGAACCACTTTCTTTAGGGTTTTATCGTTAAGTTTCTCATCGATTGTATAACCATGACACTTTAATTCCGAGGGAGTGAATAAACATGATTAGATTTTAGTGATTCTGATCAGAAGATTAGTAATCTAATTTTAGTCTAGATGTTAGACATGGATCCGAATGTGATTTAGATGCAATGAGAATATTAAATTTACGGTTTTATTTAGTCAAACATCCTTTTGAGGTCCCCTAGATCTGGATATCAGATACGATCTCAATATCTAAGTCACTATAGATGGAAAGTACAATTGTCATATCCTTATCTCCAAGTATCCGCGGATAAAGCACATTATTCTTGAAAGAGTTCAAGAATGATTCTACTGTTGAAAATGTATCTGAAGATTGGGAAAATTGATAATTAATATGATTTAATTATCATGAACAATTTGAATATGATTCATATTATTTGGGCACATGAGAATAGTCATCTAAGATAACTAAATATGGTTTAATTATCAAAGATATGATTACTGTGGTTGACACTATGTTGGGCATCTAAGATAATTAAATATGATTTAATTATCAAAGATATGATTTGTAATAATCATGAATATTATGTTGGACATGTGAGCCCATGGTGAGCAATTATGCAATAAAAGTTATTGTAAATTCATTCCTTAATCTCAAATGAAGATAACAAATTTTCATAATAGGTCCCTTAGTACAATTAGGGTTATGTACCATGCCCATCTTGATATCATACAGTTGTTGATTCAAAGGTTGGATCATATAGGTTGGTGTAAGGTTGAATATCTAAAGAGTTAAATTGCGGACTCAACCATACTATCAAGTGATTATCAAGAAGGATGTCCAGACTGAGAATGAGATGGTAATCCTTACTCCAAAGACTGACATCTGGCTAACCTCTTGATGCAGGTCCTCTGCATAGGACTAGAGATTCAGAGGTGTCACATATATTAGGTTAAATAGCTGACATAACCAGATCGAGATAACCAAGACCTATATCATATGTTGTCACCTAAAGGTACACATCCTCTGATCAGAGACATAGGTATTACTATATGTCGAATTATGTACATGGGGAGGACCATTAGGTTGATGACCTAATCAAGGTCATCAACCTAATGGTCCGCCTACTATACATACTTAGACATATAGTAACACATATGTCTTTGGTCAAAGGATGTATGCTTATATCTTGATGGCATAGGACATAGGTCTTAATTATCTTGATATCGTTAAGTCAATGATGAATCTCCATTTCATCGCCTTAATTCTTTCATTTTAGCCTTAACTACCTAGCTAAATGCATGCATATGGCATTAATTTGTACAAAATAATAGTCAATAATTGACACTAAAATATTGTATGAAAACCTTTATTTAATTCTAAAAGAAAGAATAAAGGAAAGAAAAGAAAAATAATGAAATGTTAAATACATTAAATGACCCTCGACCTTGAGATCAGGTCATCATGATGACGTGGTTGACAAGGAATAAAGTAGGGGGAGATAAGGCAGAGAATTGTACAGAACACACTCAAAAACCCTGATTTTTATCCATCAATAAATATATTTTGGCTCCTATTTGATTTTTCTATTTTTATACCTCAATAATAAAACCCTCAACATGAAAGTTGTACATAAAAATAAAAAAAATCCAAAAAAAATAAAAAATCCAAAGTTTATTTCACACAAAAATAATGCATAGTTTGCTTGGGACACACAGAACAAAAAGCAACAAAGAAAACTTCCCAGACCTATATCTCCTCTATACAGACTCAAAATTGACCAAACTCACCTTTATTGATATTAAAATTTAATTGTATCTTCAATGAAGGTGTTTCATTAAAAATAGAGTTATACTGTAAAATATGACTTTCGGGTCCATCTTGTATTGAATAATTGTATATAATATTCATTATATTCGTCATTTATATGTTTAATATCCTTATATTTTTAAATACTTGTAAATGCTATTCAAAATACATTCTATTATTAAACATAGGCTCAAACCATCAAAAATGCATTAAAATAAATAAAGTATTATAATATATAGGTAAACTATACCTACATAATACATGTACTCATTTATCTAAATAAATAAATAAAGAAATAAAAATAAACTAAAAATATGTAAATGTGTAATTAATTAATTTGTAAATATATATAAATATAAAATAAAAATAAAATACCTCAAACATAGGTAAATATACCTATAAGTATTCTTGTAAAATAAATACATACTAAATTAACTTGTAAAAATAAATAAAAAATCATAATAAAATAATAAACAATTTTTATGTTCAAACCTTTATTTAATTAATTCATCTTATATTTATATTTATATTTTTACTTTTTTATTTTTATTTATTCTTTCTTTTTCCATGTTTTGTCATCATCTGGTCCAACGTGGACTAATGAGGACCTTCTATTTATTGATTTCGAGTCAACTACCCCTCCACCTTTTTTAACTTGTCAGACCACCTCGAGCCTCCCACTTCTTCCCTTTTTCCCACACAATCTAATGATCAATTACATTGCACTCTGAACAAAAATCATTGATGGGATCTCCAGGTTCCATGCCTTAAAATCAAATTCCATCAATCTTCATCGATGTAGGCAAGAACCTCATTGGAAGTCACACTCTCACCATGTTTATAAATAAAGACTCTTCACCTTCTATCCATTTTTGATTGTCCCTCACCCTTTGTAGCCCCAAACTTCGACTCGTTGGAGCTTGTCAATGACAACAGTAAGCTCACAGGAGCTTTGGCATGGAGAAAGAACGACAAGAGGTGGTGATCCAACTCACCAGAGTAGCTACCGACAACACTTCTTGTGCTCCCTGTATACACACATTAGAGCGGATTTACTTAGCGTTTTATGCGATTTCAATTCAGCATCAAAGTGTTGCTTTTACTTTAATCATACAGTCAGTAGGATAGTTTAATTTCCAATCAAATTGAATGTTTGAGCTTTGTTCTCCAGCACGAAATCATCATGAACCCGATAATGTTTTTACCCATATTCTCCTCCATTTCATTCCCCTACACGTTCTTCGCAAATCCCCCATTATTTTACCCTCGATTCTACACAAATAAAGGTCCACTGGAGTTTATCCCCCACCATTTATAGAGCTCCTTCACCCTACTCATTTCCCTATGATCAACTTCAACAACTAATCGAGGACATTTGCCTCAAGTCGCTGAGAACCTTTGTGCAGGTATAAAGGATGAATGTTTCCCCTAGAGAAATAATTGAAGCATCATTAGCTACATGCCATTGAACTCGAAAGAAACCCTAGGTCCCCATCAATGGGACATGGACCCCATTCAGGCCACCTGTAGTCGTGGAAGCTTCCCAAGAAGCTCTTGCATTAGTCAGAACTGAAGAATGTGGCTGGAGGCAAGAGGAATCGCCGATCGATGCGAGCCTAGGGTGATGTTCTTACGAGTTTTTCTCCTTGCCTCGCTGTAGTCGCCTCAAGAACTGATCATAGGTGCTATAGGCACCATTCGCTTGAAGGCCTCCACCACTGTCATATCTGGACCTAGATTTAATCTCTTCCCTTCATCTACGAAGGGGTATCATTCGTCTATATAAAGGCACTTGGATAAGTGGCCCCATTAGCACCATCTGTTGGCGCGCCTATTAGGGGTATTTTACATCTCAACCTTTAGGCATTTTGGCATTTATTTTTAATATTTAATACTTCATCTGTTATGTAATTTATTTTGTAGTATATGCATTCCGACCCATATATTTGCCAGATATAACACTTTCGTTCATGCCAGGTCACCTCACATGCGTCCATAAGTAAGGAGGGCATTTTCGAACATTTCCCTTGTAGGTTAATTATTTCGATTTAGTCTTGGAATTTGAAATATCATTTTTACTTATTTTTAATTACAAAATACCACTTTTAGGCTTGTATATATTTCTTTAAAGCTTCTATTTTTATTATATAGCTCCTATGTTGCAAAAATTATGGAAAAATTATTGTAGGTGACTGATCCATTGTCCATTCATGCCTATTTTTATTTTAGCATTCACTTCTATATTTCAAGTTATTAAGAATCATTTAAGAGCCAAATATTCCCTGTCTAGATATAAAAATCCAAAAAATAGATAACTTACCTTAAAACTTCCAAAAAAATGTATAGTAGATAATAGTATATATTCTGATTAAAGAGTAAAAATAAAAAATAGAAAGAAAACCTTAAAAATCACAAAACCCTAAAAACTCTGTAAAAATTAGTAAAAATTATATAGAAATCTAAATAATATTTTTCTATTGAATATTTTTATTTATATTATCTAGTATATATTAAAAATAGTTTTCAGAATTTTTGGACTCATTATCGATTTTAACAACAAAGATAATTCGACCTATTTATCTTAGCTACTATTTTTATATATTATATAGCTTAAAATACTTAAATTTAGCAAAAAATAACAAAAATAGAGAAAAATATTAAAAACACAAAACAACTTATTTTGTAAATTTTGACTCTATATAGTAGATTAAAATTATATTAATCTACGTATACTATATATACCTTATAATACATTAATACTAATCATTGTTATTATTATCACCTATAAATATAGTATATATTTTAACATCCTTGAAAAATAAAAAGGACTATTCTTATTTATATTTTCTAGATTCTGTACGTATTTATTATATATCCTACTGTTTTATCAATTATTTTTATTATTACTATATATAGATATATATTCACTCTTAGAAAAAGAAACTAAAATGTGAAAGATATTAAAAGAGAATCGAAAGAAAAATGAAAAATAGAAAATTTAAAACATTAAAAACCCACAAAAATATCTTAAAAACAAAAACACACAAAAACACCTAAGTAGGTTGCTCATTTATCTCTATTCTCCTGTACTCTATGTAGCACGACACTCTACATACTTATCTCTATACATATACCTTGTAGAGTTAAAAATAAAAAAATTTGAGTCACTTCACATTGATTGCTTAGTTCATATTGTGTGGGTTGATTATTGTTTGATTCAGCTTTTGTGTTCAATCACCTCAACGATTGTTGATCTAGCTTGTTAGGTTGACATACCAGTCAAGTCCGTGTCAACAAATGGCATCATTGCTGAGGAGCAATGGTTGAGTAGTTGACTATCCTACTTAGTTTTCATTGTCATTTTATGCAATATCATTGATTCCATATATATATATATATATATCTTTATTCTATTTCATACCTTTTCTATTCTGACCATATTTCTTGTTTGAATTTGTTGCGAGGACCCGCTTATCGAGGGGGAGCTTTTTAGGAGACTCACTGCATCGGAGAGATGTAGAGGTTTGTCGTTATTTACCCCCATTAGGAGAGAGCAGTGGAGGAAGACAAGAAATTTTCAAGAGTATACTAGCTTAGAGATAGTTTAATTTTTGTGAGAGAGTGATTCATCTATTTAAATAGCAATAATACAGGTCAAGGACACTTGGACACTCTTCAGACCTATTTTACCAAGTGTTTGTTCACTTAGGTTTCACACGGTTTTTCTTGTGTTTTCTTCGTCTTATACTTTTATTTATCCCTATTTTTCCTCCTATTTTTATTTATTTTCCGTGATTTATGCTTTATGCCTTTCTTTTATTTCTTTTATGTGATTGAACCTATAGCTCTAGGACTGCTTGACTCAGTAATTTAACTCCAAAGCCCTAATTATTTGCATGTCCCAATTGTTGAACCTAAAAATCGGCGATCTAAATATGTCTCACACAAGGCAGAGATAAAGTCGTTGTGGCGACCGCACGAATCCTGGAATTCAAACAACAACTAACCCACAACAAGAATCAAACAATGAAAAGTGGTGCGGAGTTAAAATCTATTATAACTCTACAACAAGATGTGTATAGGTGCAAGTATGTGTAGAGGTCGAACACAGGGAGCAGACAGGTAGAACAAGGCAAAATGCTCAAAATGTGTGACTGTGATGATTTGTCTATTTATGCTATTTTTTGTGGGTTTTTAATTTTATATTTTTTATTTATTTTTTGATTTTATAATTTTATATTTGATTTTTAATTTATTTATTTTTATTTTTCCTTTTTTATATTTTTATATTTTTATATTTTCTTTTTCTTTAAATAGAATATATATACAATATAAGAGAGGAGAGGAATAGGTAATTTATAAAAGTAGGTAAAAATAAGGAAAATTCAGGAAATAAAATATTCTTAGGCTTTTTATATTTTTCTAATGTTTTTGTGATTTTTCTTTGTTTTTCCTAATTTTTTTAGTATTTTTAAAATAAAAAATATTGAAAACAGTGAACAAAACTAATAGCCGAAATTAAAATGGAGATGAAAAATATCGAACAGTGTCAAAAGTTCTCCAAATTAATTTTAAACTACAGATAATACAATACAGAAAATTCAGGAAGAGAAAACAAAATTTTTAGATTTTTATGATTTTTATAAATTTTTATGAAGGTTTATAGAGTTTTTCAATTTTTATGAGTTTTCTTTTGTATTTTTTAGTGATGTTTGGTCTGAAGATAAAACACACAAAAATAAACAAAATATATTTTTTGGGAATTTGTCAAAAGAGAATTAATATATTAAAAATAAAAGACAAAAGGAAGGTAGAAATGATGTTTTTGATTTTTTTGACTAATCAAACAATATGATAAAAATAACAAAAATCCCTGGTTGTAGAACAAGCTCAGGGGCACACAGACATATTTTTAGATTTTCAAATAGATAAATGGTGCTCCAGAAATAAATAAAACACTCGAAATATTGTAGAAATTCTACAGGACATAAATCGCAATATCTTTTGTTGAAATTTGAATACAAAATTGGCCCTACTAATTCCTACAACATATCCAAAAGTGAGCAAGTGATATTGAGTATTTAAAGCGTTATCAACAAAATAAGCCCAATCAGTACTCTGAATTCAAAAATTCTCCAGAAGTATTTCGTACACCAGAAAATTTTGAAATTTGGATATGATGTAGAACTTCTAAACAACTTTCTAACAAAAAAAAATCTCACAAAAAACTGAGTTCGGACGAATGCATTATATCCATTACAACACAGGGGCGCAGATGCAATAGTAGTACGAAAATGCAATTCAAAAAGTGCGAAAACTTCCTGAAATAATCCAAAACTACGAGATGCAAAATTCACCACTTATCCACATGGCATGCGTGGATACGTGTTGATGCAGGCCGATCGGACAGTTGATGCCCCTTGGGACGTGGACGGTATAGGTCAAAGGGGAGGGGGAAGATGGACGACAACTGTAGCGTGCACCCTCCCCTTCATTCCAGTTCTGCACAACACGACATAGGGCTGCCCAGGTGCGCGGGTGGCGGCGTTTTCCTCCTCCGACGAGCTCGAAATACCCTCTAGGTGGCTGCGCGTGGTCTACTCAATACCTACGAGATGAAAGGGCTCGAGAACGAGGTCTCAACCTATTCGTTAGGTGCAAACAAAATGATGAGAGTGTAGTTCTCCTATGAAAGTGGGGGAGATGTAGGAGTTGCTCCTCCAGCCAAGCTTTAGCTAGAGGATGTGGGGTTGCATAGATGTTAACAAGAAGATGCGGAATCAAATGCGGGACATGATTTAGGATGGTATCTATGCTCGAAATGCAAGAAGAAAGTGAAGAAAATAGACCTCAAGCGGTCAAAAACTGTGAGATGATACCACACGGCGGCACGGGCCACCGGAGATGGGTGGAGTGCCACTAGACGTCACCGCACCTTGCTAGAGGGGGCTGGAGGAGAGCTGTCACCTCTCCTATCCAGAGCACGACCAAAGAAGGGTGCAAGCTTGGTCAAAATGGGTTCCGTCTTCAGTCGTGCATCTCCCAGAGTCGCGAGAGAGACTGGAGGGCCACGGGGTGACCGCTCGGTGGCTCGATGGTGTTCCGGCGACCTGGACCCCCTTCTGGCAAAAAGACGAGGCGGATGCCTCCCTGGAGTCCTGCAAGTGACAAACAAGGTGCAGCGGCAAAAAGAGGTGCAGAACCCAGTGTTTATTGGCGAAAGATAGGCGTGGAGAATGGTGGTCGGAGCATGTGAGCTCCGGCAAGGTGTTTGAGATCAAGATCGACGCTAATGTTTAACTAAACATCAAACTACATGCATTAAATAAAATCTAAGATTACAACTAACTAAAAGAGCAGAAAAATCAATGGAAAATGACCTCGAGCAGTGGGGAAACCGCGAGATATTGGACCTCACGGCCGAGGATGGCCAGAGATGGTGGAGACGCCTCCGCGCCGCTCCTCCGCTCCTCCTAACGGTGAGGTGAGGTTGATGTCACCTCCCTCTAACCTCAACACGCGAAAAAAGAGAGGAAAAACGGGCACACAGGGGTTCAAATTCGAAAAAATGGAGAAAGGGGGCTTTTGAAAGAATGGAGGATGGGCTCCAAAGACTGAGGTACATCAGACGTCACAGAGGCCCAATCCTCGAAGTAAGCTAAGGGCATGTATCCTTGATATGTGGCAAACAAAAGTCACGAAGAAATCGAAGCCAAACGAGGAAAGGCGCGGCCTACAAAAATCATCAAAAACGGATAAAAACCAATGTCTGACACAGATCAGACCTTGGTCAGATAGATGGTCAACACGGCCCAAAGGACAAAGAAAATAGGGCACATCCGTAATCCAATGCTCAATATGATGCCTGGGTGTGTACAAGGGATGTATGGGGATAAAAAGTCGAGATGGGCACAAGAAAAATAATGAAAGATGCGGCCTTGAAAAATGGGAGAAAATGGCTAAGAACGTAGCTCTGACAGGTTGCAGGAGTGGGTCAGAGAGTTGACCTGCCGGTCAACTCTCCAGACCCCCTGGTTGGTCCACGTGGACCAACCAGGAAAAATCTTGGAAAAAATCATTTGTAAAATCGATTAAAAATAAAAAATGAATTAATTAATTTTTGATTATTAAAAAATGTTTATTATTTTATGACTTATTTTATTATGATTTTTATTTATTTTTTAGAGGTATAAAAATGCAAGTTACCATTTTAGGCCTATATAGGTATTTTTATCTATGTATTTTAATATTTTATTTTTATTTTGTGTATTTAATTTATTTATTTTTGTTTATTATTTTATAAATTTATAAACTATTTTTATACACTTAAAAATATTTTTTTTATTTTTCGAAAGTTTTTTTGTATATTTAATAAAATAGAAGTAATAATAATATAGGTTTATGTACAGGTAGTATACTTATGTAAGTTATATACACATATTTTATTTTGTATTTTCTTTAGGTTTTTATTCTGATTTTAATGTGCATATTTATTATAAATAATATTTAAAGAACTTATAAAAATATAAAATTATGAAAAAATGAATAAATAATAAAATGAATATTTTAATCTGTACAAGTATACAATAGGGGTCCAAAATTCAACTTTCAAACCATAGCTCCGCCAAATGCGAAACCACCGCCATTAAATAGCTTATTTAAAATTATATACAATTAAAGTGAGTTTGACACATTTTGAGTTTTTATTTGCGAGATACAGGTCTGGGAAGTTGGGATTCTGGAATTTTATTCAGACCATAACTTTTTATCTGTACACTATTTTTGAGTGAAATCAATTTTGTATTTTTCTGTATTTAATTATCTACAACTTTCATAAGTTTATTTAATTGAGGTATAAAAAGTGGAATAAAAAATAGGTCCCAAAATGAATAAGTAATGAATGAAATAAAAGGTATTTTTATTTTATTTTGGCCCTTATCTCCCCCTACTTTATTCCTTGTCGACCTAGTCATCAAGATGCCTAGGTATCGGGGTTTCGGGTCATAAAATATTTACAATATTTTATTCTTTTTCTTTTCTTTTCTTTATTCTATAATTTTGGCATTAAAAACTGTATTTTATGCACACTTTATACACAAATGCATGGATGATAAAATGCATGATTTAAGCCTATTTACACGCATTTACTAGGGGTTTTAAGGCCAAAATGATAGAATAAAGATGATGAAACGTAGATTCATCATCCCCCTATACTTGCCTTTGCTAGTCCCTAGCAAACACTTATGCAATAAGTGCAGAAAAGAAAAACAAAGAAAAGAAAAAGAAGAAAGATGGACTAAATTTAATTGTCAAACTTGTCTTCACAAAATCAAAGTTTGGATCTTAAGTTGGATCTTTGGAATTTTAGTGCGGTCGGAACCTTAATGAGAACCGGATTTGAAATCCAACAGCCTTCGAGAATTCCAAAACTATGTCCAAGTCTCCTCAATAGCCAGGTCAGAAATATCTCAACTCATACGCAAACCCTTACGACTATGTTATTGTCTCGTACAATGTAAGTGATAGTGGCTCTCCCTAACTAGAATGATAAATAGACTGACTTCTCTAGTATAAAAACCCAATGATTCCCCAATCCAATAACTCCTTCCTCGAGGAGCGGGGTATTCCCTTCTAAGTTCAAGTGGCAACCCGCTTAAGAGGAGGGGGTGAAGAGAAGAATGGACGGTAGCCAGTGTAGTTACCTTTCTTAGGATGCAAGTCCAGTGTAGTCAAGTCATCCAGCTGCAGGCTCACATGATTTTCTATACAACATATTCACATACTTTTGCAGGCATTTTATTTTTGTACAGGCCTGTCTCTTTTTTTTTGAAATACTATATACAACAACATTTACATAGGGAGTTTTTCTATTGAGCCAGTAGACTATCCCTCTTTTGAATCTTTATCGCAACCCACACTCTCCTGTCTTTAGAATTCCTCATCACTGGACGGGTTGGGGTGCACTTCCCTCCCTAGAGGAGGACAAGTGTTTCCACTTGTGTGCATCTCATACCGGCAAATCCAATCCCCTCACCACCCCAACTGAGTTGAGCCATGTGAAAGGTGCAGGTGTCCAAGTTAGGTCATTATCAACAAGAGTCATGCGTGTGCTCCAAAATACTCTACTTAGGCAGTCAAGAATCCATTAAACTAAGTCTCATAATCCTCAAAGAATTAAGTTAACTAGACCTGAAGTACCTCAAACCCAGTTCCTATAAGGTTCCTGTTATTAGGTAGATTTTAATGTCCAATTAAGCTCCAATCTCCGGATCTTACTTATGACTTGTTCAACTATCAAACTCAATCCGAAAGATGCGAATGCTATGCAAATGCAGAAAAATATTTTTATGATGCAATTTTCAAGATTTTGAACTTTTTATGGATTTTTGAAAGGATGATGATGCATATGCATTTTTTTGGTATTTTTCAAAAAGATTTTTCAAATGTTTTTGGATTTTAATTTTGCAAATGTTTTTGGGATTTTTGAAAACAAAAAAAATTGGCTAAAATCTAGGTACAAATATTTACATGGGCATGCTTCTTATATTTACAAGAAGTGAATTTTTAAGAATTTACAGGGTAAGTGATTAATTTTATAAGTATATAAGTATATCATCTTTCTCATCAAAAGGCTCGAATTCTCGAATAAAAGCAATTAAATCAAATTCGGCCTTTTTCTCATCTGAATCTAAGTGAACATGAGTGGACTAATCAGCGAAAGTAGTCGAAACGTGTCTGTCCTGACTGGTCTCTAAATCTGCCCTCCGCTCAAAGGTGTCAATCGTGTAAATCCCGCGGATGTCATCAACACATCGCCAATCACAGGAAGCAGAAACACCATGGTCTATGCTTTCCGAGCTTTCCTCCTTGGAGAGGAATTCTCGGGTCTCATCATCGGTCAAAAAGAAAGTCTCTCTATATCCTCATATAGATCATAGGCCTTAGGGTCATCCAGAAGCGGTAAAGATGCATCAGGTGCAGGTCTCTGGTCGGTAATGGGTGCGGCGATCGACACTTCTTTCTCGTCAGCAGGACGGAAGCGAATCTCTCCTAATCTGTAATCAATAACGACCCTCGCAGTGGCGAGGAATGGTCGTCCCAAGATGATTGGAGAGTGCTCCCCTGTGGAGGTCTCCATGGGCAATACGACAAAATCAACATTGTAGCTCGTGCCCTGAATCGAAATGACGACGTTTTAAAGGATACCCTTCAGCCTCTTTATTGATCCATCAACAAACTGAACGATCATCTTGGTTTTCTTGAGAGGACCTAAGTGAAGAGACTGTACCAGCAAGAAGGGTAATATGCTAATAGATGCACCGCCGTCCAGGAGAGTGTGATCACATGTATGGTCAAGGATGGTGCAACTAATGAAAGGTGTGGCAGTGTTCCTCTTCCTAGGAATGGGACGGTGTGTGATGGCATGGGCAGTGGCCATGGTCAGAATATGACGCTCAGATCCGCTCCTCCTCTTTCTCTTCTTGTGAGGAGCAGATAATTGGTTCATGGCCTTTTGAAGTGGGGCACGGATGATCTCATGATTAGTGGCCACCACTTCGGCTTTAGCCAATAATTTTTTTAATTTTTGGACCTCCTCCATAGAAGGGAGGAAGTCGGAATCAACACCTAGACAAGGCGTGCCAAGAGCAGTCTGTACAGCAGCATCCTCGGGGTCAAAGGTGGGACAGGGTGTGAAAGGCTGTGTGGTCAAATGATCTAGCAAATGGTACCTCTCCTCACAGTCTGAATCAACCAAGTGTCTCCTGAACTCTTTTTGTGTTTTTAAATTTTTCTCATTTTTTGTGTTTTGGCGATTGCAAGCTCTCATGGAAATCCTTGAATGAACCCATATCGACAAATGGTGGAGAATCATGGTAGCACTTATTTGTACTAGTGAGGTTGTCAATCCTCTGTCTCATATGATCCATCATTTAGGTCAAGTGCTGAAGGGTGGATTCCATGAAAGGTGACTCCAACAGATCAACCTCAGGTGGATGTGAAGGTGGAGAATACGGAGGTGGAGGTGGGTGTGGGTAGAAGTCCGAGATCTGATACTGTGGCTGAGGCGGGTATGTACAAAAATTAGAAAAGGTAGGAGGAGAGTCCTCCTGATAAAAGGGAGGTGGACCGGCTGGAGTGAACGAGGGATCCACAAAGTCCGGATAAAATATGCTCCAGGGGTCCATCTTGAAATCAAAAGGAAATGATCAAGAACACGATGGTCAAGTCAAGAGAAGTGGAGAAAAGGCGCAAATGCGTAGAGGCGATCTAGGATGCACACAAGCAATCACAAACAAACTCACACAAGACAAACCCTCAATTCACCTACTCGACTCGGTAAGAGACCGAAAAGTCGATCTTTTTATCTTGTCTATTTTAGAGTTAGGTGAGAAGTCAAAAATTTGCACACACACTTAGGGGCTGAAATAAGATTTGGGCACTAATCCTTAGCGTGTGCGCGAGCAATGTAAAACGAAGTCAATGAGGGGATTACTCGTCCCAAGACAATATTTTTCTTTTTGATCTTTTTTAGGGTCAAGTAATATTAACAGTCCCAATTTTATTGGTTATCACTTTTTTTGGATTTTTAATGAGAATGCATGATCCTATCGGGGATTTAATTCTTTTAAGCACCTAGGTGATCAAAATCAGAGGGAGAGGCGGAAAAGAAATGCAAGCGACAAATGATGATGAATGTTAAAGTGTAAATGCTCACCTTGCCTCCAGCGCTCTACATGCAAGGATGCTTAGCAAAATTGAAACCTATCTATACGCAAATACAAACCGATGAAATCACCCTAAGGTGAGAAGCTGCTATTAGCGTGAAGCACGTTTTCAGAATTTGAGTAAGTCCAAAACATAGACTATAGGAGCATGCAAGGGTGATTAGTGTGTTTGGACCTAATACTATCGTCAAGCAAATCCTATAACTAAGGGCTCAATCACACAAAAGAAATAATAAGAAAACCGGAAAACAAATAAAAAAGAATGCGAAGAAAAATGCGAGAAAGCTGCGGTGAGCCCCCAGGTGTACAAACACATGGAAATTAGGCACGAATGTCCAAGTGTTCTGAGTAACTGTATTATTACAAATTAATGTCTCTCTCTCACTTGAATTACAAGAATAAATACAAAAAGTAAATGCTACAACTAAAGGTGGAGCTCGGTCTTCAAAATTCTCTCCTCGTCTCCTCGGTGCTAGGCTGGCAGACTGTCGCCGACTTTTCGTGGGTGCGTAGGCACCTAGGGTGCGCCTCCCTCGATCTGCGGTTCCTCACACAAAATCAACAAAAGAGAAGGTTAGACAGCTCAAACAAATATATCAAATAAAAAGCAAACACAAAAACCGCAATAATAGACAACAATCATAAACACAAGCAAAAACCCAAACTAAGCATTGTTGCTCCCTTGCAACGGCGCCATTTGTTGAACCCAAAAATCGGCGATCTAAATATGTCTCACACAAGGCGGAGACAAAGTCGTTGTGGCGACCGCACGAATCCTGGAATTCAAACAACAATTAACCCCCAACAAGAATCAAACAATGAAAAGTGGTGCGGAGTTAAAATTTATTATAACTCTACAACAAGATGTGTATATGTGCAAGTATGTGTAGAGGTTAAACACATGGAGCAGACAGGTA
Organism: Ottelia alismoides; assembly: GCA_037367405.1. Lineage (NCBI taxonomy): Eukaryota > Viridiplantae > Streptophyta > Magnoliopsida > Alismatales > Hydrocharitaceae > Ottelia > Ottelia alismoides. The sequence continues at coordinate 325,065 of JAZKJV010008679.1, forward strand.
GAACGGGGCAAAATGCTCAAAATGTGTGACTGTGATGATTTGTCTATTTATGCTATTTATGTGGGTTTTTAATTTTATTTTTTTATTTAAATTTTGATTTTATAATTTTATATTTGATTTTTAATTTAATGATTTTGTATTTTTCCTTTTTTATATTTTATATTTTTATAGTTTCTTTTTCTTTAAATAGAATATATATACAATATAAGAGAGGAGAGGAATAAGTAATTTATAAAAGTAGGTAAAATAAGGAAAATACAGGAAATAAAATATTTTTAGGTTTTTTTTTAAAATTTTTCTAATGTTTTTGTGATTTTTCTTTATTTTTCCTAATTTTTTGGTATTTTTAAAATAAAAATATTGAAAACAGTGAACAAAACTAATAGCCGAAATTAAAATGGAGATGAAAAATATCAAACAGTGTCAAAAGTTCTCCAAATTAATTTTAAACTAAAGATAATACAATAAAGAAAATTTAGGAAGAGAAAACATAATTTTTAGATTTTTTATGATTTTTATAAATTTTTATAAAGTTTTTAGAGTTTTTCTATTTTTATGAGTTTTCTTTTATCATTTTTAGTGATTTTTGGTCTAAAGATAAAACACACAAAAATAAACAAATATATTTTTTGGGAATTTTTCAGAAGAGAATGAATATATTAAAAATAAAAGACAGCAGGAAGGTGGAAATGATGTTTTTGATTTTTTTGACTAACCAAACAACATGATAAAAATACAACAAAAAATCCCTGGTTGTAGAACAAGCTCAGGGGCACACGGATATATTTTTAGATTTTCAAATAGATAAATGATGCTCTAGAAATAAATAAATCACTCGAAATATTGAAAAATTCTATAGGACACAAATCGCAATATCTTTTGTTGAAATTTGAATACAAAATCGGCCCTGCTAAATCCTACAACATATCCAAAAATGAGCAAGTGATATTGAGTATTTAAAGCGTTATCAACAAAACAAGCCCAATCAGTACTCTGAATTCATAAATTCGCCATAAATAGTTCATATACCAGAAAATTTTGAAATTTGGATATGATGTAGAACTTCTAAACAGCTTTCTAATAAAAAATCTTACAAAAAATCGAGTTAAGACGAATGAGTTATAGCCATTACAACATAGGGGCACCGATGCAATAGTAGTACGAAAATGCAATTCAAAAAGTGCGAAAACTTCCTGAAATAATCCAAAACTGTGAGGGTCTGAATGCAAAATTCACCACTTATCCACGTGGCATGCGTGGATACACGTTGATGCAGGCCGATCGGACGGTTGATGCCCTTGGGACGTGGACGGTATAGATCAAAGGGGAGGGGGAAGATGGACGACAACTGTAGCGTGCAACCTTCCCTTCATTCCAGTTCTGCACAACACGACATGGGGCTGCCCAGGTACGCGGGTGGTGACGTTTTCCTCCTCCGACGAGCTTGAAATACCCCCTAGGTGGCTGCACGTGGTCTACTCAATACCTGCGAGATCAAAGGGATTGAGAACGAGGTCTCGACCTATTCGTTAGGTGCAAACAAAATGATGAGAGTGCAGTTCTCCTGTGAAATGGGGGAGAAGTAGGAGTTGCTCCTCCAGCCAAGCTTTGGCCAGAGGATGTGGGGTTGCATAGGTGTTAACAAGAAGATGCAGAATCGAATGCGGAACATGATTTTGGATGGTATCTATGCTCGAAATACAAGAATAAAGTGAAGAAAATAGACCTCAAGCGGTCAAAAACCGCGAGATGATACCTCACGGCGGCACGAGCCACTAGAGATGGGTGGATGCCACTAGACGTCACCGGACCTTGCTAGAGGGCTGGAGGAGAGCAGTCACCTCTCCTGTCCAGAGCACGGCCAAAGAAGGGTCTAAGCTCGGTCAAAATGGGTTCCGTCTTCAGTCGTGCATCTCCCAGAGTCGCGAGAGAGACCAGAGGGCCAACGGGCGACCGCTCGGTGGATCGATGGTGTTCCGATGACCTGGAGCCCCTTCTGGCAAAAGACGTGGTGGATGCCTCCCTGGAATCCTGCAAGTGACAAAGAAGGCGCATCGGCAAAAAGAGGTGCAGAACCATTGTTTATTGGCGAAAGATAGGCGTGGAGAATGGTGGCCGGAGCTTGCGAGCTCCGGCATGGTGTTTGAGATCAAGATCGACGCTAATGTTTTACTAAACATCAAACTACATGCATTGAATCAAATCTAAGATTACAGCTAACTAAAAGAGCAGAAAAATTACTGGAAAACGACCTCGAGCAATGGGGAAACCGCGAGATATTGGACCTCACGGCCGAGGATGATCGAAGATGGTGGAGACGCCTCCGCGCCCCTCCTTCCCTCCTCCTAACGACGAGGTGAGGTTGTTGTCACCTCCCTCTAACCTCAACACGCGAAAAAAGAGAGGAAGAACGGGCACAAAGGGGTTCAAATTCGAAAAAATGGAGAAATGGGGCATTTGAAAGAATGGCGGATGAGCTCCAAAGACCGAGGTACATCAGACGTCGCAGAGGCCCAATCCTCGAAGTAAGCTAAGGGCGTGTATCCTTGATATGTGGCAACCAAAAGTCACGAAGAAATAGAAGCCAAACGAGAAAAGGCGCGGCCTACAAAAATCGTCAAAAACAGACAAAAACCAATGTCTGACACAGATCATACTTTGGTCAGATAGATGGTCAACACTGCCCAATGGACGAAGTAAATAGGGCACATCCGTAATCCAATGCTCAATATGATGCCTGGATGTGTATAAGGGATGCATGGGGATAAAAGTCGAGAAGGGCACAAGGACAAATAATGAAAGATGCGGCCTCGAAAAATGGGAGGAAATGGCTAAAAATGCAGCTCTGACGGGCTGTAGGTGTGGGTTTGAGAGTTGACACGCTGGTCAACTCTCCAGATCCCCTAGTTGGTCCGCGTAGACCAACAAGGAAAATCCTAGAAAAAATAGAAAACGAATTAATTAATTTTTTATTATTAAATAAAAAATGTTTATTATTTTATGATTTATTTTATTATGATTTTTATTTATTTTTTAGAGGTATAAAAATGCAAGTTACCATTTTAGGCCTATATAGGTATATTTATCTATGTATTTTAATATTTTATTTTTATTTTGTGTATGTAATTTATTTTTTTATGTTTATTATTTTATAAAGTTATAAAGTATTTTTATACACTTAAAAAAATTTTATTTTATTTTCTGAAGTGTTTTTTTATTTAATAAAATAGAAGTAATAATAATATAGGTTTATGTACAGTATTATACCTATGTAAGTTATATACAAGTATTTTATTTTGTATTTTCTTTAGGTTTTTATTCTAATTTTAATGTGCATTTTATTATAAATAATATTTACAAAATTATAAAAATATAAAATTATGAAAATAATTAATAAATAATAAAATGAATATTTTAATATGTACAAGTATACAATAGGGGTCCAAAACTCAACTTTCAAACCGTAGCTCCGCCATATGCAAAACCACCGCCATTAAATATCTTATTTAAAATTATATACAATTAAAGGTGAGTTTGATGCATTTTGAGTTTTTATTTGCGAGATACATGTCTGGGAAGTTGGGATTCTAGATATTTATTCAGGCCATAACTTTTTATTTGTATATTATTTTTGAGTAAAATCAATTTTGTATTTTTCTATATTTAATTATCTACAACTTTCACGTACAAATTTATTTATTTGAGGTATAAAAAGTGGAATCAAAAATAGATCCAAAATGAATAAGGAATGAATGAAATAAAAGGTATTTTTATTGTATTTTGGCCCTTATCTCCCCCTACTTTATTCCTTGTCGACCTAGTCATCGAGATTCCTAGGTCTCGGGGTTTCGGGTCATAAAATATTTACAATATTTTATTCTTTTTCTTTTCTTTTCTTTATTCTATAATTTTGGCATTAAAAACTATATTTTATGCACACTTTATACACAAATGCATGGATGATAAAATGCATGATTTAAGCCTATTTACACTCATTTACTAGGGTTTCTAAGGCAAAAATGATAGAATAAAGATGATGAAACGTAGATTCATCACCTATAGTTTCTACACATGGACTTAGATGATTGGTTGCCCAGATTTGATACCACGTGTTGTGAGAGGGTCGATACAATGCTTGTAGGATCCAATTTGTCAGACACCGATGACTCTCTAAGATTGGACTTTTGGTATCTTATCTAGGTAATTCAACAAATCTATTCTTCACGCTTATAGAAATTCCTGGTTAGCGCATTTTCACTGACTTGTATTTGCATGTAGTGTAATTTCAATTATTTGTCATGCATTCCGCATGGAGAAATTTGGGCAGCACTGTGAGTCTTCTTATTGACCATACATAATTTTGACACAAGGGTGAGATTTCCCTCCTTGTGTACCCTTTCATTGCTTTTCTGACATCTTTGGTGCTCAATATCAATGATCGTGAAGTCTACTTTGAGCGGAGCACCGTGGAATGTAACGATGACCAAAATGGTTCCTCTCGATCGCTTTATCGATCGATAAGCCAACTGAATGATCTCTCTTATGTTCATGATAGGTCCGAGTTTGAGCTCGTGAAATACAGAGGTCGGGAGGATATTAATTGGTGAGTCGTCATCAATTTGAGAATGGGTAAATATCGTGTCTTTTATTCCACAGTCAAATTTGAGCAACCCCTTTACTATGCGGCTCTTGGTTTTTCTCCTTAACACCAAGGAGGTGGCTATTGACAAAATATATCTTTCAGTCTTTGTTCTTATCCTGCCCGACTTTTTCATCATTAGTTTGTTCATTACAAATACTTTAAGGTTGGGGAAGTGTTCAATAGCCTGTATAAAGGGAAGTTCAAAAATCAATCTTTTTTCCAGTGCTTCCCTAAAGCAGGATCCAAATTCCATAGATCTTCTTCAGTTTTAATTTTTATGTATTATTCTGGATTTTCATTTTTTTGGGTGTTTTTGAAAATTTCAATCTTTTGGTATTTTCTGTGAGGTGTGTGGATGAGTTGTATTCCCCCAAATGAGGAGGAGCTTGGATATGTCGAATCAGATTCATACCAATCCCTAGGAGAATAATATGAAGAAGTGTCACTGTCAGAGTAGTCCCTAGGGTGATCGTAGTATGGGCATTTCTGAATATCCATAGAATTTTCAACATGAGATCCAATCTTTTCCTCATCCATTTTTATATCCGAGCTACAAGAGAGTGAAATTAGTCGATCGACAAACTTTCTAAATCTATCCTCCATTAAATCAAATGTCTTATTTACCCTCAAAATATCATCTTCAAAATTCTTTTCATGATCAATCATGGGAGCAGTCAGTGTGTGGTCTTGCATTTGAGATCCAGTCATTTCATCTTCCATTTTCCTGTATGAGATGAGATTCTCTTGGACTATCCAATATATGATTATTATTTCTGGAAAATTTCTCCAAAAAAATTATGGAAGGAGTCTTCTCAGTGGAAGGATTTTGCGGGAATATGTAGGTCTCATACTCATCATGTCGTGACTCAGGCATGCAATGCTAGTTTGAGTAGAGTCTACTTCCATGGTCATGATTGATCGTATCCTCAAATAATGGAGTCATACAAGGTTCATATGTGTCGATATCATCTGTCTGGTCCTCTATATGTGTAGGCTGATTGAAAGAGTGGTATTCGAGTTTGTCGATAGGTATTTGATCGTTATGATCAATCTAATACTGATGATCGTTAAGTGCGGGTCTCTCCTGGCGGTTTGATCGGGCCATCATATTATTCGCTATGGTCCAGTCTGAATGCATTTCTGTGAATTGTGGACCTGTCCCAACAAGATTGTGAGGAAAAAATGAAGGTGATTGGTTTTGGTCTCTCGGCCAATCACGAGTCTCAATGTTTTGCTCTTCAAATGGTTCTTGGGGTATAGAAAGAAATCTGTCATAAGTCAGGTCATCCCAAGATGGCAGTGCGGTCACAAGTGGTTGAGTGGGAGAATATGATGTTGTGGTGACTTTGATCGGATGATTCGAGTAGAATGGCTTGTAATTTATCGAGGGGGTCGGATTCATCCGAGAGTGAAAGTCTCCTGCAAATGTTGGAGGATTCTGAAAAGATGAGTGTTTAGTCGATTTGGGCCTGATCGAGACAAATTCATTTTCATAATATAGATCAGATGGGTACTCGGACCGTTGTCCTGTTTTTGTCAAAGGAGTTTGATGATGAATCGACATGGTTGATCTTGATGCAAGTGCATAGGATATTCAAAAGAAATTTTTATCAAGGAAATTGATGGCACAAATGTACGGTTTTTTATCTTCGAAATCGGTTGATGCAAACTAATACAAACAAAAATCTAACCCCAGGTTCACCAACTCACACAATGAAGCCGCAAGAGTTCAACAAATAATCTTTTCAATTTTAGTTAGTGGTAAATTCAATATTGGAAAAAAAATAGCGAGATGTTAGGTGCTGAAAATTTTCTTAAAGACTCTGAAAAGTTTCTTAAAGATTGTCCCGAATTCTTACGACTAGTTGCACCTACTTTCAGCCAGTATGGGTGTAAGTACATATCATAAAACGGCTACCTGTATTACTTAAGGACGGAGCCTTACACAATGTCCTTTAAACCATCCACTCTGCTAAGGAAATCCGGACCGTATACCGGCTACCTGTAGATCCTCACTGAGAAGTAGCTAATCATTTTTAGAATCAGTAGTTTGAACTAAAATTTCAGAGCTGGGCTCTAACCTTAAGTGTTGTCTCTCGCTCACTCAGAAAAATAAATACATCAAAGGTTGGGGTTGCTCTCCCGCAAACATTCTTAATTTTATGGGTTAATTAAAACTGGATATATTAAGTAGTCCCAATTTTAATTAGGTGATCACTGAAGAATTCTATCAGCATAAATACATGTCTACCGTCCAGTCCAAATTTCCTTTAGAATTATGTGATAAAACAGGGGGAAAAATTCAGAAAAAGTCAATGCACGTGAAAAACGATGATGTATGCTCAGTTAGAAGACTTACAATGATTCCTCGCAATCTCCATGTGGGATGCAATACAATAATAAAAAATTAATTCTAAATGAATGCAAGCCGATGAAAAACCGCACCTAGCAGAAAGTTTTATTAACCGGGAAGAAATGAGTTAAATTTTTGACTAAATTGAATGATCTAATGTACGTCTCCATTAAAGTGAAGTGTGGTCCTAGGTTCTACGAGCACAATCAAAAATAAAAGCTCTAATAGCTGTATGTGCAGGTCTATCCTAAGCGCCACTCAAGTCGGGCCCCACCCTCCCTGGAGAGTGAAACATGCCACAACATACCACAGAAAAAGTTGAAGGTCTTGTTACACACGCGAGAGTCCAAAAGGACACCGCTATAAATGAGCAATTAATTACAGAAATATAAAATTGTAGACAATAAAATCCTAAACTCTACGCTCTCTCACGACTCGACTCGATCTTAATTTAATAACGGTTTTCGGGCGTCAGTGAAAATGCGCTGGATTTATGAGAAACCGTTCTACATATGAGGGTACCTCACAAAAAAATAAGAGAGAGAATGTAAGAGAGTGACTCAAAAAATTATAAAAAATAAAGAAATAAAATAAATTTGGAAAAATAAATTCAAGAAAAAATGGAATTTTGCAGTAAAGATTCGGGGGTCAGACTACCCAAATGCGGAAAACCAAGCAAAAAATTTTAGACAAAAAAACTAAACCGTTTGCCTCCCCTACAATGGTGCCATCTGATGAGTCCGAAATTTCCCTATGTTAATTTGCATGAATTATCGAGTGTTTAATGTCGTTTCGTTGTAGACGGGCAATCGGAATCGATCAAGAAATAACCAAAATAATTTATTCAATTTTATTTGAAGTGGTTTTATGGTTATTTTACTCGGGAAAGTCTCAAGGTCGAACTCAAGGAGGCAAAGGAACAACCTAGAAATTTATCTATCAAATTTTGCGTATGGTTTTCGAGACGGTATTTTTTGTATTTTAATACAATTTAGGTATGCAAAATGCAAATGTGGCCAATTTTAGGGACTAAATTACGATTTTCAATCAAATGATGTCCGAAAAAATACGAAACATGGCTGAGATGTTAATTATGATGAAATGAATGCACTGTAATTTTTTTTGAAATGTTTGGATGCAAGATAAATATTTTATGAATTTATGAATGCAAACAAAGTGAATTTTAATAATTAATTATAATAAATATTAAACCTAATCATATTCAAGGGATAAATTGTCCAAGATCTATCACTAGGTAATGGATTCAGAAAAATCCCAAACCTCAAAAACATAAGATTTAATACCTATTAAAAATAAAATATTAAAATATGTAAAGTGGTTTTATAAGGCAAATCATGCATGCAAATGCAAATCTTTTTGGGCACGATGTAATAAACAACTGATTCTACAATCCGTGATTTTTTTGCAATTTTTAGAGCAATGGTTAATTAATTATAAATTTCAAAGCATAAAGTGGACAAAATATGCAATTTTCCATAAAATTTTTAATTATTAATTAACTAAAGATCATAAAAATATCACAAATATGCCATGATGTAGAGAAGTAATTGTAGAACACAATGCCTATTTTTAATAATTAAACCGATTCAATAAAGAGGTCTAAAATAAGGGGGAACACAAGGGTCTCTATGTAAAACTGCAATAACTAATTAATGTAAAATTGCAGAGAGGGAGGACTAGACTGCAATTACCGCAACCCTCAGAGGTTTTCTGCAAAATTTCTAGGCAATCACGTGCTCCTTCATCTGCAAATAAGGAGAACTCCGAGGGGGCTTCTGTAATTTTCCTAGCCGGTCACGTGCGATGCACGTGACCCCTGGGTTAGCTGGAGGACGTTTCCTCCTCATGTGCTGTGTACGTGGGAGGACCTCGAGACTTGAGCCCGGTGGTTGATGGCGCGGCGGTGTGGTCGAAGGCGCAACAGAGCGCGATGGCTCATCGGCTATGAAGCTGGCTCTTGGCTCTGGTCAAGAGGCGTCGATGACGAAGGATGATGCACGACCGGGACGAGCTCCTGAAGATGGTGTTGGAGCATCTGTAGTCGACGGAGGGCGGCTGGTATGGCAGTTCCTGCCTCTAATCAGGAAGCATCGATTGCATGTGGAGGTGTTGGAGCTCCCAAGATGTTCTGATGTCGATGCTGGAGATTGGTGGCTGTTGACTAGAATGTCGGTGAAGTGGACGGTTTTAGTCGTTGAAGCAGGAGAGTCGAGGTTGAGATGCATCGTTAGCATTGGCTCGACGACATGCATGCCAGATCGAAGCAGGTCAGCTGGAAAGGCGACTGCAACGAGTCCTACTGGACTCAGACCTCGTCGTGAAGAAGGGGCACTGGGCTGTAACCAGTGGTGTCCCTTGCTCACTTGTGCATAGGCCGGATGGGAGTGGAGAGGGGCGGCGATGATGTTTCTATAGGGATTTGGAGAGGGACACTGGATCGGGAAAGGGATCAGAGACCAGGGGAACAAAGAGGATTTGGCAATTGGGAATCGCACGAAATTGCCACTAAGATCAGACGAGGATTTGCTTTCAAGGGATATGTGTGATTGATTGGCATTGGTGCAAAGATGGAAGGCGGGCGGCGAGGATGTCGGAGGAGAATGGAGGCGACGCCGCCTCCCGATGGGGAAAGGGTGCGGAGTAAGGGGATGGATCTGGGGCCGTCCGATCGGCCGAGATCAGGTGGCCCGGATCACACCACGTGTTTTATTTATTTTTTAAATTTTTAGTTATTTATTTTTTATAAAAAAGTTGAAAATAAAATCCAAAAATGGGTGACATGTGGCGACTCCACGAGGTGCCACGTGTCAGCCCCAGAAAATTCATAAAAATAAATACAAAGATAAATAAAAAAGAAATAGCAAACGACCTCGGATTGAAAAAGTTTTTACACGAAAGTTGCTCTCTTGATGAGATCTACAACTTTCATGAAGAGACCAAAACCAAAATAATCAATTGTGCAAAGTGATATTTTCGGGGTATCCCATTTACATAGAATACCTTGATTTTGGGTTTTATAATTTTTTTGTCATTTTTAAATCAGATAAAAATCCAGAAAAATATGTTACAATCAAAGATAAATATTTATACATTAATATATTTTTTTGGATTTTTTATTAAGCAAGAAAAATAAGAAATAAAATAAAATGTGTAAAAGTCAATTTTTGTACAGACAATTAGTGAAGACTCAGACTCAGTTAATTTCTTTTATTTCAAGCTTAGTTTGGCTTTGGATTTTTACGTATTTTAATAAAACTTTTATCAAAGAAGATGAATGAAAAATAAATAAAATAAAATTAGTCAATTATGTACATAAATTTATAGGTCAAAAACCACTAAAATACAAAATGTACAAAAGAGGCCCAAAACTAAACTTTCACATATGAGCTCTGATTCTCTTGAAATTGGTCTTGTTTTGAAGGTAATTGAATGCACATTAGTTCAAAAGTGAGTAGGATCAAAACCGACATTGGATGTGGAAGATATCACAATTTTAGTCTGGAAATCCTAGAACTAGGGTTTGGGTTTTCGGTCCACTTATTTAGGTTAGTGATTTTTTTGTATTTTTCTTTTATTCTTGTTAGTGATATGTACACAAAGGAGGTCATTTCAAGTCATTTGGAGTTAGCATGAATTAGTTAAAAATCAGGGAAGTTAGGCTATTTACATATCAAAACATGCATGAATGCTAATTATGCAGAATAAATGAAGAAATGCCAATGATTTTTAGGGATTTAAGCTTAATTCATGACTTTTAGAGTGATTAATCTGAGATTCATCAGCGTTCCTGAGGAGGAGTACACAAGTGTCCAGAACCTTTGTCACAAATTAGAATCTGGAGGACACCGTTCTGGAAAATGTACGGTAGCTGAAGTGATTTAATGCAACTTATGGTGCCCGACTCTATTCAAGGATGCTACGGAATAAGTCAAAGGTTGTACTGGCTGCCAGAAGATCGGTGGCACCATTTGTGTTAGAGATACCAAGACTCTCAAATATATTTAGATATCTGAAATCTTTGATGTAAAGGGAATTGACTTTATGGTTCCATTCCCTAACAGTTAGATTTATGAGTACATCCTAGTTGTTGTCGATTATGTTAGTTGATCAACGTTGAAATCAACTACTAAGTTTGTAATTTTTATCATATTGTAGTATAGGAGACAATCTCATATTTCATACATAATACCACCCCTTTGAATTAGTGGAGAATTATTTTACTTGGTAAGTCTACCAAGGTTGAACACGGGGACACGAACTTCCTTGTAGATTTATCAGAAATTAAAGATTAAATTTGAGTGAATAAATTCATTGATATTGGTATTCTAATGCCGATACACAATATAATGCAAACATAATGATACAAAAATGGAGGAAATAGAATAGATGCTTGCACAAATGAAAAGTATAAAAATACGATGCATGAACTGAAAAACTATGAGCATGAAATGATGCATTTCAATTTGGTTTTTGTGTGATTAAAGACTAGATGCATGTGCAATAATGAACAAGAGTATGCTATGCTGAGCAAAAAATTATCTCTGCAAGTAAGACCTAAAACATCATCAAATATATGAGCAATAAAAGATTGGTTAATTTCTGGTACAAATAATGCATCAAAAATAAATAAATGGTATTAAGAAATAAAGAGAAATTGACACAAAGATCTCACAATTTAGCATGTTTAATTAAGTATCAAAAAACAAATAAATAATGCCATAATTTATATAATGAATCAAGCATTAAAATGAGACTGCAATCAACTAAATTAGAGTTTGTATGCTCAAGATAATAAATAAAGAGTGCAAGGGCATAAATGCAATAAAAACTATAAAAAATGAAAGGGATAACTATGGATATTAGTCTTTGGGAGGGGCCTATATGCAATAAAAGAAAACTGGCAGGACATTCATGCAATTTACCCAAGCACGAAATAAGGTATGTGTGCCTAGGCTGGACCATTGTGCAAATTTTGAAAAAAATGTGAGTGCGTGGATGTAAATTGCCTAGCCCACACACATGGGCCATGCTTGGACAATGAGCTAGGTTCCGATGGAGGTTCGGTTGCTGTAGTAGGAGCCTCAGGCCACGTGGTGACCGGAGGTGACTTGGGACGAGGCTTGGCTCCGCCGAGCCTCCATGGTCTAGAGTTGTGATGTGGAGGCTTTCCATTTGTTGGATGGATGCTGGAGGGGTACCAACTAATGATGCCTGTAGCATCGGGCACCATCTCCTCCTTCTCGCACTGGCGGCACATTTAGGGCTCCAACGAGATGCCATGAGCTCCACCATTCGCCATTGTGCACGTTAGAGCCTCAGGAAGATCCCTGAAGCTATGGAGATGAAGATCAAATGGAGGTGAAGGTGCATCACTTCCTAGAGGGGGCCATCGACGCTAGCACGCCAGAGGAAAAGCTCTAGAATGGAGCTCTGCCTCAATTCCAGTCAATGAAGAATTACTTGCAAAAGGTTAGTGGAAATAATAGATGAAACGATAAGGGAGTGAGTGCTGGGTTGAGGGCGAAGAAGGCAGTGCCTGGAGTGGGTCTTCCTCCGCCTCCGGCAGAGGAAGAAGTCTAGATTGCGGGAAGGTCTTGGAGGAATGAGAAGGTGGTCAGAGGGTGGTGTGAGGATTGGTGAAGTGCGACATAGCTTATGGATTTGTTGGTGATAGGGTAGGGTGCATGTCTGCGTGGGGGAAAATACGAGAAAGAGGGGAAAAATAAAGGAGAGGGGCATACCTAATCGGAGAGGGTAATCGATGGAGGAGGAGGTCTGGGCCAAGGGTCTAGAGGTCCTCCGGTCATCACTCGACCTGGGCGACCTGTACAGGGAGCTCGATGGTGAATGGGGATACTTTCGCTTTGCCATGGCAGCCAAGTGTCAACATTGGAGCCACCGACCATCATTGCGCTCCATTCCTCCATCCTCTATCACCAGAGGAGGATGAGTCTAGGCGGGAGATCCTTGAATGGTGGACGACGATAAAGGGAGGCGGAGCAGGGGTTTTAATGGGGAGGAACATTGGTTGTTATAGTAGGTGAGGAGGGTGATTGAGACGGCTGGCATTTGCCAAGGAGATCGGATTTGGAGTGAGTAATTATAGGGCAAGAATGAGGGGAGTGAAGGCGACATAAATAATGGTTTAGGTCATGGAGTGGCGTCGAGGGACTGTGGCTAAAAATGGAAGGGGCGAGGGTTGCGGTGAGGTGAAACGTCAAGCGAGGGATGATCGGGAGGTGGAAGAAGCGGCCTTATCCATTAGATCAGCAGATTCAAAGGCTGAGGATGAAGCATGTATGGGTGGCTCGGGTGTTTGATGGAGATGAAGCGTGTATGGGTGGCTCAGGTGTTTGATGGAGATTAGATTCCTATGATCTTTTCAATGGTCGGTAGCGAGGCTCGGGTGTTTGATGGAGATGAAGTCTGGAAGCGATATCCGAGGGCTAGGAGGGAATAGGTGACGTGGAGGGATCTAGGCCATTGGATGGGTGTCACCATCCAACGATGGTGATGAAGGTGGGGATGAGTGGTGTGGATCTAATCCAGGGAAAGATCAAATGATGGAGAGAGTGGTTGAGACGACGATGGAGATGGAGGCACGAGGAGATGATCCAAGGGCTTCTAGTGAGTTCTGGGGGCACAAGGAGGAGGGGCCACGTGGGCGACCTAGAGGGTGCTACATGGGCCAATCAGATTATTCAGAAAAGGAAAAATAAGACGAGAATTCAAAAGAAATAAAAGGAGGTTGAATTAGAAAAAAAAAGTCAAAGCATGAAAGTTGCGATGAGATATCTACAAGTTTCATGTTGGTCAGAAAGTCAAAAGAGATCAAATAAACATAGTGGAAATTTTGGAAGTATTTTTAGTGAATAAAACACTGCTTTTTTTAATGGTTTGAGATTTTTGTCTTTTTATTTCTTTTTAACAACAAAACAAATGTATATAACAAATATTCTAATTTTTAGTGGTTTCTAAAAGGAAATAAAATAAGAAAATAAAAGGTTAAATTTGCACAATAATTATGGATGCAAAATTAATGATGATTTAGATTAAAGTGTTGATGCTCGAAGGATAATAAGGGAGTGTAGTAATGATAAATCATATATTCATCATCCACCCTAACTTAAACTATGCTCATCCTCGAGTATTTAAACAATAAAGGAGTCGGATTAATTCCTGACAGTACATGTGTGATGAATCTCTGATTCATCACTCTAAAAGACATTAATTAAGCTCAAATCCTCAAAATTCATATGCATTTCTTCATTTATATTGCATAATTAGCATCCATGCATATGTAAATAGTAATTGCTTTTTAGCATGCATAATTTCATAAAATGAGGAGCCAAGAATTCCAGCCCAATTGATGTGTAAAATAAGTCAACTTCCTTGATTTTTAATTAATTCATGCTAACTCCAAATAACTTGAAACCACCTCCAATCTTTACATATTTCTAACATGAATAAAAAATACAAAAAATACTAACTGAAATAATTGAGAAATAAACCTAAACCCAAATTTCGGATCTGTCGGACAAAAATGCTGATATCTTCCTCATACAATGTCCTATTTCATCCTACTCACTTTTGAACTAATGTACATTCAATTACCTTCAAAACAAGACCAAGTTCAACTGAATCGAAGCTCATATGTGAAAATTGGGTTTTGAGCCGCTTTTGTACATTGTGTATTTTACCTGATTTCGACCTATTATTTTATGTACATATTTAACTCTTTTTATTTTATTTATTTTGTATTCATTTTATTTGACAAAATTTTATTAAAATAGGTAAAAATCCAAATCCAAACTAAAATCAAAATCAAAGAAATTGGCAGAGTCCGAGTGTTCACTAATAATTTGTACAAAAGTCATCTTTTTCATACTTTATTTTATTTCTTCATTTTCTTAATTAATAAAAGTCCAAAAAATAGATTAATATGTATATATTTACCTTTGATTGTATCATATTTTTCTGGATTTTTATCTTATTTGAAAATGACAAAAAAATAGAAAACCTAAATAATAAAGATATTCTATGTTAATGGAATACCCCTAAAACATCACTTTGTGCAAAGATCTATTTTTGTTTTGGTTTTGGACTCTTCAAAAAGTTGTAAATCTCATCGAGACAAGCGTCTTTCATGAAGAAAATATTTTGATTCGAGATCGTTTGTTATTTCTTTTTTATTTCACTTTTCTTTTTATTTATGAATTTTCTGGAGCTCACACTTGGTAGCTCCTTGAGCTGCCACGTGTCACTCAATTTTGGTATTTTTTTCGTTTATTTTATTAAAAAATAATTAATTAAAAATAAAAAATAAAAACTAAAAAATTGCCACGTGGCACAATTAAGGTTGTCTTATCTCGGCCGATAAGACGGCCCTCCACCCTTCTCCTTCCTCCGTTCTTTCCTCCTCCCCCTTTCCTAATCAGGCGTAGGCGCCACCACCTCAGCTCTGCAGATTTTGCTATCGCCAAGCCGCTCTGCCAATCTCACAATCCCCACGCCAACCCCTCCCTTGGCTCGAATCTGCTCTGTTCTCCTTTCATCTTTGACCTCCGCAAACTCACGAAACTCCAATCGCATCTTATCAAATTCACCGCCTTACATCTTGGTTGAGGTGCCCATCTCTTATTACCCGTACTCCAATCACTCCCCTCGATTTCACCACCCTCATCATATCCCCCTCTTCTCATGATCATGATCGACCACTGCCGCCAATCTCTCAATCAGCCACGGACACTCCTATATAACATCCATCACCATCCTTCTTCAAGATGCATTCGTCGATATCCAACAGTAGAGGAGAAGGAGCAAAGAGACCCATCGAGGCAGTGACAACACCTCGTTCCTCTTTGGAACTACGACCCTTCGATTCCTGTGGTGAGATCCGAGGCTCCCTAGCCTCATTGCACCACTTACTCGATGCTTGCTTCCGCTTCGACCTTGTCCCAGGGTCGTCGAGCCACCACCAGGTACCCTCGTCTCCACTATTATTGTTTTTCGGTCATCATCGCACTCCCTCGCTCCTTGTGATATCTCTATGTCCCCTGCAATCACACTCTCACTCCATCATCATTGAGTCGACCCGCAAAACTCGCTCCATGTCTGATGAATTTGTGATTCATCACTCTTAAAGTTGAAAATAGAGCCTTGTTCCTGAGTAATTAAGAGCATATTTCCACCAAAATTACATAATTAGCATTCATGCATGCATTGATAACAGTTGCATTTTAGCATTCGCATCTGCATTAGATAAGAAGCTAATTCACATGTAAAAATCACTCATATGTATATATTTTACACTAACTATAAATCCCACAAATTCACTCTATATTGTATATATTATTGACAAATAATACAAGAAAAATACCAAAAAATACTAACTTGAATAATTGACCAATAAAACCCCAAAACAAGTTGGAGACCATGGACCTAAGAATGCACATATCTCTCTCATACAACCTCCGATCTAGGTCTATTCACTTTCAAATTAATACACATTCAGATACCTTCAAAATGAGACCAATTTCATTTAAATCAGAGCTAGTATGTAAAACTTGGGTTTTGGGGCCCCCATTGTGCACTATATGTATGTATATTTGTACCCATGTATTTTATTACTTTATTTGACCTCGTTTCCATCTTTGGTCAACATGAAACATGAAGATCTCATCGAGATCTACAACCTTCATGTTTTGAGATTTTTTCCAAATTCGGCCATTTTCTCCCCCTTATTTCACATTATTTTTTCAACCAACGAGATTGGATGACATGGCACCCTCTGGTTGCGCCACGCGGCCCATCTCTGCGTACGCCACGCGCCTCCTTCCCTCTGCCATCCGATCATTCGTCCTCTCTCCAGATCTTAGCCCTCCATTCTACAACTCACCACAGCCATCCGATCTTTCCCCCAAATTTCATCGCTACCATTAACTCCCGCCTCAACCTTAGCACTCCACATGGCATGCTCATGGCCGCTGGATCTTAGCCCTGATGATTAGATCTCACCCGCTCACCCCCACTCAATCGCGACCCTTCAATCCTATGCCAGATCTAATCTCCACTATTCTTCAGCGCCACGCTCCCAAGCTGCCACGTGGCTTGATCACGACCCTTCGATCGCACCACCAGGATCTAATCCTGGCCGCTCTCTCGTGCCCACTTCCTGGTCGTTGGATCACTAGATCCAATGGCTACATCATCGTCTTCTACCTCTCGAAGAAACCTCTCCCATGTTGCCCACCTCGCGACGGTTTCGCCCCCTTCCTATTTTTGCCTCCACTCCAGCCACCTTCTCCGCCCACTGTCACCTCTACGACGTCGCACATACCTCCCTCATCCTAGCCAGCCTCCATGATCTCCATGACACCCTTCCTCATCGCTCCACACGCTCCACGATACCATGCCCCCTCACCTGCACCTCCACCTTCTCTCTATAAATCCAACACCTCTGGTCACTTTCCACCCTATCCGCCCTTGCAGAGAGATACCTAGAGTTCCCTTCTACCTGTTGGTGACAACAACTGGGCACGAGAGCGAGCGACGATGGCGCTATCTTCTCCGACGAGATCCACGGTGTAACACGCCGTGGCGCAACCTCTTCGACGAGCTGCACGAGCTCAGGTCAGTTGCCAACCCTCGAGCGACGACCAGGAGCTCCTCCCTGAGCTTCTATCCCTAGGTAGCTTCCTCCATCGTCTTCTCCAATCTTAATCTTCTCCCTCTCTGTTTTTCTCTTAATTTATTCCGCTCCTCCGATCAACCACACGCCTCTCCGACCATCCACCGAGCTATTCCTTGGAGCTCTCACCTTCATGCACTCCTCAGATCACTCCGACAATGCTTCGCACCACGTCACGGTGGAGGAGGATAATCATCCATCGATCGCCCCGCCTTCAGGCCTCACTGCACTCGCATGCACCGCACGAGCACGTTGCACTCAATTTCTTGCACAAGCTAACCCTGCTGGACCAATCGTCTCATTGGCTGGACTTCACGTCAGAGCCGCTTAGAGCTCCATCTTCCCCAGCCTACAGACGAGTCCAGCCGCCTCCAGAGCCTCCGACGGACTCCTGACACTTCCACGACTGATCTCAACCATCCAAGAGTCGTCAACGAGCATCCACAAGCACGGGTGAAGGTGGCGGAGCCAGAGCACCATCGCTAGAGCCCCGCCAAGTCCGCCGCAGGAGGCGGCGGATCGGAGAAGAAGACTTCCAACTACCGTTGGATCTTCCCAATCTGACGGTTCTCGTCACGACAAATGGCCCAACGCCCGCATCTGTTGGATCTTCATGATCTAACAGATCTCGTCACACCACGTCCCCTTTGCTTCGACTTCCAGATGCCGTTGGATTAATCAACATCCAACGACCCACAACAAGCCACGTCACAATCACCTCCAGCCCCAGATACCGTCGGATCAATCTTGATCTGACGGATTGCATCACGCTGCGTCATCATCCATCCCCACTGTTGGATCGACACGCTCTGACGGTCCTGCAGAAGCCATGTCGTCATCCATCAGCACTGTTGGATCTCTCCTGATCTAGCGGTCCGGCCTTCGCCACGTGGAGTCTCCGAGCCTCTTCCCGAGCCTCCAACGTCGTCCGAGTCTAGCCCCCTCACGTGTCTCTCACGTAAGGACTGTATAATTTGCACTGAGGCTGTGGGAAGTTTCAGAAATTGCATTTGGTCCATACCAGACATGTCACGCGAGGAGCACTTGTTCTAGTGGGAATTTTGCATCCATACCCCCACACTATAGGTATTTTCACTTTAGTCCTTGTATGCATGTTTTATTTTAAGAAAATTTATTTTCTGTATTGCATTTTGGTCTCTATTTTTGCATGCATATTTAGGTATCCATATTTCATCATTTTAAATTTGAAAAATTACATGTTGTAGTTTAACTTGTCCTTTATCTTATGTGACAGGTGTCTTATTTTTGTGAGTAGCATTGAATTTAATAATATTATTTTGGTGAAATATGATGTATTTTGCCTACTGTATGCCTTTTATTTAGTATTAAATTCTCTGTTTCTCCAAAAATCATCAAAAAATGACATTAGACTTAAGTTAAGTTGCTCTACACTGTGCCCAAAAATCATTGTATTTGCACATATCGCGAGGCCTGAATAAATCAAAGAGTGTTTTTCCTAATTTATTTTAAATAGGTCAAATTTACATAGATTTTTAGATTTATTAATTTTCCTGGATTCCTCTCACTTAGACCTATCTAGGATAATTTTTATATCTAAAAATAATGTATCTTGGCATTTATTAGAATTAAATTTGTAAAAACTGACCTGCTTTAATATTTTATTCATATTAAATTCATATAGAGTCTAAAAATTACAAAAAATTACAATGACTTAGTTTCATTGCATCCATCATCCGGCCAAGTTTCATTAACTTTGGATCTCATTTGACTATCTTTCTAATTTAACGTAAAAATTTGGCCTGAACTTGCATTATGTTTTCTTTTAATTTCATAAAAATGTCTAAAAAAGACCAAAAAACTCTTCTGAAATTCCGATCTCTGTATTAACTAAAAATTTATCTAAGGAGACAGCTGCCTCCCTGAGTTCGACCATGGGCTTGCCCAAGTAAAATAAATTTACCGCTTGAACTTGATATTCCATTAAGTTTGAGAGGTGTTTTTGATGAAGTCTCGATTACCCGACTGCAATGAACTTAACATCTAATTTGATCGATAACTCGATTGAATTAACATGGGTAGTCGAGGGCACGTTAGAATGGCGTCGTTACCGGGGAGGCACGGCTTGGGTTAATTTTTAGAGAATTTTGCATTTAGATTTTCCATTCCTGGGTAGTCTGATTTCCGACCTTTCTTGTGAATATTCCTCTATCATTTATTTTTTTTATTTTGTATCATCCTTTATCCGACCTCCATTTATTTTCATGCGAGGAAAATGAGGAGTCGAAGGCGCTTCGCCAGGCAAACCGAGGAACTTGCATTTAAATAATTTGAGAGATTTGAGGGGACTTGTAATTTTCTTTTATTTTGTTTATTTTTTGCATTTTTCCAGCAATTCCCATTTGGGTTGTCCCGCATATAAGTATAGTGAAAATGTGTCCCCGTGTGCCATGTGGATTGCTTTTGCGTAGAATAGACTTGCACTTGCAGCTCTTAGAGCTACTTTAGGATCTGTTTGTGCTCGTAAAATTCTAGGACCACATTTCACACATAAAAGTTGCACTTAGACCGCAGATCTTAGCCAAAATCAATTTGTGCTTCACTCGCTAATAGAACTACCTGTCTAGGAGTGACTTTTATCGCTTGCATTGCATATAGTATAAAGTTTTCAATTCTGTTTTGCATCTTGCATAAAAAGTGAAGGGATCACTGTAAGTCTTCTCTACTTGGCATTTCATCACAGTTTTATCTTGCATCGGCTTTTTTCGACACCTTCCACTAAGTTTTTTTTTCAAACTTAGGATAAAAAGGAAATTGGGACTGGATGATAGGCTTGCTTTGTGGTTGGACTTATCAAGTGATCACCTAAATTAAAACCAGGACTGCTAAACAAAATTGACCAAAAAAATCAATAAAATCGGAAATTCTGCTTGTGGGAAAATAACCCCAACCTTATTTTCTAGCTGAGTGAGGGTACTAGAGTGTGTGTGCACACCCTAAGGCAGAGCCAAAAATCCCCGCCTTCCATATCGCATACCCCGATCCAAGCAAATATCATCGACTGAGCATTGGGTTCAACTGACCAGCGCCAAGTAGTCTCTACCTACTCCGATAGGTAGATACGGGCGAAATTACGGTGCACTATGATAAGTTGCTAGTAGCCTCCGCCTGCTCCGGCAGGTAGATGGGCGAAGTTAGAGCCTTGTCAGCCTCCGCCTACTCAGTAGGTAGATAGGGGTAGGTCCTTGAACTTTTGGCTGGTGATAGAAGTGGAGAAAGGAAGGGCGCTGGTATCTTAGGCGATAGGTTAACCATGGGAGACACATCCAACTTTTACCGACTCCCCTATAGGTCGTGTAGCCTTTGCTACTTGTCTGAAAAATTCACACTTAAAATCAACCAGATTATTCGGACTTGGTTTCGGGTCCTTCACCGTGTTGAGCGTGAAAAATAGGGTTTGGATTCATTTGCTTGCCTCAGGTAGGAGTAAAATCTTATCTTACATTTAGACTCCCGATTCGTCTTCTCGCCATCCAAGATGACTAACTGGGGGGATATCTACTCCTAATTTGCCAATCTTTCTTTGAGCCCCCTACGAAGCTCATATTCACCGGCCCAAGCGCAACTTGGGCCAACCCGAGCTCATGACCCTCTTGAGTTCGAGATCCATCACTCCCAGGGTGGTTACCCTCAAACCAACCCTTTTTTATCCTCTGATCTCACCGAGGAAGACCATCGCCTAGGTGAGAATGTCCTCTTTGATATATCCTCTAACCCAGACCATCTTCTTTACCCAGGAAAAGAGGACAAAATGCCAAAGAAAAACCCTGACAATGAGGAACACAGAGAGTGTCCCATGATCCAAGTCCTGGCCCGGCTAGCTAGAGCCAAGACACGGAATGCAGAACTGATAGCTAGGATGGGAAGGTAATAGAGGCTGAAGGAATTGATCGACCCATGGTAGACGCCTACAATCTTGCAGAGAATGAAATACATAGCTGGCTAGTACCTGAGGTCCCCCTGAAGCATTCGAGCTGAAGCACCACTTTCTAAGTCTGTTGCCGAAGTTCAACGGAAACGCAAACGAAGAACCATATGCCTTCCTTAGAGACTTCAAGATGGTTTGCAACAACCTTAGTCACCCTATGGTTGGGCAAGACTATGTCAGGCTGAAGGCCACCCCATTTACCTTAGGAGATAAGGCCGTTCATTGGTTGAAAAATCCCAGGATGAGATGTACGACCTTGATGCAGTTCAAGGACCTATCCTTGAAAACGTTCTACCCACTCAGTAGGACTAATCAGATGAGAAACAAGATCACAAGTTTTTCCCAGGGACCAAATGAACCATTCCATGAAGCCTGGGATAGATTCAATAACTTAACGTAGAAATGCCCTTACCACAGCATTACAAAAGCGATCTTAGTCCAGACCTTGTTTTGTGACATGACCCTGAAGATGCAGGGGTTAGTGAGTGTCGCCTGTGGAGGAAGCTATCTGAACAAGAATGAAGATGCCGTATGGAAGATCCTGGAGCAGATAGCAGAAATATGCAGATCTCAGGCCACCACGGCCCATCAGTTGTCTCCTTCAAGCCTATCCAACGAGACAACTAGGAGGACTGTAGCGGATATGACGTACGACCTCATCCCCAGCATGGGGATAATAGCTGGCAAGTTAACCATGGTCGAGCAGATTCACAAGAGGGTCACTGACCTTGAGGCACTCTCGCGATTACCGAAACAAGTGGAGGAACTGATTGAGAAGGTAGCCAAGATACGGCTACCTGCCCCTTCTGCACCATATGTACCTATACACTGAGTTCATCTTGTACATGAACAGGCACCGGGGCCTCAGAGTAGCTGGGTGGAGGAGTAGAAATACACTCAGTAGGAGTAGCATGCACCCGCACAAGTGGAGACAGGCTACGAGGACCTCCGCAGGTGTTCAGGATCAACGGGTTGTGGTACAGACATGACCCCGTCGGCAGACAGTCAGGGATAGGGAACGATCAGCCACACCGACCTTACCTAGCTTACCAGGAAACCAACTCCATCCCCACACCGCGCTTCATACAGTCCCGGCTCGGACAAGGATACCAGCCTCAGCAGCACCAGCAACAGCACATGTTTCACTCAGGCCAGCAGGGCCCTCCACCATCTTCCCATCAGAAGCAGTACCGGCATGGCCAGCAGGGCCAATATAGGAACTCGTCCTCTAGTCAACAACAACAAGTCCCACCCACAAGTGAATTGGAGTCCCTCACCTTGGCGATCCAGACCCTGACTGATAGGGTCCAACAGATTTAGAATGACTACCTTGATATGAGAACATATTTGAATCGTGTTTCCCGTACCCAGGACCAGTAGATGGTGCCAAAGACCCTAATTCTTGCCCAGGTTCAGGCAAACCCAAATAGCCTGAATCGGGGTCAGAACCGACCTCGAGATAATGTATACTATTCAGATAATTCTTTATCTGAACATGAGATCCTTTCGTACGATAATGTTAATCATATGTCCCTAAGGAGCGGAAGGATCGTGATCATACTTGATCGGGCACGGGCATCGGAGGAAGATGCCACCAAGTCTCTACCTGAGGAGAACTTGGAGGTAGAGGAGCAGTACCACCACCACCACCGATAGAAGAAGAGGACCTATAAGTCCTTGAAGAAGAAGGAGAACAACACCAACAGTGAGTCCGACAAGATCGATGAGGAGCCCGCACCTCCATCTGAGGAGGATGTCCCATCAGTCGTGGAAGACGCATCACCGGTTTTGCAGCAGAAATTTTCTTTTAGTCAGAGTCAGAGTTAGAGTAAGTATCAGAGTCCTGTACAGAACTCAGTTCCTCATTTCAATAAAAATCTTTCAGTTTCAGAATCTGAGTTAGCATCAATAATCCCTTTCCCCCGAGCTCTTAAGGTTGGAAAGAACAAAACTAAAAAAATAAAAAAAATGACCCTGAGATTGCAGAATTCTGTAACAAGTACATCCAGGTCATAATCCCTTTTGATAAGTATGTGGACATGATACCTGCATTCCACAAGTACTTTAAGGTGAGATGCACACCTACTAGGGTAGCAAGAAGACCAAAAGCGGTGTTGAGAAGCACGTTCTGTCAGTAGCCACTACTTGCACAATAAAGAATGCATTTCCGAGGAAACGAAGAGACATGGGTGCACATTATGTGGTGAGTCATGTCGATGACACTACGTTTGCACACACTCTCCTTGATAACAAATCCTCAATTAACTTAATGCCTACAACCCTCTATGAACGGCTTAATCTCAGACCTCTTAGGAAATCTAGAGCATTACTCCAATTTGCAGATAAATCAACCAAGAGGTCTCAAGAAGAATTGAGGAACATTATCATCAAAGTCGAGGGTCAGGAGTACATGGTGGACTTTACAGTCCTTGATATGGAGACTCCTTGAATTTGGATAGATTCTCAGATCATATTAGGAAGGCCCTTCCTCAGAACAGCAGGGGACCTATTTGACTACAAGATTGGGAAGATCCAGTTCCAAACTCCGTGCGTAGATGAGGTACTTGAGATAAAGCAGACCAGGTGGCATAGGCGAGATTCAGACTTTAGCATCATGTACTCTTTGTCTGAAGCAGATTGTATTCATGTAGACACCGTTGGGCCAGGGAGACAGACCCCACCTAGCACCGATGAGTCCCTCTCCTCTTGGGAAGATCCTGTGCATGAGTCAGTTTGCAAGACCCTTAGGAACGAGTACAACACATAATGTGCATCCCCCTACATCTTCAATGACCTAGAGGCCCAGCAGGGCATGTCTGTCCTTCCCTCTTTAGGACAATAATAAGATGAGGATGATGAGTCAGACGTGGCTTTTGCCGATTACTTGGAAACCTTTGACGATCAGACTCCAGAGCCGAATGAGTTGGTGGCAGCAATTTCAAAGATAGAGCCAGCCACTAGCAGCACAGAGCTAGATTTGATTGAACCAGACTTCCTTGATGATCATACCTTACCTGAGATTAAACCTTTACCCACAACGCTTAAGTATGCCTTCCATGCGGGACAAGAGAAGAAATATCCAGTCATCATCAGCTTGCGATTGATGGAGGAGTAGGAATCTCGCTTGCTAGAGATCCTGGAGAAAAAACGCAAGGCAATTGGCTGGAGCATCTCTGATCTCCATGGGATAAATCCCGCTCTGTGTTCACACCATATCTCCTTGGAGAATGAGGCTAAACCCTCTCGTGAAGTCCAAGGTCGGTTGAATCCAAATTTGCGAGAGGTCGTGAAGAAGGAGATAGAGAAATGGTGCGATGCGGGTTTTATTTACCCCATCTCCGACTCCAAATGGTGGCACCAATCCATGTTGTCCTGAAAAATGAGGAATTCAGACGACCACCAATGAGGACAGAGAGGATCGTGACACGAGTACCCACGTCGTGGCACATCTGTGTGGATTACAGACACCTAAATGCCGCGACGAAGAAGGACCATTTCCCCCTACCGTTCATTGATCAGATCTTAGAGAGATTAGAGGGGAAAGAATTCTTATGTTTCTTAGATGGGTTCTCGGGCTACAATCAAGTAGCTATTGCTCCTGAGGACCAGGAGAAAACCACGTTCACATGCCCCTTTGGTAGCTATGCTTTCAGGCACATGCCCTTTGGGTTATGCAATGTTCCTGATACTTTTCACAGGTGCATGATTGCAGTATTCACCGAAATGGTCGGTGAATTCCTGGAAGTCTTCGTGGATGACTTCTCGGTCCATGGCGATTCCTTCGATTCTTGTCTTAGGAATCTGGACCGAGTCCTCAAGCGGTGTTGCGAGGTTAATCTGGTGCTCTCCTAAGAGAAAAGTCACTTTATGGTGACGGATGGTATTGTGTTGGGGCACGTCATCTCCAAGAGAGGAATGGAGGTTGACCCTGCCAAGGTGTACGTGATCAGATGACTCCAGCTACCAACCAATGTGAAGCAGTTGCAGCCATTCCTTGGGCATGTTGGATTTTATCGGAGATTTATCAAGGATTTTTCGAAAATTGCCCAACCGCTAACTGAACTTTTAGGCAAAGACATGGAGTTCATTGTCGATCATAAATGTCTTGAAGACTTTAAGCAATTACAAAGAATGATCATGGATGCCCCGATACTACAAGCCCCATATTGGTCTCTACCTTTTGAGATCATGACGGATGACTAAGATTTTGCTGTTGGGGCTGTGTTAGGACAGAGGAGGGATGGCATCCCGTTCGCCATACACTACGCAAGCAAAGTGCTTGATACTGCTCAGTGTAACTATATAATTACGGAAAAGGAGATGCTTGCGGTAGTGCTTGCCTTGGATAAGTTCAAATCACATTTAATTGGATCCAAGGTGATTGTGTTCACTGACCATACAACGCTACGATATTTAATGGAAAAGAAGGGCGCGAAGGCGTGTCTTCTTAGGTGGATTTTACTTATCTAGGAATTTGATTTGGACATTCGTGATAAACCTGGAAAGAAAAACTTAATAGCTGATCACCTCTCCCGTCTCGAGGATCTTAATGCTTCTGATGATACATCGATTCGAGACTCCTTCCCTGACGAGTCGATTTTTGTTGTCGACTCACTCCCATGGTACGCCAATATCGTGAATTATCTTGTCTCCAAGAAAGTTCCCGAAGATTGGCCCAAGAGCCACAAAGAACGACAAAAGTCAGATTTAAGACATTACTATTGGGATGATCTGATTCTTTTTTTTGAAGGATCGGATTGTGTCTGGATACGGTGTATTCCTCAGGAGGAATATCAGAGTGTCCTTACTTTATGCCACAGTCTGGAGGTAGGAGGACACCACTCCGAGAAGAGGACCACATGGAAGGTACTTTAGTGTGGCTTATTCCGGCCGACTATGTTTCATGATGCGCTCACCTTTGAGAAGTCGTGCCCAGTATGCCAGCGAATGGGAAGAACTGTTGGTTCCAAGGATGATATGCCGATGCAGCCTGTCGTCATTTGTGATGTCTTTGACGAATGGGGAATCGACTTCATGGGCCCATTCCCTGTCAGCCACAGATTCGAATACATCCTTCTGGTGGTAGATTATCTGTTAAGGTGGGTAGAGGTTATCCCAACCTGAGCCGCAGACAGCAGGATTGTCTGTAAATTCATTAGAGATCACATCATCTCTAGGTTCGGGATTCCCAAAGTGTTGATATCAGATTGGGGGTAGCCACTTCGTGAATAGAGATTTGAAGAAGCTCTTGAAGGATTACAACATCGAACATCGTGTCGCTAGTCCTTGCCACCCACAGACTAATGGCATGGCTGAGGTGTCGAATAGGGAGGTGAAAACCATATTGCAGAAGCTTGTCCGCCCAGACTGGAAGGACTGGTCTCAGATCTTTGATAAAGTCCTATGAGCTTATAGGACAGCTTACAAGACACCGTTAGGAACCTCCCCATTCAGGATGGTATTTGGGAAGCCTTGCCATTTTCCCACAAAATTAGTGCACAAATCAGAATGGGCAATCAAGAAGGTCAATTGGAACACACATCTAGGATAGAAACAGAGAGAGATGGATCTGAATTAGCGTGTCGAAGTCAGAAACGAGCATACGACAATAGTTTGGTGTACAAGGACAAAGTAAAGCATTGGAATGATAGATATATCAGACGAAAGACCTTTGTTCCTGGACAGAAGCTATGGTTGTTCAATGCAATGTTGAAGGTTTTCCAAGGCAAGTTGAAATCCAAGTGGACGGGTCCATTCATCGTCCGTGCTGTGCATGATAGTGGATGCGTTGAGATCTCAGATCTCACATATGAAGCACATACATTCCTAGTCAATGGACTACTACTGAAGCACTTCGTCGATCCCAATGAACAATTAGTCCATGTTGAGGAGATTGTATTCATGTGCAAGACAGACTCAGTAGATACACAAAGAGCCACACATGAGACCTTGCAGCAGTGAGCTCTCGCCATTAGCAGCATCTAAAAAGATTAAGACCACGATCCTTGTATATACCCATCATTCCTGTATATTCTTTCCCTCCCTCCCACGACTCTAATTACTCGCCCCAGATCCATATCTTTTCGTTACCATACTTAGGATGACCAGATCCTAAGTATAGGGGGAGAGTGTCTTGAGTCCATATACTATTCGTTGTACATCCTCCAGTTCTCATCGGTCCTCATACTCACTCCTTTCCTATACTTAGGCTGACCAGAGCCTAAGTATAGGGGGGGACCGATGCCCATCATGTATATACTCATCCACTTACCCTCTTAACGTCGTCCTCCATGTTTTTAATCTTTTCCTATAATTAGGCTGCTAGAGCCTTAAGTATAGGGGAGCAGGACGACTTCTATACATTTTTGTTCTTGTGGCTCTCCTACGCTTAGCACAAGCTATGTCTTCTTCCTCGTTTTTCATGCTCTAAGGACATAGCTCATGCTAAGTATAGGGGGCGTGTATATATTACATATATACTTTACCCATAGCTCGTACTTTTGCGTATATACTATACAATAATTACGGGGTGGGTAAAAATTGAGAATTCTTTTGTAAAATACACATATATTTGTAATATACTTGTATATTTTGACCAAAAAAGGGGAAAAATCAAAATCCAAGGCTTCTTATTTACTCTTGCACATCATCTCTGCATCTAAAAAGAAAGAAAAAAGAGTCTTGCATTTCATTCATCTACATAGCATGTCATCTACATCTCATCTGCATATCTTGCATATGCAAAGTGGAAAGCTAGTTGGTTCTGAACCAAGTTATGAGTAGATGTTGAAGAGGGACTTGATTTGACCTTAATCCACCTAATTTCAGAGGAACCTTATAGGAACTGGAGTTAAGATTTTTCAGGTCAAGTGACTTAATTCTTTGAGTCCCCAAGTCTATGTTCACATGTCATCTTGATTAGTCTAGATAGAATATCTCATGCACATGCATGATTCTTATAGACAGTGACCTAACTTGGACAAGAACAATGCACATAGCTCTTCATTGATGAGGTGGTGAGGAAGTAGAATCCTTTAGCTTGGAGTAGCACACGGGTGGAAACATCTGTCCTCCTCTAGGGAGGATAGTGCATCTCAACCTAGTCTGGTGGTGTTGACTTCTAAGGACGGGATGATGTGGGTTGCAATAATGCTTCAAAAGAGGACAGTCTACTGGATCAAGAGGAAAAATCTCATGATGTACAGGCTGCATCTTGTATATAGTTTGAAAAAAAATGCAAAGAACTCCATAAAATAAGGCAGGCCTGAGTAAAAACAAAATACCTGTCGGAGTATGTATATTAGCAAGAAGTCTGCAGCTGGATGACTTGGCTACACTGGTCAGGCATCCTGGGATATGTAGCTACACTGGCTACCGTCCGTTCTTTTCTCTCCACCTCCTCTTCTTGAGATGGTCGCACTTGAACTTAGAAGGGAGTACCCCACACCTCGAGGAAAGAGTTTCTAGACCAGGGAAATAAGAGTTACCTTGTTAGAGGAGACTGGTTCTTAGCCATTTCTGATGTGGAGAGCTATTTCACACTTACACAATACAAGTAAGAATCATAGTCATCAGAAATTTGTGTTTGAGTATTTGTTCTGACCTGACTATTGAGGAGTCTTGAATAGAAGATTTGTGGAACTTGAAGTCTATTTAGGTCTTAAGTTCAGATCCCAATAAGGTTCCGCCACACAATTAATCCAAAGGTCGAGTCAAGCTCCATTTTCAACTTTTGTTCATGACCTTGGTATGAAACCCAATTTCATTTCACTCTAGCATTTCATTTTAGTTGCTCGGGGACGAACAAGGTTTAAGTATAGGACGTTGATGAATCTGTGATTCATCACTCTTAAAGTTGAAAATAGAGCCCTGTTCCCGAGTAATTAAGAGCATATTTCCACCAAAATTGCATAATTAGCATTCATGCATGCATTGATAACAGTTGCATTTTAGCATTCGCATCCGCATTAGATAAGAAGCCAATTCACATGTAAAAATCACTCATATGTATATATTTTACACTAACTATAAATCCCATAAATTCACCTTATATTGTATATATTATTGACAAATAATACAAGAAAAATACCAAAAAATGCTAACTTGAATAATTGACCAATAAAACCCCAAACAAGTTGGAGACCATGGACCTTAGAATGCACATATCTCTCTCATACAACCTCCGATCTAGGTCTATTCACTTTCAAATTAATACACATTCAGAGACCTTCAAAATGAGACCAATTTCATTTAAATCAGAGCTAGTATGTAAAACTTGGGTTTTGGGGCCTCCATTGTGCACTATATGTATGTATATTTGTACCCATGTATTTTATTACTTTATTTGACCTCGTTTCCATCTTTGGTCAACATGAAACATGAAGATCTCATCAAGATCTACAACCTTCATGTTTTGAGTTTTTTTTCCAAATTCGGCCATTTTCTCCCCCTTATTTCACATTCTTTTTTCAACCAACCAGATTGGGCCACATGGCCCCCTCTGGTTGCGTCATGCAACACATCTCTGCGCACGTCACGCGCCCCCATCCCTTTGTCGTTCGATCATTCATCCTCTCTCCAGATCTTGGCCCTCCATTCCACAACTCACCACAGCCATCCGATCTTTCCCCCAAACTCCATCTCTACCGTTAACTCCCGCCTCAATCTTAGCGCTCCACGTGGCACGCTCATCGCCGCTGGATCTTAGCCCTGATAATTAGATCTCACTCGCTCACCCCTGCTCAATCGCGACCCTTCGATCCTACGCCAAATCTAATCTCCACCATTCTTCAGCGTCGCGCTCCCATGCTGCCATGTGGCTTGATCACGACCCTTCGATCGCACCACCAGGATCTAATCCTGGCCACTCTCTCGTGCCCACTTCCTGGTCGTTGGATCACTAGATCCAATGGCTGCATCATCGTCTTCTACCTCCCGAAGAAACCTCACCCACGTCACCCACCTCGTGACATCTCCGCCCCCTTCCTAATTTTGGCTCCACTCCAGCCACCTTCTCCACCCAATATCACCTCCACGACGTCGCATATACCTCCCTCATCCTCGCCATCCTCCATGATCTCCATGACACCCTTCCTCGTCGCTCCACACGCTCCACAAAACCATGCCCTCCCCTAACTTGCACCTCCACCTTCTTTCTATAAATCCAGCGCCTCCGGCCACTTTCCACCCTATCCGCCCTTGCAGAGAGATACCCTGAGCTCCCTTCTACCTGTTGGTGATAACAATTGGGCACGAGAGCGAGTGACGACAGCTCTATCTTCTCCGGCGAGATTCACTGTGTAACATGCCATGCTGCAGCCTCTTCGATGAGCTGCACGAGCTCAGGTTAGCTGCCAACCCTCGAGCGACAACCAGGAGCTCCTTCCGGAGCTTCTAGCCCCAGGCAGCTTCCTCCATCGTCTTCTCCAATCTTCATCTTCTCCCTCTATATTTTTCTCTTAATTTATTCCGCTCCTTCGATCAACCACACGCCTCTCCGACCATCCACCGAGCTCCGCCTTGGAGCTCTCTCCTTCGCGCACTCCTTAGATAACTCCGACAATGCTTCGCACCATCTTCCGCCCAAAGCTTCGCTGTCACGATGGAGGAGGATCATCATCCATCGATCGCCCCGCCTTCAGGCGTCACTGCACTCGCTCGCACCTCACGAGCACGTTGCACTCGATTTCTTGCACAAGCTAACTCTGCAGGACCAATCTTCTCATTGGCCGGACTTCACATCGGAGCCGCTTCGATCTCCATCTTCCAGTCGCCTCCAGAGCCTTCGGTGGACTACTGACACTTCCGCAACTGATCTCAGCCTTCCAAGAGTCGTCGGCGAGCATCCACGAGCATGGGCGAAGGCGGCGGAGCCAGAGCACCATCGCTGGAGCCCCGCCAAGTCTGTCGCAGTAGGCAGCAGACCAGAGAAGAAGACTTCCAGCTACCGTTGGATCTTCCCAATCTGATGGTTCTCGTCACGACACGTGGCCTAGCACCCGCATCCGTAGGATCTTCCTGATCTAACGGATCTTGTCATGCCACATACCCTCTACTTCGACTTCCAGATGTTGTTGGATTGATCGTCATTCAACGGCCCGCAGCAAGACACGTCACCATCACCTCTAGCCCCAGATACCGTTGGATCAATCTTGATCTGACGGATTGCATCGCGCCACGTCATCATCTATCCCCACTGTTGGATCGACCACGATCTAACGGTCCTACAGAAGCCACATCGCCATCCATCAGTACCGTTGGATCTCTCCTGATCTAGCGGTCCAGCCTTCACCACGTGGAGTCTCCGAGCCTCTTCCCGAGCCTCCATCGCCTTCCAAGCCTAGCCCTCTTACGTGTCTCTCACGTGAGGGCTGGGTAATTTACACTGAGGCTTTAAGAAGTTTCAAAAATTATATTTTGGTCCCTTTCAGGCGCGTCACGTGAGGAGCACATGTTCCAGTGGGAATTTTGCATCCATACCCCACACTATAGGTATGTGCACTTTAGTCCCTGTATGCACGTTTTATTTTAAGAAATTTTATTTTATGTATTGCATTTTGGTCCCTGTCTTTGGACGCATATTTAGGAGTTCATATTTCATCATTTTTAAATTCCAAAAATTACATGTTGTAGTTTAACTTGTCCTTTATCTTATTGACACGTGTCTTATTTGAGTGAGCTGTATTTAAGTTAATAATATTATTTTGGTGAAATTTGGCATATTTTGCCCATTGTGTGCCTTTTATTTAGTATTAAATTCTCTGTTGCTCCAAAAATCACCATAAAATCACATTAGACTTAGGTTAAGTTGCTCTACACTATGCCAAAAAATCATTGCATTTGCATGCATCACGAGGCCTGAATATATCAAAGAGTATTTTACTGAATTGATTTTTAGTAGGTCCAATTTAAATATATTTTTAGGTTCATTAATTTTCCTGGATTCCTCTCACTTAGACCTATCTATAATTTTTATATCTAAAAATAATTTGTCTTGGTATTTATTAGATATAATTTTGCAAAAACTTCCCTGCATTCATATTTTATTCATATTAAATTTATATAGAGTCTAAAAATTCCGAAAACTTCTAGTCACTTAGTTTCATTGCATTCCATCATCTGGCCAAGTTTCATTAATTTTGGATCTCATTTGACTATCTTTCTAATTTAACGTAAAATTTTGGCCTGGACTTGCATTGTGTTTTCTTTTTATTGCATAAAAATTTCTAAAAAAGTCTAGAAATATTCTTATGAAATTCCGATCTCTGAATTAACTAAAAATTTACCTAAGGAGACAGCTGCCTCTTTGAGTTCGACCTTGGGCTTGCCCAAGTAAAATAAATTTGCCGCTTGAACTTGATATTCCATTAAGTCTGAGTGGTGTTTTGATGAAGTCTCGATTAACAAACTTAACATCTAAATTTATAGATAACTCGGCTGAATTAACAAGGGTAGATGAGGGCACATCAACGTCCGCGCGACAGAGATCCATGTCCATGGAGCCTCCAGCTGCCCCCACATGCCATCTTCTCACATCGTAGAGCACTCGTACCTCAGTAGATTCATGCCCCCAGGCACCCTACACTCCACCTTCGCGCCACCTGGAGCTCACAACCATCTTCATCGTCGTTCGCCACCGACACCATTTGGCTCCTTACCTCCACCTTCACTTGCCACCAACAACACCACCACGATGCCTTCATCCCTCCTCGACTACACTCCACCTCTCTGCCAGGGCTGACCCGAGACTCCCCCCCACGTGAGGAGCACGCGCCGGGAGAGGTCATTTGCAAGGAGCCCCTTATCTTGACACTGTCCTCACCAGAAGATCCCCGCTAACAAGGGCATGTGCTGCGCACATTCCCTTTGGAGATTTTGTAGAAAGCCCCTCAACGGGGTTGGTAATAAATCTTAGGTCCCTTCTCTGCATTTTCTTTAAGATATTTATTTTGCAATATTGCAAACTGAACCTTGTGTTCTCGCTACATTTTGAGCTTATTTATTGCATCTTTCTATTATTAACAAAATTTTACTTTTTTATTCAATTAACTATCTACATAATGGCATGCTTATGATATTTGTATGCTCTTTGATTAGTTATTAATTAATGTTCTTGTTAAAAATGTATATTTTGCCCAATATATGCTCTGGAATTCATATAAAATTAATTATAGCTCTAAAAATTGCCAAAAATTCAAGTGTAGTAGAATTTATTGTTTTTTACAAGGTAACAAAAAAGAATTGCATTTTCATCCATATTTTACTCTATAAAAATCATTTTATCTATTTTAGTAATTATTTTTTAATAGGTACTAAATTCAACATTTTTAGGGTCTAGGATTTTTCAGAGATAGATCACTTAGTGATATATATTAGATAATTTTATTTCCATAGAATAAGTAGATTTAATACTTATTATAATTAATTATTTAAAATCACCTTGCATGCATTCAGTAATTCATAAAATATTCATCTTGCATCATAAAATTCCAAAAAAATAACTATGCATCTATTTCATCATTATTCACATCTTGGTCAAGTTTCATAGTTTTTGGACTCTTTTTAATAAAAAAGTGCATTTTAGTCCTTAAAATCGATGGCATTTTCATTTGTGTTCCTAAATTGCATTAAAAACACCAAAAATATTCTGCCTCAAAAATCACGTATCAAATTTAATAGACATTAATTTAGGTTGTTCCTTTGCCTCATCGAGTTCGATCTGTGGACTTGACCAAGTTAAACAAACCTAAAATCACTCGTATAATTTGAATTAAATAATTAAGTGATTATTTCTTGATTGATTCCGATTACATGACTACAACGAAACGACAAATTCGTTATTTTAAACCTGAATTCACACTAATTAAATAGGGTAATATTGGAATAATCAATGTGAAGTTTAAAGGCTCAATTCATCAAAGACCCTTAATTTGAGTGATACTAAAATTTTGGGTTCAACCATGCTCTAGTCAAAATGAATCCAACTTCTCTAATTATTAGACTCTTTGTTTATACATATAATATAGGGATATGACATGTAGTGTAATGCAGTCACAAGAGTCAAGTCGAGATATCTCCCAAGGACCCAGTCCAGGGGACTCTCCTCTAGACCTAATACTCAACACTAGGGAATAAGTCAGTTCTTGCATTCAATCCACCATCTCATTACTTTGTCAGACTTGAAAATGTAGATTGAAGGCCAGATAATGGAGGGCATAGGTTTATTTTCTACTCTCCCTCATATTGGAACATGGGTCCTCCCGAGTGCCTTTTTTACTCATCAAATATATTTTTGGTTTGTTGATCAGTGTGTCCGTCAAAAGTTATTGAGTCGTCTGTACTTGTTTTCCTAGGAGTACACCAGGGTTTGTCATATTTAAGTATGTAATATACTCAGACTTGTATCGCTTACGATGTAGATCCCTTTTTGAGATACTAGCCCAACTCAATTGGTCTAATTAGCTTTGGTCCAAGTGGACACTTTGAAATGGTTAGGAGTGCTTGCCTTTAATTGTAAGCTCTTGATATTTGACTTTGTATCTAGAGAGCTTTTCTTTCAATATTTCTTTCTTTTCTTTTTATTTTTGGATAGCTCCACTGTTTTTACCAAGAGCTGGTGTACACTAATGAATAATTATTATCTTTCATCACACTTTGGCACATAGGTCAATATTAAAAGATAGCCTGTAAACTTGTTCACATACTAGATAGGGTTTGCTGACACTCAAGTTTCTTGAAGCCATCATTGACTTTATTCCATCCTCAAGTATCATTAGGTCAGGTCTAAGTTAAAATCTCCAGTCCCAATCCCTCAAGCGATAACTCAACTCATCCCATCAACCACGCAATTGTGAAAGTGATGTGTTGATCATATTCTTTAGAAGGTAGAAATTAAGTGTGCAATATAGCATCAAATCTTTCAAACTTTGGGAAGTGTAATTATTAAGTTCCAAACCCTAATGACTAAGTCCAGTTAACTCATACTCTCAAGATCTCAAAAACCAAGTATCCTCAAATCCTTAAACCTTGAGTGATAGTGAATGTATCAGGAATACACCGATTCCAAAGTTAATAAATTTTTGTGGTTTTGAATTTTGCATTTTTTATGGAATTTTTTAATCTTAAGAGAAGTAATGGCTGGCCCAAACTCATATGAATAGTTGCATCCACTTCCAGCCAGTATGTGTGTAAGTACGGACCATTAGATGGCAACCCGTATTACTTCAAGATGGTGCCATTTGCATTGTATTTTAGCCACCCACTTTGCTAAGGGAGATCGTAGTTCCCTCATTGAAAACTAGCTATTCATTTTTAAGCTTAGTAGTCATAATCGTTGCTCAAGAAGGATTTTAATTTTTTAGATTTTATGGAATTTTTGAATAAGGGTTAAAAGAATTTAAAAAACAATTAGTCCCTTATTTTTTAAAAGAATTTTTGAAAACATTTTCCAAACCATGTCACATAATATAGATATTTTCAAAATATTTTTCAAATGTTTTTCTAACAAGTTAAATCCCCATTTTTCAAACAATTGTTAAGTATTTTTCAAAATAGTGTCACACGATTAGAAAATTTTTCAAAGCATTTTACAAATATTTTTACGAAACTAAGTTCAAAAATACTTATACCCTAGACCCAAAAGTTTCAGTTTTTTTTTCAAAATATGTGCTATGCCTAAAGTATATATACAATATATATGATATACCCCATCTATACTTAACTTCTGATATGTCCTCAAAGCACAAAAGTGATGTGAACTATACTCAGGTTAAAATACACGGTAATATAACAGAACTGACTCGGATGCATGGAGACCCTCGTGTTATCGCCGCCTTCACCAGAAGATCCCTACCACCAAGGGCACGTGTTGCGCACGTACACGTTGGTGATTTTGCGGAAAGCCCTTCAGCATGGTTGGTAATAAATATTAGGTTCCTTCTCTACATTATCTTTAAGTTATTTTATTTTGTAATATTACAAATTGAACCCTTTGTTCTCGCTACATTTTTAGCCTATTTATTGCATCTTTTTATTTTTAAAAATGAACGTTGTTATTCAATTAATTCTCTACATAATGGCATGCTTGTGATATTTTTATGTTCTTTGGTTAATTATTAATTAATATTATTGTAAAAAAATTACATATTTTTCTTAATCTGCGCTCTGGAATTCATATAAAATTAACCATAGCTCCAAAAATTGTCAAAAGTTCATGAATATTAGAATTAATTGTGCTTTTCACATTGTGTCCAAAAAGAATTGCATTTGCACGCATATTTTACTCTATGCAAATCATTTTTTTCATTTAATAATTGTTAATAGGTATTAAAATCAACCCTTTTAGGGTTTAGATTTTTCTGAGATCGATCACCTAGTGATATATCTTAGACAATTTTATTTCCAAAAAATATATGGATTTAATATTTATTATAATTATTTATTGAAAATCTCCCTATCTACATTCATTAAATCATAAAATATTCGTCTTGTATCAGATAATTACAAAAAAATAACCATGCATCTATCTCATTATTATTTACTTCTCGACTAAGTTTCATAATTTATGGAATCCGTTTAACTGAAAATTGTATTTTAGTCCTTTAAATAAACCACATTTTCATTTGCATTCGTAAATTGCATTAAAAAACACAAAAATATTCTGCCTCCAAAAGCGTACACGAAATTTGATAGACATTAATCTAGGTTGTTCCTCTGCCTCCTTGAGTTCAACCATGGGACTTGCCAAAGTAAAACAAACATAAAGTCACTTGAATCAATTGAATTAAATAATTAAATGATTATTTCTTGATTTATTCCGATTACCTGCCTACAACGAAATGACAAATTTATTATTTTAAATGCCGAATTCACACTAATTAAATAGGGTAATATTCACAAACAATCAGATGGCATCGTTGCTAGGGAGGCAAACAACTTAGGTTTTGTCTAGAAAATTAGTGTTAGGTATTCCCCACATATTCGGGTAGTCAGAACCACGAACCTCATCACTATACATTTTCCATAATTTTTCCTCCTACATTTATTATTTACTCAGCATTTATTTTATGTCTTTTATTTGTTTATTAATTTTTGTATCAATCTCTTACACACTCTCTCTTATTTTTTGTGCGAGGTACTCGACGTACATGGAGCAGTTTTCTAGAAACCAACGCATCTTCACTGATGCCCGAAAATCCACATATTAAAGTAAGATTGAGTCGAGTCATGAGAGAGCTTAGAGTTTAGAATTTTAATTTCTACAATTTTAATTTTTGTAATTAATTTATCATTTACAATGGTGTTTGTTTGGACTCCTACGCGTGTAATCAATACTTGAACTCCTTCTCCATGGTGTATTGGGCCTATTTCACATTCCGGTGAGGGTGGGGCTCGACTTGAGTGACGCGTAGGTTAGATCTGCACATACGACTCTTAGAGCTTTTAGGATTTTTCTGATTGTGGTTATAGAACCTAGGACCACACGACACTTAATTGAGACATACTTATAGATTGTTCAACTTAGTCAAAAATTCAAATCATATCTTCTCGGCTAATAGAACTTTTTGAGAGGTGTAGTTTTTGTCGGCTTGCAATTATATATAATAATTTTCAATTCTTGTATTGCATACCACGTGGAGATTGTGAGAAATCACTGTAAGTCTTCTGACTGAGCATTCATCATTGTTTTCCATGTGCACCGGCTTTTCCCAAATTTTCTACCTCCTAAATTGTCACATCAATTTTAAAGGAAATTGGGATTAGATGGTAGATGTGTAGTCTTGCTCATCTAATTTTTCAGTGATCACCTAAATAAAATTGGGACTGTTAAAGAAGGCTGACTTTAATTAATCTATAAAATTGAGAATTTTTGTGGGAGAAGAACCCCGTTTGTATTTATTATCTTACTGAGAGGAGAGAGACGAACACTATGATAGAGCCAAGCCATGATTTTCATATTGACTATTGATTCTATAAAAATGATTAGCTACTTCTCAGTGAGGAAATACGGGCAGCCGGTAAATGGTTTGGATTTCTTTAGTAGAGTGTGTGGTTTAAAGGACATTGCATAAGGCTCTATCCTTAAGTAATGGTTAGTCATTGTGTGGTCCGTACTTACACCCATACTTTCTAAAAGTAGGTGCAACTAGTAGTAAGAATATAGGCCAGTCTTTAGGGAAATACATGCACCTAATAGCTCGCTTAAATGTTTGCAAGATTTGAATTATCACCAACTAAAGTTAATAAGATAATTGTCCAGATCCTTGCGGCCTTTACTGTGTGAGTTGGTGAAACTAGGGCTTGGATTGTATTTTTTTGTGCGTAGATTCAAGTTAATCATCGAATACTGCACACTTGTGCCAACATCATGAATCGTAATCCTCTTCCAAACCGTTTGAAATCGAGAATGGAGGTTTATGGTGAATTTTGTTCGGACTCCGCAAACCCTCCACTGACCACCACGAACTTACCATTCTCAAGGGTTTGGAAACACTCTTACTCTGAACCACCTTGTCGTGGAAGCTCTTCCCATGAACCATTATCTTTTGATTCTTTCATCTTCCTCGAGGGAGGTCAAACCTAGGCTCTCTCTCTCTCTCTCTCCTCTCATCACATTGAGCTTACCTCGATGATTCTTGTTCTGATTCTTTCCACTCTATTGATTCCGAATTTTCACATTCGAAAGGTGAAGAAGAAGAAAATTTGAAGAAGATGCCTCCCAAGAAAAGAGATCATGAAGAATAACATAATGAATACCCCATGTGGATGATACTAGCATGATTGGCTGCATCTGAGAAGCAACAACTTTTGTTGAGGGAAGAACTCAACCAGCTCAATGTGGGGGGTGAATCGCCAATGGAAGCAGCATATAACTATGGCTAGTACATAGTGAGAAATTATTTGCAGGCACTCGAGCCAGAAGTGAACTATGAACTGAAACCACACTTCTTGAACTAGCTTCCGCAATTTCATGGTAATGTTGCATAAGAACCATATGAATTCTTACAGGACTTGGAGCTAATATGCTCTAATCTGAGACATCCCCAGGTCAGCCAAGATTACATTTATCTAACTGCACTTCATTTGCCTTGAAGGGCAAGGAAAATTATTGGATGAAGAATTTAGGAGTAGCAGTTACCACATACGATCGATTCAAGGACTTGTTCTTAAAGAAGTTATACACTTTGAGTAGGACTAATCAGATGAGGACACACATCACCAGTTTCTCTTAGATGCCTCATGAATCATTCTGTGATGCACGTGATAGATTTAAAGATTTACTACAAAATTGTCACTGTCATGCTCTGCATGACAACATCTTGGTTCGGTCAGTCTATTCCGATCTCAGCTACGAGACACAGGGATTATTAAGTGCTTCTACGGAGGCAACTACACATCTCAAGGTGTGGATACCATCTGGAAGGTATTCAAGCAAATGGCTGAGACAAGATGCTCACATATTGCCAACATGGCATATACCGATCCCTTAACACACTTCAATCTAAAGGAGGGAAGCAGACTATTGCAGAAATAACTGAGGATTTGATTCCAAACATGGGCATACTTGTTGATAAGTTAGTCAGTGTGGATTAGATTCACAAGAGGATGAACGACATCGACAACAAGATCTCCCAATTTCTGAAGCAAATGGAGGAGCTGACTGAGAAGGTGGTCAAGATCGGGATACCTGACGAGATTGCTTCTGTTGTTCCCATTTACAGAGTACATCACATCCAAGAGAAGCCAATGTCAGGGCAACAATAATTATGGGCTCAGGACCAACCCTATGCCCAACCATTCCAGTA
This sequence comes from Ottelia alismoides, assembly GCA_037367405.1. Classification (NCBI taxonomy): domain Eukaryota; kingdom Viridiplantae; phylum Streptophyta; class Magnoliopsida; order Alismatales; family Hydrocharitaceae; genus Ottelia; species Ottelia alismoides. The sequence goes on from JAZKJV010008679.1 coordinate 365,541, forward strand.
GTCACCATCACCAGCCGAGATAGTTGAAAAAGTACTACCTCCGGTGTTTGAGGGGAACGACATTTTGTATACTCAAGACCCTGACTTGTAGGGTAATACGGGGGAACACCCGTCCTACCAACTTCCCCCAACTTTCTATAATGCCACATTCCCCCCTGCCCCACAGTACAATCAAAACACTACCACGTCCCAACATCAGAGACTGTAGAAACCATACAGCCGCCAGGGCCAATACAAGCAGGCACGCCTGCAATACCGGCATCAATAATAGGCCCCATAAGGACATTCTTCAAAGAAACCATAAAAACCATCCAACTCTCAGACAAAGAACATAGATATCCAGTAGTAGGTTCTCGAGGAGATTCACTCTTTTCAAAATGAACTTCAAGATTACGGGTTAATGTAAATCGCTTATCCGGTTGGAAAGATAAACAAATAGTCACTGCCACAGCCATTCCCACCCAAGTTCAAGATAAACCTAATAGCTTGAACAAATCTCAATTTTCTCAACATAGTGGTTGTATACACTATTCAAACTCATCCATATCTGAACATAAGATCCTTTCTTTTGACAATATCAATGTTATGTCACTTAGGAGCAGAAGGATCGTGGTCGTGCCTGACCAGGCAAAGGAAATGGAGCAAAAAGACTGAGGAGATCAACTGAAGGATACTTCAGAAGATGAAGATGAAGGAAATCTGAATTCAGTGCCATTGAGGATTCCAGCTCATAGGAAGGGAAAAGAGCCCATGGAGTCTACAGAGGACATTGCACCTCTAGTTGCGGCTAATTCACCTTTTTCATCTTTTCCGCAACATAATATAGATAATTTTGATTTTATAATCAAGTGAAGAATAAAGGTCATTGCAATAAGAACTCTGCTTCTAATAAAAATGCTCCTATTTATGATTCAGGTTCTTTATCTCTTGTCTCAACTGCGCTCATTCCTTTCCCGTGTGCTCTTACAGATGGAAAGCATAAAACACCGAAAACTCTTCAAGATGACCAAGAAATGGCACGATTTTATCAAGAAAATATTACAGTCAAGGTGCCATTTGATCAATGTGTTGCTAGCAACCGTACATTCCAGAAATACTTGAAGATGAAATGAACTCCTACTAGGACTCGCAGGAAGAACACAAATCAATTCATGCAAACTCATATCTTAACAGTAGCAACTACTAAATGTATCAAAAAATCAGCATCTACCGAGGAAAAAGAGGGACCTAGATGCTCACTATGTGGAGTGTCGCATCGGCAGCATTGTGTTTGCACACACACTTCTAGATAACGGTTCTTCAATCAATCTTCTGCCCCTCTCCTTATACTACAAATTGGAGTTAGGACCTCTCAGAAAATCAACATCTCTACTCCAATTTGATGATCGATCAATGAAGAGACCAAAGGGAGAAGTGAAGAACGTTGTTATCTTGGTTGAGGGGACAAAATACAAAGTGAACTTCACTGTCCTTGATATGGAGAGCCCCAATCATTGGAGAGAATCTCATATTATTCTTGGACAACCATTCTTGAGAACCACAAGAGCAGTCTTCGATTACAGCATAGGAATGATGAAGTTCAGATCCCCAGTTAGAGAAGTGAACTTAGAGATGAAGCAGATAAAATGGTAAAGACCCGACTGTGAATCTAGCACAGAGTACACAGAATCTTCAAAGGTAGAATGCAAAATGATTAGCACAACATATTCCAGAAGGATAGAGCGAGACACTCTCATCTGGAGAGGAAAAAATGCACATCGCAATTTGCTATGTGATGCCGAAGTTACTTAGAGACTCAGATGCCTATAACCTTGATGACATATACATCCCTTTGGATATGACAGCTCCATCTTCTTCGTGATAGTCAAGGGATATAGATGACGAGTCGGAAGCAGCTTTGGTCGACCTTTTTTGCAATTCGACTCCTCAATCATAAGAGTTGGTAGCCAGCACATCATAGAGTGGTCACCCATTATCCAGCACCGAGCCGAACTCAGATGCCATTCAAACAAACCTAATTGATGATTTAGACTTGCATGAGCTGAGACCACTTCCTCCTACACTCAAATATGTGTTTCTTGCTGGACCCAAAGAGAGATTTCCCGTGATCATTATCTTGATATTAACTGCAAACCATGAGCCTAGGTTGCTTGAAGTTCTTGAGTGAAACCGCAAGGCCATTGGCTGGACAATGTTAGCTCGTGGGGATTAACCCCGCTCTCTGCTCTCACCAATATATGTTGAGGATAACGTAAGACCTTCATGTGAATTTAAAAGAAGATTAAACCCATCTTTGTGGAGTAGTTAAGAAAGAGATCGAGAAGTGGTGCAAAGCAATGTTTATATACCATATTTCTAACTCCAAGTGGGTGGCCCTGCTTCATGTTGCTCTGAAGAAGTTAGGAATCCAAATGGTCACCAATGAGGAGGGGATAGGGATCGCGACATGAGTATCCACGTAATTGCATGTTTGTGTCGAATACATATGCCTAAATTCCGTGATCAAGAAAGATCACTTTCCTCTGCCATTTATTGATCAAATATTAGAGAGACTTGCGGGGAAAGCGTTCTTCTGTTTTCATGATGAGTACTCATGCTACAATCAATTACCAATCTCACCTGAGGATCAGGAATATACCACATTTTTATGTCCATTTGGTACTTACGCATTCAGGCGCATGCCAGTCGGGCTCTGCAATACGTCGAGCACATTTCAATGGTGCATGATCGTTGTATTTGCCGAGATGGTGGGTGAATTCCTGGAAGTCTTCATGAAGACTTCGTGGTCAATGGTGATTCTTTTGATGCATGTTTAGCTCACTTGGATCGAGTCCTCAAGAGGTGTAGGGAGGTTAATATGGTACTCTCCTGGGAGAAAAGTCACTTTATGGTGATAGAGGGTATCGTATTGGGGCACGTCATCTCCAAAAAGGGAATGGTGGTTGACCCTGCCAAGGTTGATGTGATCAAGAAACTTGAGCCACAAACCAATGTAAAGTCGGTGCAGTCATTCTTAGGGAATGTTGGATTTTATAGAAGATTTATTCATGATTTTTCAAGGATCGCCCTCCCACTAATTGTGCTCTTCGGGAAAGATGCCGAGTTCATTGTCGATTGCAAGTGTCTAGAAGCCTTCGAGCTATTAAAAAGAAAAATATGTGAATCATCGATCTTACAAGCTCCCAAATAGTCTCTTCCCTTTGAGACCATGACTGATGCATCAGATTATGTTGTCGGGTTGTGCTTAGACAAAGACGAGATGTCATACCATATGTGATTCACCATGCATGCAATGTTTTGGATACTGCACAGGGAAATTATACGGTGACTGAAAAGGAAATGCTCGCAGTAGTTTGGGCCCTAGAGAAATTCAGATCATATATATTAGGCTCCAAGGTGACAATTTTGCTTATCACACAGCAATCCGGTACCCGACAGAAAAGAAGGATACAAAGGCTCATCTTATGAGATGGATCTTATTAATCCAAGAATTTAATTTGGAAATTAAGGATAAACCTGCAATAAAGAATGTTGTGGCTGATCACCTTTCCCGAATTGAGCATAATGATAATTCTGACATTGAACCATTTCGAGAGACCTTCCCAGATGAGTCAGTTTGTGCTACTGACTCACTCTTGTGGTATCTCGACATGGTGAACTATCTTGTCTCCAAGCAAGTTCTCCATGGTTGGTCTAAGAGCAGTATTGACCAACTAAAGTCGAATTCGAGGAAGTACCATTGGGACGATCCATTCCTTTTCTTTGAGGGACCAGAATGTGTCTGGCGAAGGTGTATTCCTCAGGAGGAATACCACAGTGTCCTCACATACTGTCATACACTTGAAGTTGGAGGACACCGTTCGGGAAAGAGAAACGCTCACAAGGTACTCCAATGTGGACTTTACTGGCCGTCCCTATTTAAAGATGTCAATGATTTTGTACGGTTATGCCCGATTTGTCAGAGAATTAGAGGGACTGTTGGATATAGAGATGAAATGCCCATGCAACAATGATATTCTGTGGTGTTTTTGACGCATGGAGAATTGATTTTATGGGTACCTTTCCCAAAAGCAATGGATATGAGTACATCTTGTTAGCGGATGATTATTTATCAAGATGGATGGGGGCTATTCTGAACCGAATCGCAGATAGTAAGAATGTCTGTACGTTTATCAAGGATCCTATCATTGCAAGGTTTGGTGTTCCAAAAGTTTTGATTTCTGATGGGAGTAGCCTCTTTGTCAATATAGAAAATGAGATCATTGGCTAAGGAATATAAATTCCATCATAAAATAGCCAATCCTTACCACCCACAGTCAAATGGCATGGCAGATGTTTCTAATAGAGAGATGAAGAGAATTCTTCAGAAGTTGATTCGTCCCTAAAGGAAGAACTGGTCCTAGCTTTTGGACCAATTTCTGTAGGCCTATAGGACAACGTATAAGACTCCACTCGATACTTCACTTTTAGGATTATCTATGGCAAGACATGCCACTTCCCTGCGAAATTAATTCACAAATCTGAATGGGCGGTCAACAAAGTTAATTGGAGTTGTCATCTTGTGAAGTTATGCTGTGATTTGAATCTGAATGAGCTAATTGAAATACGAAACTAGGCATATGATAACAGTATGGTTTATAAGGACAAGGTCAAGAGATGGCATGATAGGTATATTAGGCATAAGACCTTTGTCCCTTGGCAAAAAGTGTGATTGTTCAATGCATGGTTGAAGCTTTTTCACGAGAAACTCAAATCAAAATGGATGGGGTCCCTACATTATCATCAATGTACACACCAATGGAAGTGTTGATATTGTCGAACTCAATGACAGTGCAAAACCTTTTCTAGTGAATGGGCAATTGTTGAAGCCATATGTAGATTCTAAAGAATAGTTAGCCCAAGTCGAGGTCATTCAACAAAACATCCTACATGAAGAGAAGCAGTTAGATAAAAGTTGTACATATCATCTTTACTCTTCACACTTTTCCAAATGTACATTCTCCTTGTATATTCTCTAGATCTCATCGGACCCTGCCCCTTCTCCAATACTTGGGCTGACCAGAGCCTAAGTATAGGGGGACCGATGCCATTGTAGCATACTATCTCGACCACCTCATTTTCTCCATTCTTCTATACTTAGACTGTTCTCAGCCTAAGTATAGGGGGGCGAGCCGATCTCTATTTTTCTTTTTTACTCTCTACGCTTAGCCTGAGCTATGTCTTCTCTACGCTTCTTGTGCTCTGAGGACATAACACTTGCTAAGTATAGGGGGTGTGAATATATACTATGTATATATTTTACCCATAGCTCGTAATTTCATGTAAGTCTATATTCTTATTTATGGGGTGGGTAACTAACTTAAAAGAATAAAGAATTTGCAACTAACATTGATTGTGTCCAATTATGTGTGCAACCAAATATTGAAAATTGGCTTCTTATTCATTTCGTGCATTAAAAAACAAAACAAATAAAAAATTCTTGAATTAAAAAAATCATAAAATCATAAAATTCTGAAAAAATGTATCTGTATTTCCCGCATCTGCACTTCATCAAGCATTACATGCATCTGCTTTGGTGAAAAGCCCTTGGGTTTTGAACTGAGTTATGAGCAACAATCAAGAGTGGTCTTGACTTGACCTTAATCCACCTAATTTTCAGAGGAACTTCACCGAGAAAGAGGATTTTATAAGCTTCAGGTCTATGACTTAATTCTTCAAGTTACGCATGAAAATGTGCAGATTTTGACTCTTAGTGTCTAACCTGGTCGTCTCATTCTGTGTACGACTCTTGAATAAGGAATTAATTTGTACTCGCGTACTATGCACTCAGCTCAACTTAGACAGGGTGTTGGAAGACTTTGTGGGTCTCTTTTCTGGTAGCATGGACATCTAAAGTCCGAAGTATGGGTTGAAATAAAGCTTCAATAAAGGGATGGATGGCTGAGCACAATTTTTTCTAAGACCCCAAAACATGTACGGAAAAAAGATTCCCATATTTGTAGGGGCACAACAAGATCAATATAGAGCTACTAAAAATCCAAACAAAAAGAAGCCAACTACCAAATACATATTTGACCAAAAAGGTCCAAGTTTCAAGAAAACCTGCAGATCTTGGTAGAGACTTGGCTAAACATGCCGGCTTCACAAGGAGAGGTGACTACACTGGTCACCCACCAGTTCGTTTCCCCTTCTTCTAATTTCTCCCTCTTCTCGATTGTGAACACAACACGACAAACCTTAGAAGGAAATACCTGACTCACCGAGGACGAGTTATTGGAGGAGAGGTTTGCATGGTATTTCAATATTCTGGATGGGAAGAGCTAAAACCTTTCACACATATGAGATAATTGGTCAATATTCATTGGGTATGCTTTGTGAAGGGGATTGATCTAAGATGACTTCTGAGCCAAAACTGTGACAATAATGCGTAGAACTTGGAAGTTGTTGATTTTAAAACGCTAATTTTCACAGGAGTTCTACCAAAATAATAATCCAAAGGTTGAGTCTAGCTCTATTTTCATATTCTGCTCATGATCTTGGTATGGAATCCAATCTCATTTCACCTTATTGCATTTCTTTAGATGCTCGGGGACGAGCATGGTTTAAGTATAGAGGGTTGATGAAACTCAGATTCATCACTCTAAAAGACATTAATTAAGCTCAGATCCCCAAAACTCATACGCATTTCTTCATTTATATTGCATAATTAGCACGCATGCATATGTAAATAATTGCATTTTAGCATGCATAATTGCATAAAATGAGGAGCCAAGAATTCCAGCCCAATTGACCTGTAAAATAATCTAACTTCTCTTATTTTTAATTAATTCATGCTAACTCCAAATCACTTGAAACTAGCTCCATTGTGTACATATTTCTAACATGAATAAAGGGAAAATACAAAAAAATCACTAAGTGAAATAATTGAGAAATAAACCCAAACCCTAAATTCAGATTCGTCGGACTAAAACGATGAATCTTCCTCATATATTGTCCGATTTAATATACTCACTTTTGAACTAACATGCATTCAATTACCTTCAAAATAAGATCAAGTTCAAGTGAAGCGAAGCTCATATGTGAAAGTTGGGTTTTGGGCCTCTTTTGTACATTGTTTATTTTGCCCGATTTTGACATGTTTTTTTTTTGTACAAATTTAACTAGTTTTATTTGATTTCTTCTTAATTCATTTTTTATAAATTTTTTATTGAAATGCATAAAAAATCCAAATCCAAACTAAAACCAAAATAAAAGAAATTGATAAAGTCCGAGTGTTCACTAATAGTTTGTATAAAAGTCATCTTTTTCGTACTTCATTTTATTTCTTCATTTTATTAATTATTAAAAATCCAAAAAAAATATTAATGTGTAAATATTTACCTTTGATTTATCATATTTTTTCATATTTTTATATTAAAAATGACAAAAAATTAGGAAACCCAAAAAATCAAGGTATTCTTTGTACATGGAATACCCCAAAAAATATCACTTTGTGCAAAAGATCTATTGTAGTTTTTGTTTTGGTTTCTTCATGAAAGTTTTACATCTCATCGAGACGAGCAACTTTCATGAAGAATTTTTTTCGATCTGAGCCGTTTGCTCTTTTTTTTCTTTCTTTTTATTTCAGAATTTTCTGGAGCTCACACATTGCAGCTCCTGGAGCCACCACATGTCACTCAATTTTGGTATTTATTTTTCATTTATTTTATTAAAAAATAAAAAAATATTAATTAAAAATTAAAATGCCATGTGGCACAATCAGGGTCGTCTAATATTGACCGATCAGACAGCCCTCCACCCTTCTCCTTCCTCCGCTCTTTTGTCCTCCCCCTTTCTTAATCAGACACGAGCATCGCCACCTCCCTCTACGGATTTTGTTGTCATCGTGCTGCCTCTCCAATCTCGTAATCCCCATGCCAGCCATCTTCCTCCCTTGGCTCGAGTCCACCCCGATCTCCTTCCATCTTTGACCTCCGCCAACTCACAGAACTCCAATCGCATCTTGTCAAGTTCGTCACCTTCCATCTTGGCTGAGAAGCTCATATCCGATCACCCTTACTCCACTCACTCCCCTTGATTCCGTTTCCCTCATCGGATCCCCCTCTTCTTGCGATCACGAACGACCATCGCCGCCAATCTCTCAATCAGCTGCCACCTCACCTTCTTATATAACAACAATCGTTGTCCTTCAAGCTCCATCCGTTGATAGAAAACAATAGAGAAGAAGGAGCACATGGACCCATCGAGGCAGTGACAACGCCTCATCCATCGTCGGCACTGGTGACCCTTCGATTCCTACGGCGAGATTTGAGGCTCCCTAGCCTCATTGCAGTACCTCCTCGATGCTTGCTTCTGCTCTTTCCTCCTCCCAGGGTCGTCGAGCCACCACCAGGTACTCTCGTCTCCATTGTTATTCTTCTCCAGTCATCACCGCACTCCCTTGTTCCTCTCGATATGTCAACGTCCCCCGCTTTCACACTCCCTCTCCGTCATCATCGAGTTGACCCGCCACACTCGCTCCACATCCATGCAACAGAGCTCTGCATCCAAAGAGGCTCTAGCCACCCCCTAAAAAACTGCAAATTTACCCTTTAATAATGTCGAATTAACGATTTCGTTGTAGTCGGATAAATTCAGCATTAATCAAAAAACACTTATTTTAATTAATGTCAAATTAAAGTGAGCGGTCAATTTCTTTCTTTTTTTACTTGGGTAAGTCCAAGGTCGAACTCAGAGAGGCAAATGTCTCCTTAGGTTGTTTTAAAGTCGATCTCAATGTTAGGTTTTCATAGAGGAATTTTTTGGTAATTTTAAATCCGATGAATGCTCGATATGCAATTTTGGCGAAGTTCAGGGACTAAAATGTAAAGTTCAATCAAATGAATTCCAAAAATCCTCAAACTTATTTAGAATGTGAAATATGTTGAAATTAGGCTATCCTAATGTTTTTGTAATTTTCGGATGCAAGATGAATTTTCTGTGAATAAAATAATGCAAACAATGAGATTTTCAATAATTAATTAAAATAAATAATAAATCTAATTATTTTTAGTAAATAAAATTATCTAAGATATGTCACTAGGTGCTCTATCTAAAAAAATCCTAAACCCTAAAAATGTA